>CM059436.1:105817416-105862416 GCA_030390025.1 Squalus acanthias
CTTTGGCCCCCATTACAAACTCCTTAACCTGGCCACTGACAGCATTTCAGATTTAGAATTTTCAGTCTTGTCTTTAAAACCTTTCATGATCTTCCCCCTCCTTGTCTCTATAACCACCTCCCAGTTGTTCATGTCTGTCTTCATATTTGTATTGCCTTAACGGCATTCCTACAGCATGGAGCCCAAAACTGCACCGAGTACTTCAACTGTGATTTTATATAGATTGGTATCTCCTTTCCACTGGGAGCAGGATAACCGTATTTCTCCTGGCAGACATGGTGTCAACCACTTGCTTTATACAGGAATGAACTATGGACTGGTTTATCCGCCATATCCCTTGAAGTGGCTTGGAAGAATCCTGTGGATTAGTGGGATGCAGTGGTGAACTTCACAGATACAGGAAAAGTTATTCATCCTGCACCAAATGATTTAGGATTCCATCTTATTAAGTGAAGGTGCCGAAGGCGAGTTTCCTGTGACGCACCCAGGTAAGAGTGTCGTGATCTATCAACACCAGATTCTTGGCTGTTGAATGGAATGAACATTCCTCCTGAGGTCTTTGTACCTGAAGATTTTGGGCCATTGTGAATTGGTCCTCCTCGTCCAATTCACGCAGGATATAGAAATACCCAAAGGGATTTCCATCCTCCCATCTTCGTTAGCTGCAACCTGTACTGTAGCAGCAATTGTCAAGACTCCAGGGAAATGTATTTTTATCAAAATAAAGGTCTTGGCGAAAATGTGGAGTGAGCAAAAAAAAGTTTGAGACCTTCACTGCACAAGCAGAGAAATGTGCACTGCCCCCCAAAAAACTAGTATTCAATTAAATAACTGCAAACTAGATGTAACCAACATTTTAGGTCAGGCCTGTTTCCCTGTTGTGTGCCCACTTTACATGACCTAGCAGCAAGCTGAGGATGGAATGTCACCCAATCTGGGGAAATTTGGTGTCTGGCATGAATTGCACAATTAACAGAAGTAATGTGGGTTGCGCATGCCTGCAAGTGAGGCATTTCTATTTCTACCAAAACCGCCTGCCCAAAAAATGGGTGCATTGTGAATCAGGCGTGCAAGGTGAGAGATCTTTCTGACCCATACCCACTGCCAACAGGGTTGCCTGCTACAGGCAGAACCATAGAAAATTAGGTCTTTCACTTCCTATTCCATTGAATCGTTCACGGTGTCCCTTCTCTTCTATATCTCTTCCAGTCTAAAGCTCACACATGTTCCTTTAACAATTTGTATTGTCTCGTCATTTTAAGATCAAGGATACACAACATTATGGAGCAAGTTGTGCATTAGGATCAGCCAGGTAATAGCTATTTGCGAGGTGGTGGGACATGAGTAAAAGAGAATTTGGGACTGGGAGAGGAGGGGTGTGAGGGCACAAGTGAGCCTGGAATTGGTTCATGCAGACTCGAAGCAAGTTTTTTTTGTAGGGGAATTGTGGAGTCATGAGGGTTTAGGACGGAAAAAACATTGTCCAAAATGTTAGCCAAGTGCAGTAAGCTGGGAAGGCCCTTTAATAGTGCCACCTACAAACATCATGGGCCATTTCAAATCTTGCAGGTAGGTGTAGATACCCCTGCCCGTGGGCACCATTTACATGGCCGACTCCTGCTCCTATTTCTTATGCTATGTTCTTATGTACATAAGTGAAGATGTGACGTGCCTTTTTATTATATTTTGAAGTGTTAAGTATTCAAAAGTCACTTCTAAAATAAAAAGAAGATCCTGCATCCTTGTTTTAAGGCCATGTTGTTTTCGTTGATGAATAATGTAAATGGCAGAACACAACTAAACTAGAGTTTATATCAACTGCATTATCTATCACATTTTTATTAAATGCTTGAAGGTGAGAAGAGATTTTAACCATTTTCCAATTTGTTTGTTATGAAACCTGAAATGTCTTTTTTGTTGCATCCCTAGAATTGAGAAAACGTATTGCCTCTGATGTCTGCAGTATAGCTAGACTAAAACGAAACTTTAGGATTGAGATAGATATATATCTAAAAATAAAACATACACAAACATAATACTAAGCTTCAGAGCCCTGATATCAGGACTTCTTTTTAATTCGTCTTGAAGAACAATGACTAATTCCTTTGTTGTGTTCCATCTCTGTCAGTCAATTTTTTAATTTCTTTAGTGTAGAATGGCGAATGCTGATGACTGCGTAAGTGAACTAACTTAGTTACTGATTCCCATTGTGAGAGTTGGATTAACATTAGTACAGATGGAGCTGTAAACTGGTGGATTATTATCTAGTCTGCCGGTGAGGATAGCAAGTTGTTATTTGTTAGAAAAAATGATCAAAGATCAAGCTGATTGTATTTGTGACACAATGCTGACAATCCTTTTTATTTTAAAAGATCTGGTTAACCTCATTTTAACTGAAGGATTTCCCCTTTTTATTTTAGAACTATTTTATCAGTTAATGAATTTAGGATAGCATACATGTAATTCAGGGAGTATTTCGAGGCCATCTCTTGTCAAGTACAGTGACAGATGCAATGTTGAGCTGAATCAGACTTCAAGGAGTTCTGACGAAAGGTCTTCGACCTGAAACCTTAACTCTGTTTCTCTCTCCACGGATGCTGCCTGGCCTGCTGAGTTTTTCCAGCGTTTTCTGTTGTTATTTCGGATTTCCAGCATCCGCAGTATTTTGCTATCGTTCAAGGAGCAGCATATTGTTCCTGGACTGACATGATGACAATTTGGAAAGCCTAGTGAAGGAAAAACATACATTACTGACATGTGACAGAGCAACAAGTTGCTATCTATCCCCTTAAACCCAATCCATGTAAAGCAACGATTAGTGACTTGGGAGGTCCATGCTAAACCTTCATAGAATGAGCATCTTCAGTTTCATTGCTGCTTCAGTATTTTGCTCTAAATTGTTCAGCATCAATTTCCTAAGAGAATTTTATTGAAGTAGCATGATGTGTAACAAAAACCTCTGGTCCTTTGGCATTTTACTGTCTCTTCACTTTTTGTATCTCATTGTAGGTGCTGTTTGGTACAGCTGATGGACAGGTGATAGTGATGGACTGCCATGGACGTATGCTGGCTCATGTATTACTTCATGAATCTGATGGTATCCTGGGAATGGCTTGGAATTATCCCAGTTTCCTGGTGGAGGATAGTAGTGAGAGTGACACAGACTCTGATGACTACTCACCACCACAAGGTATCCATTGCATAAACCTAAGTTATAACACTTGTGGTCTGGAAATTCTGGAAATAAAATCGTCATGGTTACTAAATATTGTACCAGCATTGAACGTTTGCAATTGCTTCAGCCCTGTATTTGCACTTGGAACCTGCTGTATATAACTCGCACAGTAAAAAGGCATTTTCTTTCCACATAATGAACAGTTCCAAATTTGGAAAAAGACAGCTTTTTTAAACGTTTGTTTCCTGTCATAAATCTAAGAATTCATACTAACTTAATTAAAGTAATTAGTATTTGAAGCCAAAACATAAGTGGGGGGGGGGGTGGGGGGGTACTGTCTTCAGGGGACTATGCTTGGCAAACCTTTTTTTAATTCAGATGCCAAAGAGGCATGCATTACTTCCATTGTATTGACACTGTTTACAAGCGACACAGTATGACTTTTGGTGCAGTTTGTCATTGCAACATGGGGGGCAAACTTTTCTTTGTCTACAAACAATTTTTCATGAAATTAGTACCTCTTCAATCTTTAGTCTCCAATTGTGACTTTCAAGATGTGGCAGTTATTTCTGGAGGGATGGTTTGATAACTTAGATGACACATTGAAGGCGATATTAAAATGCTTTCCATGCTTGTATAGTTTTTAAACAATATAATTAATCACCAGAACTGTAATACATGAGCATTTATTTCAGACCATTAGATGCAGCTCTGGCTCGCTGGCCCTATAATTGGAGCTGACTCCTTCCAATCCTAGTCATCCTCACTCCTGCAGATTGCTCCACCTTGCTCCTTCAACTCTTGGGACTTGAAAAGCCAATTGCAATATTTGATTCAACCAATATGGCACGTGCTTTATAAACAGCATGGAATTTGATTTTAAAAGGGTCCTTCGATTCTGAAAATTAAAGTTTGGAAGGTTGATTTAAATGTGCAATCTTGCAAAATTGAGAGCTTATGCTCCCTGTAAATATTACCGTGGGTGCGGGGCCTGTTTACTTAAATGCGCGGCAGCTGTAAATCTGCAGCAGCGGTCACGCACGCGCAGTATCCTCAATGGGACAGCTTGTGAGCGGCCTGCGCGGAACCTTCACGGATTGCTGCGCGGCCAGCACCCGCACAGTATAGGGAACATTGCTTATGCTAGAAGGTTTAAATTTGACCTTGGTTTTGTCATTGTCATCCTGTAAAACTGCATATCTGTAATGGCAGTTTTGCTGATCAATCTGTAAGTGGCCATCTTATATTTATACCCCCTTGTTCTGGACTCACCTACAAGTGAAAACCATTTCCCCGCATCTACCCTATTGAACCCCTTCATCATTTTAAAGACTTCTATCAGGTGGTCTCTTTTCATGAGCCACAGCCTGCTCAATCTTTCCTGATAGTTGCATCCTCTCAATTCTGCTAACACCCTTGTAAATCTTTTCAGCACTTTCTCCAGTGCTTCAGTGTCCTTTTTATAGTTCTGGAGACCAGAACTGCACACCATACTCTGTGTGGTCTAAATAATAATCTGTATAAATTTAACATTACCTGCCGACAATTCAGTTGAATAAGTTTTTAAGCTATACAATTAAAGGTGCGCATTTAAAAAAAAAAAAATCAAAGCATGGTGAGTTTATCTTCAGAAAGTTTTGCAGGACCCACTGAGTAAAGGCACTGCCCTGTGTAATACTAATCAATATAGCTCACAAGGTTTGATTATCGTTGTGCTGATTTGACCCAGGGCAGTGGTTAGGTGCTGCAACTGGCCTCCGTACCACCGGGCTAAGGAGGGGGGAAAAGACTGGTCAGGGTCCTGCTCTTGATCATTGTCCAGTGAGCCTTGCTGGAATGTGTATATAACAGGAATGAGCCTGGCTGTGAATATCTTGCATGGTTGAACAGCTTGCCATGTACCATTGGTTGCGATGGAGTGTGGTTTACTCGTTGATCCCGAGCTGCTCGATCAAGGAAATCATTACCAGATGGATATGCAAGTTACTTGACCAGCTGTATATTTTCTTGAGGTTTTCCTTTAAGAGGCTTGCATTTCATACCTATCCAACTGGTGATTGAGGAGATAAATAACCATGGAAATGGACACAGGGATTGGGGAACGTTGGCATTTGTAGAATAAAATAATTTTAAAAAAAAATCTAAAATCAAAATTCATAATTTGCATGCTTTGATTGCTTTCAGTGTATTTCCTCATAGGTTACAGAGCAAAATGATCAAAATGGTTTTGTGCAGGTGTATTTTGGTTATTTAAAAAAAATTAATTACTTTGATGTAAATTCCAATTCCTATTTAAATCTATTGAGTTGATCAACTGTCTTAAAATGGCCCCAACTGGTGCCATTTGGAGTGATTGTTGGAGAAATAGTTCTCGAGTTAAGAAATTAATCTATTTTTAACTAGGCCTATAAATTGTAAGTCATGGTTGTGTATTTTTTGTTACAGATGGTCCAGCAGTATACCCCCTACCAATTCAAAATAGCAAGCCACTGCTGACTGTTAGCTTCACATCTGGGGATATCAGCATGATGAACAACTATGATGACTTGTCACCCACTGTTATCCACTCAGGTTTAAAAGGTGAGAAATGCAGTTTCAATAAAGCACAAGATGGTAGCTTAGTATGTTCATCAAAAAGTATTTAAACTTTTCATTTGTCTGCAAGTGCACAGTACCATGACACAAATTTCATCTAATTCCTTTGTAATTAAGATGATGCAGCACTGTTTCCTCTGTCCGAACAACAAATGTTTCCCAAGTACATTCATTTGATAGCACCCCTTTACGACTTTCAAGTCTATTGTAGATATTTAGTGGGGAAAAAAATGAGGCAATACCCGTGGGTCTGGGAAGTACAGCATCAATGTTCACTTGATACAAAATCATTGTTGAGACAGATGTTTGGCCCTGATTGAGGATACAAGGTTGATGACATACTGTACTACGGAGTAATAAAATGGCACATTCCTAATCCCAGTTGGACTGTCAGTTAAGGCATTGAGTACGGTCTAGGGGCGTTTATACAGAGGGGGCTAATTGGAGGTCAAGTTGCCTTGGGCCATACTTGTACATCTCCCAATAGCAGCATTAACAGAAGCCTGGGAAGAGGCTGTTTATCCACTCTCTGGCTAGATGGTGGTGTTCGCTCAACACTGAAAAGGGATGGAGAGAGAAATAATTTTAGAGAAAATTATTTTTGTGGGTAAAAGAGATGCATGTTGAAAACTGAGGATTTTACAGTGCTCAAGTGTTGCACAGTATACACAGTCAGAATTGAGCAGTGCCATAGTTGTATGAAAAACTCCTAAATTTGTGCCACAGTATTTCGATCCTGTTGTGTCACAGTTTCCTGGAATTGTAGCAGTTCTCCACATCGTGAGTTTTCAGAAAGGGGGAGACTCACAACTGAGATGAAGTGGGAGGGGAAGAAGATCAAAGGTCAATTCTCAAACCATTCTAGTGTGCTTTCTTACATCTGGCTTAGACATCATTGAAGTCATGACCAGATCACACTAACACTACTAACACAAAAAGAGGGTGGAAGAAAAAATTCTGCAATATTTGTGGTGCAGATTCTGCGGCTTAAGGATATTCCCACCATACAAGTGCACAAAAATTATTGGGATGATTGTAATGTTAAAAGTGCATTACCTATGTGGTTTTATGCTTTTGCAATCATTGATGTAATGTGCATTCAAGGGGAGGGGCGTCACCCAATTTATTTTGTGGGTCTGTTCTGCAATTTAAAAAAAAATCTAAATTCTTCTTTCACTTGAGATCATGGGAATATTATTCTGTGGAAGTCACATTGCCTTTACTTATTTAAAAGTACTTGTTTTTTTTTAAAAAAGCAGTAATTAAAAAAGTATCCTGTCTAAACTTCAATTTCAGAATGTCATGCTCATAAATAACTAGAGCTTAGCAGATACCTTAATTCTCGTATTTATCATGAGAGAAAATCGAGCTGTTTCAACAGCCTGGTGCAGAATTACAACATGGAAACAGGCTGTTCCGCCCAACTCGTCCATGTTGGTTTTTTATCTTCCACATCAGCAGTAGACCTAATCCCATGTGACTGACTTATTCCCATATCCCTTTCCTGCAACCACCTGTCTAACCTATTCTTAAATGTTGACATGGCCTCTGCTTCAATCACCAACAGGGTAGTGCATTCCACAGGCACAATCCTCTGTGCAAAAAATGATTTCCTGCTTGCTGTCCTAAAACTCTTGCATTTAATCTTCTATCTATGCCCTGGTTTTAGTCCCTTAACCACTGGAAACAGTCTATATAAGTGTCAGTCATGGCTCAGTGGATAGCACTCTCGCCTCTGAGTCAGAAGGTTGTGGTCCCACTCCAGAGACTTGAGCACAAAAATCTAGGCTGACACTCCAGGGCAGTGCTGAGGGAGTGCTGCACTGTTGGAGGTGCCGTCTTTCAGATGAGACGTTAAACCGAGGCCCCGTCTGCGCTCTCAGGTGGACGTAAAAGATCGCATGGCACTATTTCGAAGAAGAGCAAGGCCTGGTGTCCTGGGGCCAATATTTATCCCTCAATCAACATCACTAAAACAGATTATCTGGTCATTATCACATTGCTGTTTGTGGGAGCTTGCTGTGCTTAATTGACTGCCGCGTTTCCTACATTACAAAAGTTACTACACTTCAAAAGTACTTCATTGGCTGTAAAGCGCTTTGGGATGTCTTGAGGTTGTGAAAGGCGCTATATAAATGCATGTCTTTCTTTATCTACTCTGACCCATCACTTCATAATTTAAACACCTCTATCAAATCAACCCATAATTTAAACACCTCTATCAAATCAACCCATAATTTAAACACCTCTATCAAATCACCCCATAATTTAAACACCTCTATCAAATCACCCCATAATTTAAACACCTCTATCAAATCACCCCATAATTTAAACACCTCTGTCAAATCATTCCATAATTTAAACACCTCTATTAAATCATTCCATAATTTAAACACCTCTATCAAATCATTCCATAATTTAAACACTTCTATCAAATCATTCCATAATTTAAACACCTCTATCAAATCATTCCATAATTTAAACACCTCTATTAAATCATTCCATAATTTAAACACCTCTATTAAATCATTCCATAATTTAAACACTTCTATCAAATCATTCCATAATTTAAACACCTCTATCAAATCATTCCATAATTTAAACACCTCTATCAAATCACCCCATAATTTAAAAATTTCACGTCTTCAGGTATGTATTTTGTCATGCTAGGCAGCATCCCGATTAATCTGTGCTATAGCCTCTCCATTGCCTCTGCATTCTTCCTACAGGGTGCAGTCCCAAACTACACTGCACTGTACTGTATTAAAAGATTAGATTGGAGATGTGGTGTATTTGACTCCTAGCCACAAGAGTGCAAGTTTGAATCCAGACTTGGAGGGAGTAAATATTCAGTTGTTGGCTTTGGGAAGTTTTGCCTCTTTGCTGAGTTGCATTTCATGATGCTGGAGTACATCTTGTGGGAAGAGAGGGAGAAGAGACCAGCAGAATCAGCCCAACCCCACTGAGCTGGGAGAATCTGATAAACCGAGTGGCTTGCTAAACAGAATGGCAACGGAAATTTGGTGAATGGGAATTTGGTGCAGTGGGGAAGGAGGTGCTGAGTAATTTAAACCAAGGGGCAACATTAAATTAGTAAATAATCAGTAAAAAAGTGACGTCATAATCAACACAGAGAGCGCAGTGGCAGAACCCGAGGAAATAGAAATAAGGATATAGGTAGGTATCTAGATATCCCTTTGTGTTTAGTATCTTTAGTGATTAGTGTTAAGCTTGAGTTAGTAAGGATTTAATATTAATGCAAATAAGCGCAAGTCAAAGGAAAAGAGATAAGTGATTAAATTTTAACTGCATTTAAAGATGCTAATAACTGATAAATAGCTAAGTTATTGATCATAGTAACTAATTACTAATTAAATTAACATCAAGCTAAATTAACCTATTTAATAAATCTGGACCACAAGTGATCAATTCGTTCAAGAAATAAACTACAGATAACTAAAATTAAGTAATTAGTGAAGGCGTGGCAGTGCAGACAGTGTGTTGGGTTTGTAGTATGTGGGAGTTTGTGGACAAGAAGACTGTCCCAGACTGCCCCATTCGAAGAAATGTCTCTGCCTCGAGATACTCTGGCTCAGAGTCGTTGAGCTGGAGTCCGAGCTAGAAACACTCCGACCCATGGAGGAGAAGGAATTACTGGATAATTTACTCCAGAGTGCAGTCACACACCAGAGGAAAGCACTGGTGCAGAAAGGGGAGAGTGTGACTGTCAGTCAGCTGGGTAGGAGAGGTAGTGAAGGAGGTCCAGCAGGTGCAAAGTACTCTATACCTGTGAGGATAAGGAGAAAGACTGTGGGGAGGGCGGTCAGAATGGCGACCAAGGCACCTTGAAGCAGAAGGCAGTCCAAGGGGAGGAGGTGCAGAGTAGAAAGGTTGTAGTTATAGGGGATTCAATAATCAGGGGCTAGATAGTATTCTTTGTCATCAGGATCGAGAGTCTAATTGGTTTGTTGCCTACCCGGAGCCAGAGTAAGAGACATCTCAAAACGGCTAGAAAAAATCTGGAAAGGGAGGGGGAGGATCCAGTTCTTGTGCTCCAACGACATAGGAAAGATTAGGAAAGGGGTCCTGCTAAGGGAGTATCAGGAGTTGGGACCTAAATTGTAAAGCAGAACCTCACAGGTAATAATGTGTATGTGTGTAATGGAGGATTAGCGGACAGCTAATGTTGTTCCTATGTATAAAAAGGGAGATAGAACAAAACCTGGTAATTATAGACCAGTCATCCGAAAATTAGTGACAGGAAAGATACTGGAATCTACACTAAAAGAAATGATAGAAGAGCATCTAGAGACAGAAAATGGAATAAAAATAGTCAGCATAGATTTTGAAAGTCTCAGTCATGCTTAAATAACCAGATAGAATTTTTTTGAGGTAATGGAAACAGTAGACAACGATAATGCAGTAGATGTCATATATTTGGATTTTCAAAAGGCCTTTTCATGAGGTACCACACGGTAGGCTCATGACAAAGTTTAGGGCATGAGGAGTCGGGGGAAAAATATCTGAATGGATCGAAAATTAGCTAAAAAATAGAAAGCAGAGAGTAGGAGTAAAGGGTAGTTACTCAGATTGGAAGAAGGTAGAAAGTAGAGCTGGGGCCATTGTTGTTCATAATTTATATTAAAGATTTGGACTTGGGAACAAGTAACTATCAAAATTTGCAGATGATACCAAACTGGAGGGTATAGCCAACACTGAGAAATAAGAAAACTTGCAGACTGGGCAGTTAAGTGGCAAATGAACTTTAACATTGATAAATGTGAGATGATGCACTTTGGTGGGAAAAATAGAAACATTACCTACACTTTAGAAAATAAGAAACTGAATGGGGTAGAGGAACAAAGGGATCTCGGGATACAGGTGACCAAATCATTAAAAGCAACATCACAGGTCAGCAAAGCAATTAAAAATGCTAACAAAGCAATGGGATTTATTTCTAGGGATATAGAATTCAAAAATAGTGAAGTTATGTTCAACTTGTATAGGCCTGGTCAGGCCTCACTTGGAGTGCTGTGCACCGTGCTGGTCTCCATACTATAAAAAGGACATGGAAGAAAGTACAGAAAAGGTTTACATGGATGGTACCAGAACTGTGAAATTGTAGCTATCGGGAAAGATTGATTAGCTTGGGGCTTTTTTCTTTAGAAAAGAGAAGACTTAAAGGTGACCTGATAGAGGTCTTTAACATTATGAAAGGGTTGGACAGGGTAGATGTGGAGAGAATGTTTCCACTTGTGAGAGAATCCAAAACTGGAGGCCACAAATATAAGCTAGTTACTAATAAATCCAATAGGGAAATGAGGAGAAACGTCTTTACTCAGAGAGTGGTTAGAATGTGAAACTTGCTACCACAGGAAGTGGTTGAGGCAAATCGCTTAGTTGCTTTCAAAGGGAAACTAGACGTGTACATGAGAGAAAAGGGAATAGAGAGATACGCTGAAAGGCAAAGATGAGGTCGATGGAACGGGAGGGGACTCGTGTGGAGTATAAACGCCAGCACGGACTAGTTGGGCCGAATAGCCTTTTTCTGTGCTGTATATTCTACGTAATTCTATACAACATAATCATATAGCATCTCCTCGGTCAGAAATAGGGCTGCAACACTGTAGCACCAGTTATGACTTGTGTCCTCGTTGAACAAGACTCTGCTTGGAGTGCCGGATCGCTGAATGAAAGGTCTAGTTTTTACTTTAACTTCCAGAGTCAAACTACAATGTTACAGTATTTCCAGAATATTTAGAACCTCTTCACATATAGTTGAATATATTTCTGCAAGATTCAGGATTTTTTTTGTTGCATAAATTCTAGAAGTCAGTGTCAGAAACATCACCATACCTTGATGTGGTTCATGAGTGGACTTAATGGCAGAAAAGTGCTGTAGCAATAGGTAATTGTGAATTGCACATCTTTTTCTCAGGACCAAAATATTTTTTATGGATTATAGTGATTATGAAATGAAATTCACCCACCCTGTAATAATTTATTTTCATAGATCCTTCCAGTGAACAGTTGATGTAATAAAAAAAACTTTTACATAGAATTACATCGAATCTACAGCACAGAAACAGGTCATTCGGCCCAACTGGCCCGTGCTGGTGTTTCTGCTCCACACGAGCCTCCTCCCACTCCTCTTCATCTCACCCCATCAGCATATCCTTCTATTTTTCTCCCTCATGTGCTTATCCTAACTTCCCCTGAAATCTATGCTATTCACCTCAACTACTCCTTATGCTAGTGCGTTCCACATTATTACCACTCTTTGGGTCAAGAAGTTTCTCCTGAATTCCCTATTCGATAGTGCCTTTCACATCCTCAGGATGTATCGATAAAGAACTTTTGAAGTATAGTTACTGTATTTTTTTGTAGGCAATCAAGGCCCCACAAACAGCAGTGAGCTAAATGACCAGCTATTCTGCTTTGCTTGTCGTGGCTGAGGATTGAATGTCGATCAGAACACCAAAAGGAATGCCCTGCTCTGAGATGTATAATGAATAATAAAACAAAGACTTTTTTGACTTTAATCAGTTTTAGTTGCTCTATACAGGCAGTACTTACCATAATTTTTCACTTGTAGCACACAATTTTCCCCAATGTCTAAGGAATTTCACACGAAACTCGGTGATTTCATGGGCAAAATATGAAGGAGTGAGTGAGGGAGTAGGGGTTCAGGTAGGGAAGGAACAGGGGGCCAGGACTTGGGCTGGAATACACTTCTTTCGAACTGGATTGTCTGTCTGTCTCATTGGTTCTGGAGCCAGCCACAGCCCTGACTGGTACTGGCGTGTTTTGTAGCTGTTTCAGTAAGCATGGGTGAGGGTGAAACTGAGACCACCATGCTTTGGGCTGAGAAGTAGCAATTGTCAGACCCAGTGCTTGGCAGAAGTGGAGGACTACACCTGGGAAAGGGTGGAGAGTTTGGGCCTGGTACTGAGACTGAACATAGGTTGGAGCCTGAGTTTAAAAATCTTAAATCAGTAAGTGGGAAAGGATATAACTAACTAAAATGAAATAAGTCACATCAACATGAAGTGCTAGATTAGTTCAGGATGTTTTATTTACTGGTGCTACTGCATATGGATCCACACTTGGTTTATAGTTGTAGGCTATCTGTGTTATTTGCATCATTGTATGAAGTAGTTGGGAGTGGTTCTTCTCTCTTTTCCCCTCTCCCAATTGTCACATGGCATGATTTCCGAGATGTCTCTTTCAGAGCCACCCACTATTTTACTTTGTTGAGGGAGGAGCAGGTCATCTGTAGCTGGGCCTAGGCTGGAGGTGGGGGCTGGATATGGAGCCCAGGGAATAGTCCCTGGTAACCATGTACTTGGCCAAACTCACCACATGGAAGAATTAATGGTCAAGTGGTTTACATAGATGAACCAAAAACGAGGATACATGAACACCATTGTGTATCGATAAATAAATGCATACTTTTCCTTCTATAAAAATAACTGAGATTTCACTAAAACATTTCTTGCATATTAGATCTTACTTTAGGGCCTAATTTCCAATATAACTCGTGTGATTTGAATGTAATCACTTGAACGTATACTTTCAGAATGCTTTCTGCATGTAACCTACTCCAGCTTATAATATGCACCTCGGTTTCAAGCCTATTTTTCAATGCAAAAAAAAAGTAATCATTAAAAAGAGACCTAACCTTTAAACAATTCTTCTGAGAAATATTACGATTTTGTGTTGCTTTTGGAGATGAAAATGATTCCATACTGATTACTGATGTACTGTTTCTGTTAAGTCGCTGGCTGCTTGTGGTAATTGACTTTTGTGTCTGCCTCATTATTCTAGATGTGGTTGTACAGTGGAGCACCCAGGGGGACTTGCTTGCAGTAGCAGGCATGGAAAAGCAGAGTCAAACGTACGAATCAGGAAATGTTCCAGTAGTGAAAAATGCTGCTGTTAAATTCTATAATAACCATGGAGAACACATTTACACACTGGAAAGCCCGACCCAGGTATGGAAGTGTAGAAGTTTTTACCAGTCATTGTGTTTGGTCAGTAATTTTGACTTTAAAACTGCTTCAAAGAGCATCTCCATCGTGACAGTCATATTTCAGTTTCACAGAAAATTGATTTAAAATAAAAATATTGGGTGCGGAGATGTACTTTTGCCACAAGAACCTTCCAAAGGCAGTATGATCTGAACTGTTAGTCAAGCAAGAATAATGTAATTCAGCTTAGTTTTTGTTATCAAAAAATTGGTCTGTTGGTCAAATAGACAAGAGCAGGCCATTTATTTTTGTTTGTGAAACAAAGAAATGTGAATTCACTGCTCTGTAAATTAGACACTGACTCCATCCATGTCTTCTGAGATACGTTAAAAAATGTTTTGTAAGCAGACATTAAAGGCCTGAATTTTGCAGTGGGTAGTGACGGTGAAATATCAGCGTTCGCCGTCATTACCCCTCTGAAACGGACAGCAACTTCAGGATTTAGTGCATGTGCAGGTAAATGTGGAAATCCTGAAGTTGCGGTCAGTCATTCCCTGCTCCGCCACAGGTTGGGCTGTGGAACTCCCCAGAGCCGGCAATCACTGAAATCGCCTGAACTGACGAAAACTTCACAGAATCAGAAGAATCACAGAATCCCCACAGTGCAGATAGAGGCCTTTTCGGCCCATCGAGCCTGCACAGACACATATCCCAGCCTATCCCCGTAACCCCACGTATATTTAATCCCCCTAACACTAAGGGTCAATTTATCATAGCCAAATCAACCTAACCCGCACATCTTTGGACTGTGGGAGGAAACCGGAGCACCCGGAGGAAACCCACGCAGACACGGGGAGAATGTGCAAACTCTACAGAGACAGTCACCCGAGGCCAGATTCGAACCCGGGTCCCTGGCGCTGTGAGGCAACAGTGCTAACCACTATGCCACCGTGTTGCCCATTCTCCTATTATGCTGGAATATCGCTGTAAACACCCCCCGCCATCCCTGAAAAAATTAAGCCTTGTGAAAGAGGTATAACTAGGTTTTTAACGGCATATTGACTGCTGAACAACCATTCTGGTCCTGATAAACTAATTGTATGTTTGTGGAATGTCAAATTTTTCCATTAATATGATTAAGAATTGCACTGTTTAAATTTTTTTTTAAAGTTTGTTTGATATTTCAGCTTCTACCTTAATCCTAGGTGTATGTCCCAATCTTTATTTCGCTCTCTGTAACATTTATAAAAAGTAAATTAGAATCTGTTCATTTCACTTCCTGGTTTGCTGTCTGAGAATTCTTCAATGTGATTGGCTGCTTAGCCAGCTTGATGGCATCACTGTTGCTGGACACTGGGGATTCACTTGATTTGGCAGCAGATTCAAACCAAGGTCGGGAGAGCTGAACTCGATGCCGCAGAGATCGCCAGATCTTTGTGGGCACCTTTCATCCAGGTCAGCGGCGAGCGGAGTTGCTTCGCCACTGACTGCAAATTCCGGGTCTTTGTGTACTTTGTACAGATATTTAAAGGTATTTGTTGGGGTTGTCTTTAGATTGCAAAGTGAATCTTGTGTGGCAATATTAATTCTGTTTGCTTTTTTTATTATGCCTCTGAAGCGCTTTGGGATATTTTTCTACAGTAAAGGTGGTATTTAAATGCAAGTTGTTGTTGCTAGTGATGGTCATTACAAAAAAGAAAGTACAAGAAGCTTTGCTGGCAACTGAAGAGATAGGAATGCTTAAATTTTGATAACTCGCTTTTTCATTGACCCTCTACATTACTGTAAGTTGGTGTGAAAGTCATGCCATCTGCAAAAAGGAAAAGTGTAGTGAAGGAATTTTAATACTATTCACAAAGTAGTTAATATGCATTCGAAGTTAGATGCATTACAAGTGCAGATAACCTCTGGCACCTTCTTTGCAGAAAAGTAGACCAGCTTTGCATATTTAAGTGACTAAGGAACATAAGTGATTCAAGAAGTCTCCAACCATTAATGTCCAAGTATGGCTTTAGCTTCTACCACTTATGGTTGAAAGCCTTGAACAGGTTAAAGGCAACTCTGCATCTTTGGTCTTTACAAAATGATTCGGGACCCAGTGCTAAATCAATCATATGTGCAAGTGTGCCCTCTTTATGCTGCAGAGTTTTCGGAGTCTCTTTTGTTTCTGAGAAAGACACGGTGAAACATCCACGGTTAGCACTTGCATGCTAAGATCAATTCTCAGATTACCATTAACAGCAACAACAAAAACATTGTGGGAGGCAGGCAAGTAATGCACAGAAATGCCACATGTTGTATGTTTATAGTTTACGAAATCGCAAATGGAGCAGCAGAGAAAATAGAACATTTGTCGATATTGTAAGGGCGGTGTAAGGATAGTTTGGGCTGTGAGCTTCTAGGCTGTTGAGAAAAATTATAGTCTGTCTTCTGAAATAAGCAAATTAAAAATAAAATTAGAATAAATTTAAAATGCTATGTAAAGAATATTTAGATCATAGGGTCTATTATTGGGAAAGCTTATGGACTTGGGTGGGATTGGAGGGGGTAGGGAAGAAGTGACTGCATTTGGTCTAGTGTGTTGGACCATAGATGTATGCATAAGAATGCTATTCAGAGCACCTGCCAATCACAACAATAGGAACAAAAGAAAAAACATTGAATTTATATAGCATCTTTTGTGGACTCGCGTCCCAAAGTATTTGTAGTCAGTGAACGACTTATGAAGTATAGCCACTATTGTAATAAAAACAGAAAATGCTGGAAATGCTCAGCAGGTCAGGCAGCATCTATGGAGAGAGAAACAGAGTTAACGTTTCAGGTCGATGACCTTTCATCAGAACTGGAAAAAGTTAGAGATGTAATGGGGTTTAAGCAAGTGTAGAGGCGGGGGGGGAAGGGGGAGGAAAGAACAAAAGGGACGGTCTGTGATAGGGTGGAAGGCAGGAGAGATTAAATGACAAAAGGGATGATGGTGCAAGGCAAAAGGAGATGGTAATGGGACAAGTAAAGGAACAAAAGATGGGTTGAGAGGAGGTGTAAATGGGAATAGCAGAATCATCAACAGCTGCTGACTGGAAAAAATGGGAGCACTGGTTATGATCTGAAACTGTTGAATTCGGTGTTTAGTCCAGAAGGCTGCAAAGTGCTGAATCAAAACATGAGGTGCTGTTCCCTGAGCTTGCGTTGAGCTTCATTAGAACAGTGTAGGAGGCCAAGGTCAAAGTGGGAGTGGAGCGGAGAATTAAAGTGACAGCCAATCGGAAGCTCGGGGTCACGCTTATGGACTGAACGGAGGTGTTCCGCAAAGGTGTCACCCAATCTGCGTTTAGTCTCCCCAGTGTAGAGGAGACCGCATCATGAGTAGCGAATACAGTATACTAAATTTAAAGAAGTACAAGTAAATCGCTGTTTCACCTGGAAGGAGTGTTTGTGGCCCTGGACAGTGGGAAGGGAGGAGGAGGTAAAAGGGCAGGTGTTGCATCTCCTGTGCTTGCACAAGAAGGTGCCGTGGGAAGAGGAGGGGATGCTGGGGGGTGATTGAGAGTGGACCAGGGTGTCGCGGAGGGAGCGGTCCCTTCGGAATGCGAAAGGGGGGGTGGGGGTGGGGGGGAAGGGGAGATGTGTTTGGTGATGGCATCACGCTGAAGTGACGGAAATGGCGGCGGATGATCCGTTGAATGTGGAGGCTGGTGGGGTGGAAGGTGGGGGCAAGGGGAACCCTGTCGTGGTTCTCTGAGGGAGGGGAAGGGGTGAGAGCAGAAGTGCAGGGAAATGGGAAGGACACAGTCGAGGCCCCTGTCAACCTTGGTGGAGGGGAATCCTCAGTTGAGGAAAAATTACATTTCGGAAGCATTGATATTGATGGTGGCATTGTCAGAACAGATGCAATGGAGACAGAGAAACTGGGAGAATGGAATAGAGTCCTTATTGGAAGCGGGGTGGGAGGAAGTGTAGTCAAGGCTGCTATGGGCTTATAGTAGATATTGGTCGGCAGCCTATCGCTAGAAATGGATATACAGAAGTCGAGTAATTATTACTGTTGTAATGTTGGGAAACATGACAGCCAATTGCACACAGCAAAATCCTACAAACAGCAATGAGATAAATAACTAGGTCATCTTTTTTATGGATGTTGTTTGAGGGGTAAATACTGGCCAGGATTCCTGTGCTTTTCTTTGAATAGTGCCGTGGGACTTTTTCCGTCCACCTAAGATGGCAGATGGAGTCTCGGTTTAATGTCTCATCCAAAAGTCACAACCTCCAACAGTACGGCATTTCCTCACTTAAGTGTCAGTGTGGATGATGTTCTCAAGTCCTTGAGTGGGGGTTGAACCCACAATCTTGAATCGGAGGTCTGGGTGCTACCACTGAGCCAAGACTGACAACGGTGAAAGTTGACGGTAGTTGGATATCAGTTAGATAGCTGTAAGCTTCCAAATTCTTTGGTTAATAGGCTTAAGGGAAAGTTTAACTGGGTGCAGAATGAATGTAGGAGTACAGTGCCTTAGCATAATAACTGGGAAAATCTCTAGAACACATTGCTTTTAATGGCATGTAGGACGTTTGGACAAGTTAATAAGATAGTTTAGTTCAAATATGGTTCAAAAAGTTGATCATAACTAATGAATGGAAACTATTTGCAAGATGCTGGTTTGATTTATTGGTTGTCATATTTCTTGACATTTGGTAAATTTCCCACCTGCCACTCGCTTTTGTTGGATAGTGCTACGAAAAACTCGTGGCCTTTTTGTATGTTGTAATTTCATGTTTTGTATTTTTTGTTTTGTTTTACCCATTTTTTGCAAGTTCTTTGACAATGATGATACCGTCCATCTCAGTCTGTTTCCTGCCTCTGATTGTGGTTCCCCACATCTAATTTTAAGTTGGGATCTTAATGTTCTTCACTATGCAACTCAAACACTCCCACTTTCAAGTACATAAGAACATAAGAAATAGGAGCAGGAGTCGGCCATTTGGCCCCTCGAGCCTGCTCCGCCATTTAATGAGATCATGGCTGATCTGATCTTGGGCTCAGCTCCATTTCCCTGCCCGCTCCTCATAACCTTCGACTCTCTTATCGTTCAAAAATCTGTCTATCTCCACCTTAAATATATTCTATGACCCAGCCTCCACAGCTCTCTGGGGCAGAGAATTCCACAGATTTACGACCCTCTGAGAGAAGAAATTCCTCCTCATCTCAGTTTTAAATGGGCGAACCCTTATTCTGAAACTATGCCCCCGAGTTCTAGATTCCCCCATGAGGGGAAACATATTCCCTGCATCTACCTTGTCAAGCCCACTCAGTATCTTATATGTTTCAATAAGATCACCTCTCATTCTTCTAAACTCCAATGAGTATAGATCCAACCTGCTCAACCTTTCTTCATAAGTTAACCCCTTCATCTCAGGAATCAACCTCGTGAACCTTCACTGAACTGCCTCCAATGCAAGTATACCCTTCCTTAAATAAGGAGACCAAAACTGTAGGCAGTACTCAAGGTATGGTCTCGCCAATACCCTGCACAGTTGTAGCAGGACTTCCCTACTTTTATACTCCAACCCCCTTGAAATAAAGGCCAACATTCCATTTGCCTTTTTGATTACTGGCTGTTCCTGCATGCTAACCTTTTGTGTTTCATGCACAAGGGCCCCCAGGTCCCTTTGTACTCAGCATTTTGTAATCTCTCTCCATTTAAATAATAATTTGCTTTTTTATTTTTCTTACCAAAGTGGATAATCTTACACTTTCCCACATTATACTCCATCTACCAAATATTTGCCCACTCACTTAGCCTGTCTATATCCCTTTACAGGTTATTTGAGTCCTCTGCACAACTTGCTTTCCCTACTATCTTTGTGTCACCAACAAATTTGGCTACATTACACTCGGTCCCTTCATCCAAGTCATTGATATAGATTGTAAATAGTTGAGGCCCCAGTACTGATCCCTGTGGCACCCCACTAGTTACTGTTTGCCAACCAGAAAATGACCCATTTATCCCGACTCTCTGTTTTCTTTTAGTTAGCCAATCCTCTATCCATGCTAATATATTACCCCCAACCCCGTGCGCTCTTATCTTGTGCAGTAACCTTTTATGTGGCACCTTATCGAATGCCTTCTGGAAATCCAAATACACTACATCGACTGGTTCACCTTTATCCACCTTGCTCGTTACATCCTCAAAGAACTCCAGCAAATTTGTCAAACATGATTTCCCTTTCATAAAACCATGCTGACTCTGCTTGACTGCATTATGATTTTCTAAATGTTCTGCTACTGCTTCCTTAATAATGGACTCCAGCATTTTCCCAATGACAGATGTAGGAAGCAACATTCAAGCTATTTGTTACATTCGAGTCTAATCCTTACAAAATGGTCTTAAATTATCCCAGGATGCCTCAATCAACCAGGAGATGATATTGAGTCAACTATGCTCAGTCGAGTGCGGCTGCACTCTCTGACACACATTTTGTACAGGTGGCCAACTCCTCGCTCACAGGTGGGGTGTGCATTTCAAAACCTCGATTGCAGATGAGCTGAGGGCACAGGTAGATACTTGGGACTATGATATTATAGCTATTGCAGAGACGTGGCTGAAAGAGGGGCAGCTATGGCAGCTCAACATTCCTGGTTACAGGATTTTCAGATGGGATAGAGAGGGAGGTAAAAAGGGAGGGGGGGTCGCGGTATTGATTAAAGAAACTATTACAGCTGTGAGGAGGGATGATATGTTGGAGGGATCATCAAACGAGGCCATATGGGTCGAATTGAAAAACAAAAAAGGGGCGATCACACTGCTGGGAGTGTACTACAGACCCCAAACAGTGAGAGGGAGACAAATTTCTGAAGTGCAAAAACTATAGGGCAGTAATAGTAGGGGATTTCAACTACCCCAATATTAACTGGGATAAAATTAGTGTGAAGGATATAGAAGGTGCGGAATTCCTAAAAATGCATCCAGGAGAACTTTTTTAGCCAGTATGTAGCAAGCCCAACAAGGGAGGGGGCGGTTCTGGACTTAGTTTTAGGGAATGAAGCTGGGCAGGTAGAAGGCGTATCAGTGGGGGAGCATTTTGGTGCTAGTGACCATAATTCTGTTAGATTTAAGGTAGTTATGGAAAAGGACAAGGATAGACCAGGAATAAAATTTCTAAATTGGGGAAAAGCAAATTTTGCTAAGCTCAGAGGGGATTTAGCCATAGTGGACTGGAAACAGCTACTTGAAGGTAAATCAGTGTCAGAGCAGTGGGAGGCATTCAAGGAGGAGATCCGGAGGGTTCAGACCAAACATGTGCCCTTAAAGCAAAAAGGTGGGACTAACAAATCTAGAGCCCCCTGGATGTCTAGAGACATATAGGGTAGGATAAAGAAAAAAAGAGAGGCGTATAACAGAGGGCTAAATACTCCAGAATCTTTAGAGGAGTACAGAAAGTGCAGGGGTGCAATTAAAAATGATATTAGGAAAGCAAAGAGAGAGCATGAAAAATTCTTGGCAAGTAAAATCAAGGAAAACCCAAAGATGTTTTATAAATATATTAAGAGTAAGAGGATAACTAAAGAAAGGGTAGGGCCTATTAGAGATCATGAGGGTAATCTGTGTGTGGAGGCGGGAGACGTCGGTAGGGTTCTTAATGAATACTTTGTGTCTGTTTTCAAAAGGAGAGGGGTGAAGCAGACATTGCTATCTGGGGGAGGAGTGTGAAATATTAGATGAAATAAACATAGTGAGAGAGGAAGTATTAAGGGGTTTAGCAGCTTCAAAAGTGGATAAATCCCCAGGCCCAGATGAAATGTATCCCAGGCTGTTAAGCGAAGCAAAAGAGGAAATAGCAGAGGCCCTGACCATCATTTTTCAATCTCTCTGACTTCAGGTGTGGTGCTGGAGGACTGCTAATGTGGTACCCTTGTTTAAAAAGGGAGAAAAGGATAGACCGAGTAATTACAGGCCAGTCAGCCTAACCTCGGTGGTGGGAAAATTATTGGAAAGAATTCTGAAGGACAGGATAAATCTTCATTTAGAAAGACACGGATTAATCAAGGATAGTCAGCACGGATTTGTTAAGGGAAAGTCGTGTCTGACAAACTTAATTGAATTTTTTGAGGAGGTAACAAGGAGGGTAGATGAGGGTAGTGCATTTGATGTAGTGTATATGGACTTTAGCAAGGCTTTTGATAAGGTTCCACATGGCAGACTGGTCACGAAGTTAAAAGCCCATGGGATCCAGGGCAAAGTGTCAAGTTGGATTCAAAACTGGCTCGAAGACAGGAAGCAGAGGGTAACAGATGGGTGTTTTTGTGACTGGAAGGCTGTTTCCAGTGGGGTTCCGCAGGGCTCAGTACTAGGTCCCTTGCTTTTTGTGGTATATCTCAACGATCTTGACTTGAATATAGGGGGTATGATTAAGAAGTTTGCAGATGATACTAAAATCAGCTGTGTGGTTGATACTGAAGAAGGAAGCTGTAGACTGCAGGAAGATATCAATAAATTGGTCAGGTGGGCAGAACAGTGGCAAATGGAATTCAATCCGGAGAAGTGTGAGGTAATGCATTTGGGGAGGGCTAACAAGGAAAGGGAATACACATTAAATGGTAGGTCACTGAGTAGTGTAGAGGAACAAAGGGACCTTGGAGTGCACGTCCACAGATCCCTGAAGGTAGCAGGCCAGGTAGATAAGGTGGTTAAGAAGGCATATGGAATGCTTGCCTTTATTAGCCGTGGCATAGAATACAAGAGCAGGGGGGTTATGCTTCGACTGTATAAAACACTAGTTAGGCCTCAGCTAGAGTACTGCGTGCAGTTCTGGTCACCACATTACAGGAAAGATGTGATTGCACTAGAGAGGGTACAGAGGAGATTTACAAGGATGTTGCCAGGAGTGGAGAATCTTAGCTATGAGGAAAGACTGGATAGGCTGGGTCTGTTTTCCTTGGAACAGAGGAGGCTGAGGGGAGACCTTATTGAGGTGTATAAAATTATGAGGGGCATAGATAAAGTGGATAGAAAGGACCTATTTCCCTTAGCAGAGGGGTCAAAAACCAGGGGGCACAGATTTAAAGTAATTGGTGGAAGGTTTAGAGGGGATTTGAGGGGAAATTTCTTCACCCAGAGGGTTGTAGGGGTCTGGAACTCACTGCCTGAAAGGGTGGTAGAGGCAGGAACCCTAACCACATTTAAAAAGTACTTGGATGTGCACTTGGGATGCTCTAACCTGCAGGGCTACGGACCAAGAGCTGGGAAGTGGGATTAGGCTGGATAGCTCTTTGTTGGCCGGCGCGGACACGATGGGCCGAATGGCCTCCTTCCGTGCTGTAACTTTCTATGATTCTATGTGGAGCCATCCACACACTACCTGGGGCATAAATGGTCTTACACTTATAGCAAATTGGTTGTCATTGTTTCTTCAAATGACATATCCACAACAAACACAAGAGCCTATACATACAGTACCATTGTTGTGATGTACTGTACAAAAGCAAACTAAGAATTTATTTCCAGTTTCTTTGCCTGAACATCCTACAGTTATTTCATTGTTGCTTTAAAAAAACAAACCCTCAATTCTGCCTGCTCAGCAGTGAAAGGTCCAACCTTGCAACTAAACTTCCATCACATGGAACATATTTATAGAGTTCTAAAATCGAGCCTAGAAATGCTATAGGTTATGATCATGGCAAATGCTTCAGTGGTCTTACAGGTTCAGCAAAATGTTACTATAGCAGGCCTGGAATCCCCACGGATGCTGCCTGGCCTGCTGAGTTTTTCCAGCGTTTTCTGTTGTTATTCTGGAATCCTGTTCCCTGGATAAGGAATGTAAATAACTGAGCTTGTGGGAACAGAGGTACTACTTGGGATACTTTCCAATTGTGATTGGCTTCTACCAAATTCACTAGGCAGTACTTTGAGTGATTCAGTTGTAGACTATGCTCCAATGATCACCGTATATCTGCAAAAAATGCAACCTTCATTTGGTTGAGAAACTGATGTAAATTTGAAACAGGGCATGGTGATTCCCAAGAATTTAAGGACCACTGGTGCTGTCAAAGTCCTGCTTTGCCATCATTCTTTGGCGTGTAGAGCATAGTTTGCTTGAGATACCCTTTCATGCAAGGGCCTCTGGTGAGCAGAGAGAAGAGCTGCAGGAGGTTTACAAAAATCCCAATTCAACCTGAAATCCATTCTTGACCTGCAAAACCAGATAAACTTATCATAGATCAGTTTACTTAGACTATATGGTGACATAGAGCCCTTAACATCTTCAGTTCCAGCCCTTTTGTGGTCATAATCTATCAGTGTTTTAAACACCCAAATAAAGAATAACTGACAGGGCAATTGCAAGAAATCTTTGGTGATCACTTTGTGTCCTGTCTCAGTAATGACTGTCTGTCAACACCTCTTTTTTGAGTTGAAATGATCCGAGTTTTAGGTTGGGTGTGCTGGTGATACTGTGTGGCTCAATGAGGGACATCAGGACAAGAATTCAGCTGGCTTATCCTTTGCACAATGAGCTGATATTCCTCACCTTAGGATCGTAGAATCTTCCAGCACAGAAGGAGGCCATTCAGCCTGTCGTGCCTGTGTTCTTTGAAAGAGCTGTCCAATTTAGTCCCGCAGCCCAGCTTTCTCCCCATAACCCTGCAAATTAGTCCTCTTCAAATAGCCTTTTGAAATTTCCTATGGAATCTTCTTCCACCACCCTTTCAGGTTGTGCGTTCCAGATCTTAACACAACACTGCGTGGGAAAAAAATCTTCTCATTTCCCCTCTAGTTCTTTTGCCAATTATTATAAATGTATGACCTCTGGTTACTGACCCACTTGACAGAGGAAACAGTTTCTCCCTACTTACGCTATCAAAACCCCTCATAATTTTGAATAGCTCCACATAACTGGGTGTGCTGGTGATGCTGTGTGGCTCAATGAGGAATATCAGGAAAAGGGAGATCGAACAAGTCCAGGGAACTATAGACCAATTAGCTTAATGTCAATGGTAGGAAAGATAATGGAATCCGTACTCATAGATGTAATAGAAAACATCTAGAAACTGAAAATATAATAGTCAGCACGAATTTATTGAATTCTTTGGTAAGAGTAATGCAGTACACAATATACAGTATTTGGATTTCCAAAAGACCTTTGATAAGGTACCGCATAGTAGACACCATAACTAAGATCAGGAGTCAGGGGACAAATATCAGAGTGGCTAGCAAACTGGCTACAAAATTGGTGATTGGTGAGTAGCTGGTAAGTGTTTATACTTGGCTTTCTTAAAGTTTTAAGTTTATTCCAGCTAGGTTAGTAAATTAGAGGTTAAATAGAGGTATGGCAGGGCAGCTCACACCCGTGGAATGCACATCCTGTGCCATGTGGGAAGTCCTGGACACCTCCCGTGGTCTGGACGACCACATGTGCGGGAAGCGTCGCCAGCTACAGCAGCTCGAGCACTGGGTTACGGAGCTCGAGCACCGGCTGCAGTCACTGCTGTGCATCCGCGAGGCTGAGAGCTACGTGGATAGCACGTTTCGGGAGGTGGTCACTCCCTGGCTTAATCGTGTGCAGGCAGAGAGGGAATGGGTGACCGTCAGACAGAAGAGGAGGACCAGGCAGGTAGTGCAGAAGTCCCCTGAACCCATCTTGCTCACCAACCAGTATTCGGTGCTGAGTACTGGTGAGGGCGATGGTTCCTCTGGGGAGTGCAGCCAGAGCCAAGTCCACGGCACCATGGAAGGCTCAGCTGCACGGGGGTGGGGGGGGGAGAGGGGGGGTGGGGAAGAGGAGAGGGAGAGCAATAGTGATAGTGGATTCAATAGTTAGGGGAACAGACAGGCGTTTCTGTGGCCGCAGATGTGACTCCAGGATGGTATGTTGCTTCCCTGGTTCCAGGGTCAAGGATGTCACTGAACGGCTGCAGGGCATTCTGAGGGGGGAGGGTGAACAGCCAGAGGTCGTGGTCCATATCGGTACCAATGACATAGGTAGAAAGAGGGAGGAGGTCCTGCAGGCAGAGTTTAGGAGCTAGGGAAGAGGTTAAAAAGCAGGACTTCAAAGGTAATAATCTCCGGATTACTACCAGTGCCACGTGCTAGTGAGTACAGAAATAGGAAGATAGAGCAGATGAATGCGTGGCTGGAGAGATGGTGTAGGAGGGAGGGCTTTAGATTCCTGAGGAATTGGAACAGTTTCTGGGGGAGGTGGGACCTCTACAAGCCAGACGGGTTGCACCTCAACGGGAACGGGACCAATATCCTCGCGGGGGGGTTTGCTAGTGCTATTGGGGAGGGTTTAAACTAGCTTGGCAGGGGGATGGGAACCTGAAGGTAAAATCAGAAGGGAGAAAAGCTAAGCTGGAAATAGATGTTTAGGGGTTCAGGTAAAGGGGTATTTAGGAAGGCAAGGAGAAGGCAATAGTGCAGGGCAACGACAGGGGTAACGATAACCAGAATGTATCAGGAAGGGGCAGAGCGTACAAGCATAAGAGTGCACCAGAAAATAGTCAGAGTAAGGAAAAATAATAAGGTAAAATTAAAGGCTCTTTATCTGAATGCACGCAGCAATCGTAACAAGATAGATAAGTTGACGGCACAAATAGAAAGAAATGGGTATGATCTGATATGATGCGGAGATGCCGGTGTTGGACTGGGGTGGACAAAATTGAGAGGTCGCACAACACCAGGTTATAGTCCAACAGTTTTATTTGAAATCACAAGCTTTCGGAGCTATCGATTGCTCCTTCCTCAGGTGAAGTAAATTAGATACAGAATCGCCAAAGCATATATAGATAGAAAACAAAGCATGTGTACTTTACAATTGCAGACCATTAAATTAAATCATCCTGACTATCTGCCGAGGTGTGATAAAGTTAATTAAGTCAGCCAGGAAGGTACCACATCAAAGACCTAGCAAGATACAACTGAGACAATGAGGTGTAGTCGCAGGGGTTCTAACGTGTCAAAAGCTGCCGTCTGTATGTAAAACGAAAAGCTTTAAAAAAAAATTTTACTTTTTTACTGGGAAAATTTTTACTTTTTTACTGGGAATCACATCTGTGAACAAGCTAACGATGACTCGAGTCCGGATCACGTCATGTATCGTGACATAAACCCAAGATCCCGATTTAGACCGTCTTCATGAGTGCGGAACTTGGCTATCAGTTTCTGCTCGATGATTTTGCGTTGTCGTGTGTTTCTAAGGTTGCCTTGGAGAACGCTTACCCGCAGATCCGAGGCTGAATGTCCTTGACTGCTGAAGTGTTCCCCGACTGGGAGGATAACATAAACAAGTTCCATCCCACCATCAAACTCACCATGGACTACTCCTCAGAATCGGTCTCATTCCTGGACACACGAATCTCCATCAAAGACGGACACCTCAGCACTTCACTCTACCGCAAGCCCACGGACAACCTCACGATGCTCCACTTCTCCAGCTTCCACCCTAACCATGTTAAAGAAGCCATCCCCTATGGACAAGCCCTGCGAATACACAGGATCTGCTCAGACGAGGAGGAACGCGATGGACACCTACGGACGCTGAAAAACGCCCTCGTAAGAACGGGATATGACGCTCGACTCATCGATCGACAGTTCCGACGGGCCACAGCGAAAAATCGCATAGACCTCCTCAGAAGGCAAACACGGGACACAACCAACAGGGTACCCTACGTCGTCCAGTACTTCCCCGGAGCGGAGAAACTACGCCATGTTCTTCGCAGCCTTCAACATGTCATCGATGACGACAAACACCTCGCTAAGGCCATCCCCACGCCTCCACTACTTGCCTTCAAACAGCCGCCTAACCTCAGAAGTACCATCGTTCGCAGCAAATTACCCAGCTTTCAGGATAACAGCGACCACGACACCACACAACCCTGCCATGGCAAACTCTGCAAGACATGCCAGATCATCAACACAGATACCACCATCACACGTGAGGACACTACCCACCAGGTACATGGTACATACTCATGTGACTCGGCCAACGTTGTCTACCTCATACGTTGCAGGAAAGAATGCACCACGGCATGGTACATCGGCGAGACCATGCAGACACTGAGACAACGTATGAACGAGCACCGCGCAACAATCGCCAGGCAGGATTGTTACCTCCCAGTCGGGGAACACTTCAGCAGTCAAGGACATTCAGCCTCGGATCTGCGGGTAAGCGTTCTCCAAGGCAACCTTAGAAACACACGACAACGCAAAATCATCGAGCAGAAACTGATAGCCAAGTTCCGCACTCATGAAGCCGGTCTAAATCGGGATCTTGGGTTTATGTCACGATACATGACGTGATCCGGACTCGAGTCGTCGTTAGCTTGTTCACAGATGTGATTCCCAGTAAAAAAGTAAAAATTTTCCCAGTAAAAAAGTAAAAATTTTTTCAAAGCTTTTCGTTTTACATACAGACGGCAGCTTTTGACACGTTAGAACCCCTGCGACTACACCTCATTGTCTCAGTTGTATCTTGCTAGGTCTTTGATGTGGTACCTTCCTGGCTGACTTAATTAACTTTATCACACCTCGGCAGATAGTCAGGATGATTTAATTTAATGGTCTGCAATTGTAAAGTACACATGCTTTGTTTTCTATCTATATATGCTTTGGCGATTCTGTATCTAATTTACTTCACCTGAGGAAGGAGCAATCGATAGCTCCGAAAGCTTGTGATTTCAAATAAAACTGTTGGACTATAACCTGGTGTTGTGCGACCTCTCAATTATGATCTGATAGCCATTGCTACGTGGTTGCAAGGTGACCAAGGCTGGGAACTGAATATTCAGGGTTATTTGATATTTCGGAAGGATTGGCAGAAAGGAAAAGGAGGTGGGGTAGCTCTGTTAATAAAGGATGTGATCACTGCAGTGGTGAGGAATGATATTGGCTCAGAAGCTCAAGATGTAGAATCAGTTTGGGAGGAGATAAGAAATAGTAAGGGTAAGAAGTCACTGGTGGGAGTAGTATATAGGCCCCCTAACAGTAGCTATACTGTGGGACAGAGTATAAATCAAGAAATAATGGGGCTTGTAAGAAAGGTACTGCAATAATCATGGGCGATTTTAATCATCATGTAGATTGAACAAATCAAATTGGCAAGCGTAGCCTTGAGGACGAGTTCATAGAGTGTATTCGGGATGGTTTCTGAGAGCAATGCGTTGAGGAACCAACCAGGGAGCAGGCTATTTTAGATCTGGTAATGTGTAATGACAGGATTAATTAATGATCTCATAGTAAAGGATCCGCTAGGAAAGAGTGATCATAGCATGGTAGAATTTCAAATTCAGTTTGAGGGTGAGAAACTTGTGTCTGAAACTAGTGTCCTAAACTTAAATAAAGGCAATTACAAAGGTATGAGGACAGAGTTGGCTAAAGTGGACTGGGAAAATAGATTAAAGGGTAAGACGGTAGATCAGCAATGGCAGACATTTAAGGAGATATTTCATAAATCTCAGCAAAGATATATTCCAGTGAGAAAGAAAGGCTCTACGAGAAGGATGAACCATCCGTGGCTAACTAAGGAAGTTAAGGATGGCAACAAATTGAAAGAAAAGGCATACAATGTTGTGAAGATTAGTGGTAGGCCAGAGGATTGGGAAATTTTTAGAAACCAGCAAAGAATGACTAAAAAAATTATAAAGAGGGAGAAGATAGAGTATGAGAGTAAACTAGCAAATAATATAAAACAGACAGTAAGAGCTTCTACAGGTATATAAAAAGGAAGTGAGTAGCTAAAGTAAACGTTGTCCCTTAGAGGATGAGACTGAGGAATTAATAATGGGAAATAGAGAAATGGCAGACTCTAAACAATTATTTTGGATCGGTCTTCACGGTAGAAGACACTAAAAACATCCCAATAATAATAGATAATCAAGGGGCTATAGGGAGGGAGGAACGTAAAACAACCTCTATCACTAGAGAAAAAGTACTAGGCAAACTAATGGGACTAAAGGTGGACAAGTCCCCTGGACCTGATGGCCTGCATCCTAGGGTCTTAAAAGAAGTATCTGCAGAGATAGTGGATGCGTTGGTTGTAATCTACCAGAATTCCCTGGATTCTGGAGAGGTCCCAGTGGATTGGAAAACCGCAAATGTAACGCCACTATTCAAGAAAGGAGGGAGACAGAAAGCAGGAAACTATAGGCCAATTAGCCTAACATCTGTCATTGGGAAAATGCTGGAATCCATTATTAAGGAGGTAATAGCAGGACATTTAGAAAATCATAAGACAATCAAGCAGAGTCAACATGGTTTTATGAAAGGGAAATCGTGTTTGACAAATTTACTAGAGTTCTTTGAGGATGTAACAAACAGGGTGGATAAAGGGAACCAGTAGATATAGTGTATTTGGATTTCCAGAAGGCATTCGATAAGGTGCCACATAAAAGGTTACTGCACAAGATAAGAGCGCACGGGGTTGGGGGTAATATATTGGCATGGATAGAGGATTGGCTAACTAACAGAAAACAGAGAGTCGGGATAAATGGGTCATTTTCTGGTTGGCAATCAGTAACTAGTGGGGTGCCACAGGGATCAGTGCTGGGGCCTCAACTATTTACAATCTATATTAATGACTTGGATGAAGGGACCGAGTGTACTGTAGCCAAATTTGCTTATGATACAAAGATAGGTGGGTTAGCAAGTTGTGAGGAGGATACAAAGAGTCTGCAAAGGGATATAGATAGGTTAAGTGAGCGGGTAAAAATTTGGCAGATGGAGTATAATGTGGGAAAGTGAGGTTATCTACTTTGGAAGGAAGAATGAAAAAGCAAATTATTATTTAACTGGAGTGAGACTACAAAATGCTGAGGTACAGAGGGATCTGGGGGTCCTAGTACATGAAACACAAAAAGTTAGCATGCAGGTACAGCAAGTAATTAGGAAGGCTAATGGAATGTTGGCCTTTATTGCAAGGGGGATGGAGTATAAAAGTAGGGAAGTTTTGATGCAACTTTGCAGGGCGTTGGTGAGACCTGCACCTGGAGTACTGCGTACAGTTTTAGTCTCCATATTTAAGGAAGGATATACTTGCATTGGAGGCAGTGCAGAGAAGGTTCACTAGGTTGATTCCTGGGATGAAGGGGTTGACGTATAATGAAAGGTTGAGCAGGTTGGGCCCATACTCATTGGAGTTTAGAAGAATGAGAGGCGATCTTATTGAAACATATAAGATTCTGAGGGGGCTTGACAGGGTAGATGCAGAGAGGATGTTTCCCCTCATGGGGGAATCTAGAACTAGGGGGCATAGTTTCAGAATAAGGGGTCGCCCATTTAAAACTGAGATGAGGAATTTCTTCTCTCTGAGGGTCGTGAATCTTTGGAATTCTCTACCCCAGAGAGCTGTGGAGGCGGAGTCATTGAATATATTCAAGGCGGAGTTTGACAGACATTTGAACTACAAGGGAGTCCCGGAGTATGGGGAAAGAGCAGGAAAGTGGGGTTGAGGCCAAGATTGGATCAGCCGATTGGCCTACTCCTGCTCCTGTTTCTTATGTTTCTTAAAAGCGAAACCGAGAGTAGGGATAAAGGTAGTTACTCAGACTGGCAAAAGGTGGGAGGTGGTGTTCCACAGGGATTGGTGCTGTTGGTCACCATTTACATAAACAATTTGGACTCTGGAATTGGAAGCACAATTTCAAAATTTGCAGATGACCCCAAATTGTGGGGTGTAGTTGATACAGAGGAGAACTGCGTCAAAAGACAGGAATAAATTTACACGAATAAACTTGCAGAATGGGTGTGTAATTGGCAAATTAACTTCAGTATAGATAAGTGTGAGGTGGGAAGAATAAGGAGGCCAGATACTCCTTGGAAAATAAGTGTCTAAATGGGGTAGAGGAAGAGGGATCTGGGGTTACAGATACACAAATCACTAAAAGTAGCGACGCAGGTTAATAAGGCCATTTAAAAAAAACAAAGCACTGGGGTTCATTTCTAGAGCATCGAACTGAAAAGCAGGGAAGTTGTGTTAAACTTGTATAGAACCTTGGTTGAGCACACTTGGATTACTGTGCTCAGTTCTGGTCTCCATATTAAAAAAAAAGGTTATAGAGGCACTGGAGAAGGTGCAAATAAGATTTACTAGAATGATGCCAGAACTGAAAAGTTATACCTATCAGGAAAAATTGAACAGGCAGGGACTCTCTTCTCCAGAAAAGAGAAGACTGAGGGGTGACCTAATAGAGGTCATTATGAAAGGGTTTGATAGGGTAGACGTAGCGAAGATGTTTCCACTTGCCCGTGAGACGCGAACTAGGGGCCATAAATATAAGATAGTCACTAATAAATCCAATAGGGAATTCAGGCGAAACTTTTTCACCCAGAGAGTGGATAGAATATGGAACTCACTACCACAAGGAGTAGTTGTGGTGACTAGCAGAGATACATTTAAGGGGAAGTTAGATAAACACACAAGGAATAAAGGAATAGAAGGATATGCTGATGATGTTGATGGGGGTTAGATGAAGTATGGTGGGAGGAGGCTTGTGTGGAGCATAAACACCAGCATGGACCTTTTGGGCTGGAGTGGCCTGTTTCTGTGCTGTAAATACTGTGTAACTATGTAATAACTGAACTCCTTCATCCTAGGTATCATCCTGGTAAACTGCCTCTACCCTCTCCAGGGCCTTGATATCCGTCCTAAAGTGCGGTGCCCAGACTTGTACACAATACTCCAGCCGAGACCGAACCAGAGATTTGTAAAGGTTTAGCATGACTGCCTTGTTTTTGGATTCAGTGCCCCCATTTACAAAGCCGAGTATCCCATACGCTTTCTTAACTGCCTTATATGCACCCCCAGGTCCCTCTGCGTTTGCACCTCTCTCAAAATAGTACCTTTTAGATTATACTGCTTCTCCATGTAATTTATATATAACAAGAAAAGCAATGGTCTTAATATTAATCCCTGGGGGACCCCACTGCATACTTCACCAGTCAGAAAAGCTTCTGATCACCAATGCTCTCGACCTCCTATCTCTTCGCCAATTACCCAAGTTACCACTGTCCCTTTAATCCCATGTGCTTCTATTTTCCGTTTAAATTTGTTATGTGGTACTTTATCAAATGCCTTTTAAAAGTCCATATATACAACATCTACTGCACTACCTTCATCAACCCTCTCTGTTACTTCATCAAAGAACTCAATAAGGTTAGGCAGAAAAGATTTGCCTTTAACAAATCCATGCTGGCTGTCCCTTATTAACCTATGTTTCTCCAAGTGAAAATTTATTTTGTCCTTGACAATGGTCTCTAGTAGTTTCACCCCCCCCCCCCCCCCCACTGACGTTAGACTGATTGGCCTGTAGTTACTTATCTCTCTCTCCCCTTTTTTGAATTGGGGTGTAATATTTGCAATCGTCCAGTCCTCTGCCACCATTGCTATATCCAAGGAGGATTGAAAGATTGTGTTCCGAGCTTCTGCTATCTCCATCCTTGCTTCTCTCCGCAACCTAGGATGCAACCCATCTGGACCGGGTGACTTGTTAACTTTGAGTGATGCCAACCTATTTAGCATCTCCTTTCTATCTATTTTTATCAAGTCCAATATCTTTACGCCCCCTCCTCTACTGCGACATTAACTTCATCCTCTTGTGAAGACAGATGCAAAGTACTCATCCAGTACCTCATTCATGCCCTCTGCCTTCACAAGATGATTTACTTCTTTGTCCCGAATCGGCCCTCCCCTTCCTTTTAACTATCCTTTTGCTTTTTATATGTTTATAAAAGATTTTTGGGTTCCCTTTTATGTTACCTGCTAATCTTTTCTCATACTCTCTCTTTGCCCTTCTGATATCCTTTTTCAGTTTCCCCTGCACTCTGTGTTCTGCCTGGTTTTCCATTGTATTCTGTACCTGACATTTGTCATAAACCTCCGTTTTCTGTTTTTATTTTAATCTTCATTTCCTTGGTTTTGGATGCCCAATCTTTCCTCCTTACAGGAATATGCTTAGTTTGTATCTGAACTATTCCTGCCTTGAAGGCCTGCCATTGCTCATTTGCTGTTTTCTTTGCCAATCTTTGTTTCCAGTCCACCTGTGCTAGATCCCTTCTCAAATCACTGAAATTGACTCCCTTCCAGTTGGGTATTTTCACCATTGATTTTTCTCTGTCCTGTTCCATAACTACTTTAAACCTAATTATATTATGATCACTATTACCCTGATGTTCTCCCAATGTAGTTACCAAGTATATCCCTCTCCCTTTTTCTGAACAAGGGTGTAATATTTGCAGCCCTCCAGTCCTCTAGCACAGCTTCCATATCCACGGAGGATCAAAAGATTGTGGCCAGAGCCTCCACTATTCCCATCCCTCAGCAATCTAAGATGCATCCCATCTGGACAGGGTGACTTTTCTACTTTGAGCACTGCCAACCTTTTAAGTAGCTCCTCTGTTTATCCTATCAAATTTCTCTACCCCCTCCTTTACTCTGATATTGGAAGCATGCTATTCTCTTGAGAAGACAGATGCATAGTACTTATTTAGTACCTCAGCCATGCCCTCTGCCTCCACAAGATGATTTCCAGGTCCCTTTTCAACTCACTGAAATGAACCCTCTTCCAGTTGAGTATCTTCACCTTTGATTAACTCTTGTCCCTTTTCATAGCTACTCTAAACCTAATGATATTGTGATCTTATTTTCAAACATCAGATTGCTCAAAAAAAAGTCAGGGAGAACCCAGTGGCACCAATCAGGAAAGGTAAAAAGCCACCGGGAAAATAAAAATGAAAAGACAAGGAAGCAAAAGATAGTCTACCCAGGAAAGTGGCTCTATGATGCACCTCAAAGCTGCATATCTAGCTGTTCACCTTCCACATTTCTAAAAATTCATTCCTGGGATGTGGGCATCGCTGGCAAGGCCAGCATTTATTGCCCATCCCTAATTGCCCTTGAGAAGGTGGTGGTGAGCCACCTTTTTGAACCGCTGCAGTCCGTGTGGTGAGGGTACTCCCACAGTGCTGTTAGGGAGGGAGTTCCAGGATTTTGACCCAGCGACGATGAAGGAACGGCAGATATATTTCCAAGTCAGGATGGGTTGTGATTGGAGGGGAACTTGGAGGTGGTGGTGTTCCCATGCGCATGCTGCCCTTGTCCTTCTAGGTGGTAGAGGTCGCGGGTTTGGGAGGTGCTGTCGAAGAAGCCTTGGCGAGTTGCTGCAGTGCATCTTGTAGATGGTACACACTGCAGCCACGGTACGCCGGTGGTGGAGGGAGCGGGTGTTTAAGGTGGTGGATGGGGTGCCAATCAAGCGGGCTACTTTGTCCTGGATGGTGTCGAGCTTCTTGAGTATTGTTGGAGCTGCACTCATCCAGGCAAGTGGAGAGTATTCCATCACACTCCTGACTTGTGCCTTGTAGATGGTGGAAAGGCTTTGGGGAGTCAGGAGGTGAGACACTCACCACAGAATATCCAGCCTCTGACCCGCTCTTGTAGCCACAGTATTTATGTGGCTGGTCCAGTTAAGTTTCTGGTGGGGGATTCGGCGATGGTAATGCCGTTGAATGTCAAGGGGCAGTGGTTAGACTCTCGCTTGATGGAGATAGTCATTGCCTGGCACTTGTGTGGCGCAAATGTTACCTGACCCTTATCAGCCCAAGCCTGAATGTTGTCCAGGTCTTGCTGCATGCGGGCACGGACTGCTTCATTATCTGGGGAGTTGCGAATGGAACTAAACACTGTGCAATCATCAGCGAACATCCCCACTACTGACCTTATGATGAAGGGAAGGTCATTGATGAAGTGGCTGAAGATGGTTGGGTCTAGGACACTGCCCTGAGGAACTCCTGCAGCGATGTCCTGGGGTTGAGATGATTGACTTCCAACCACCACAACCATCTTCCTTTGTGCTTGGTATGACTCCAGCCAGTGGAGAGTTTTCCCCCGATTCCCACTGACTTCAATTTTACTGGGGCTCCTTGATGCCCCACTCGATCAAATGCTGCCTTGATGTCTAGGGCAGTCACTCTCACCTCACCTCTGGAATTCGGCTCTTTTGTCCATGTTTGGACCAAGGCTGCAATGAGATCGGGAGCCAAGTGGTCCAGGCGGAACCCAAACTGAGCATCGGTGAGCAGGTTATTGGTGAGTAAGTGCCGCTTGATAGCACTGTCGATGATACCTTCCATCACTTTGCTGATGATTGAGAGTAGACTGATGGGGCGGTAATTGCCCGGATTGGATTTGTCCTGCTTTAAGGTACAAGCAAAAGTACATCCCTTTCCGCTCAATACTGAGAGTTTTCAGTGCCACCTTGTGAATGCATCAGCATCTGCACATCGAAAGCAAATATCAGTGTTGCCACTCGAGAATCCAAAAGTGTACCTGCTGGGTTTGTTATGCTGGTATTCCTAATAAATACAGGAAATGTAGGGAGCTTGTGTAGTGCTTTGATTCATAATTGCTTTATATCCACTCTGGAAATAGTCTTTACTTCCTGGCATTGCAGAGGTAGATCCAAGTCCTTCTCTAAAGTTATGGGGGCTTGGCAAAAATTCTGGGGTTGATGATTACAGACATTGTGGTAGAATCTTCTGTGACGGCTTAATAGTTTCCCAAGCATTTATCAGTGTTGTATTTGGATAAACTAAGCCTCAGCTTTGTCTTTGCGGTGGTGCTCCCTCAGCAAAGGAAGCCCTGATGTGAAAGCCAGCTAGTTACAAAACATTTGGAGCTGGTAGTGTGGAACCCAGCTGGAGCTGAGGGCTGTAGTCTTTATCTACTGTATAAAAACTCGTTTGTGATCAGACACCACAGTGATCCAGTTCATCAACTCATTAAGGAACTTGCCCTCATTCTTTTAATGTTCTCCCAATCAGTTATTGATGTCAGGACAATGTACTTATCGTTTTGGTCCAACATCTGGGAAATAGATTTGCCGATTCTCTGTCAGGTGCTAGTATAGTCAGGGACTTGGATATCTCTCTCTAGTTACGAGGCTGCCTGGAATTGGACCATTTTGCAACATACTGGAGTGTATCGTACACTGCTTTATAGTTTTACAATTTAACAGGAAGGAAGCAGTCAAATGTTGAGGGTCGTTCAAACTATGGCTACTTTCTGGCCCAATATAAAAAACCATTTCTAAAGGTACCACTGGAAGTTATTATCATGCTTTTACCAAGCATAGGTGTTTGAATCTCTCCGCTGAAGTGTGTTTGCTTTTTAGTAAAGATGGGATTTTTTAAGCATATTTTCTCATCTCTTACTTCACATGCAGTGAACGACACTTTTTTTAAATGTGGGTAAATGTGGCTGACAATTTTGTGAACAGCAAGGTCCCACAAACGATAAGTTAATCTGCTTTTTGTGGTAGTTAGTGGGGGTAGTGGTGACCAGACACTGGGTGAGTTCCATAAAGTAGTAGGTCTTTGGATTTCGTACTTTACCTGAAGGGTCCCTTTCCTTGAGGATGCTGCTTATGCAGAATGCCAGTGGTGAGTGGAGAATACAGAATGAAGAAGAAGTGGATTTCAAATCTTTGCAGTTTTGTTGTTGGGCTCTATCCTGTCATTTTCAGTTATATATGTATTTATTGTATTTTACTGTGGTTATTTATCACTGTTCTAAGCAGTGCCTTAGAAGCAGCTTTAGGTATCCTGGTAAAATAATCGATGTGTAAAGGATACGCATTTATATAGAGCACAGCGGGAGAATCACATCTCGACTATTTGATGACCTGATAATAGTTCTGGTGATTTGGAAGATGTTATGAATTAAAGATTAAGAAAGACTTTTCAAGGCATGTGATCTGACTTTTCTTGTATGTTTCAATAAATGCCTTTGGGTTCCTGCAACCCATGATACTCACTGATTTCAAAGCAAATCTATATAAGCTCGGTGCTTGGGAAGCTGGTGGGGGAGAGGGTTAGGGGCGAGCAAATCGTCAGTTGTGTAGGAGCGCAGCAATGGCTTTGGGAGGAGGGTGGTGGTGGGGTGAGGGCGGGGGTAAGGTCAGAGTGGACGTGGTGGCTGGAAAGAGGAGCTGATTGGGTGAGAGGGACTGGGCAGGGAGGGGGAATAGACAGAGGATGCAGGGGTTAGGGCGGGATGCATGAAGGCTTTTATTGCCCCCCAAAATACGGCCAGACTGCACTCAACGCCCTAGCAGTCTCATCTTACCATCCACTTCAATCTTCCCAATGAAGCAACCACTGCCAGCTCCCCTCCCATCACAAGGTTGCCTCAACTCCACTCCAACCCCACTGTCACCATTATCTCTCCTCTCCCATACCCTGTTCACTGGTGCTGTCTGCCCCCCGCCCCATCAGGAAAGATTTAAGTGGGGCAGGAACTGGGATCTGACAGTGGTTGGTTGTGAAGGGATAGTGATTCTTCCTACTTCACACACCTCATGATGCAAGACTTTTCGAACCCCCTCCCAGTGCTTCTAAGCCTCTGCACCTCTCCCCTAGTGCTGTGCCCACCACCTTCCAGTGCTGCTGGGAGTCAATGCCTAATCCAGTGTTGCCAGAACGCAATACACCCCTACCTCTGGGGTCTGGTGCTGCCTGACCTTGGGTTTCTGCGTACTCTTGACACCCTTCAACCCTCATGATTCTTGCAAGCCTTGCAACTGTTTATCCTCCCTACCCCAAGCTCTCTGAGCCCTGGGACGCCCTTACCAGTGGTGCCAGACCCTTGGACCACACCCCACCACACATGCAATTTTGAGCCAACTGTGATTGGAAAAATGAAGCACTTTTGTGAATGTATAATGTATCCTGGTACATATAACAACAACAACAACTTGTATTTATATAGCGCCTTTAACATAGTAAAACGTCCCAAGGTGCTTCACAGGAGTGTCATAAAACAAAATTTGACACCGAGCCACATAAGGAGAAATTAGGGCAGGTGACCAAAAGCTTGGTCAAAGAGGTTGGTTTTAAGGAGCCTCTTAAAAGAGGAAAGAGAGTTAGAGAGGCAGAGGTGTTTAGGGAGGGAATTCCAGAGCTTAGGGCCTTGGCAGCTGAAGGCACGGCCACCAATGGTGGAGCGATTAAAATCAGGGATACTCGAGACCAGAATTAGAGGAGTGCAGATATCTCAGAGGGTTATGTGGCTGGAGGAAGTTAGAGATAGGGAGGGATGAGGCTCTGGAGGGATTTGAAAACATGGATGAGAATTTTGAAATCGAGGCGTTGCTTATTCGGGAGCCAGTGTAGGTCAGAGAGCACAGGGGTGATGGGTGAACGAGACTTGATGCGAGTTAGAACACGGGCAGCAGAGTTTTGGATGACCTCAAGTTTACGTAGGGTAGAATGTGGGAGGCCAGCCAGGAGTGTGTTGGAATAGTCAAGTCTAGAGGTAACAAAGGCATGGATGAGGGTTTCAGCAGCGGATGAGCTGAGGCAGGGGCGGAGACGGGCGATGTTACGGAGGTGGAAGTAGGCGGTCTTAGTTATGCTGCAGGTATGTGGTCGGAAGCTCATTTCAGGGTCAAATATGACACCAAAGTTGCGAACAGTCTGGTTCAGCCTCAGACAGATGTCAGGGAGAGGGATGGAGACAGTGGCTCGGGAATGGAGTTTGTGGCGGGGACTGAAGGCAATGGCTTCGGTCTTCCCAAAATTTAGTTGGAGGAAATTTCTGCTCATCCAGTACTGGATGTCGGACAAGCAGTCTGACAATTTAGAGACAGTGGAGGGGTCGAGAGAAGTGGTGGTGAGGTAGAGCTGGGTGTCGTCAGCGTACATGTGGAAACTGACGCTGTGTTTTCGGATGATGTCACCAAGGGGCAGCATGTAGATGAGAAATAGAAGGGGGCCAAGGATAGATCCTTGGGGGACAACAGAGGTAACGATGCGGGAATGGGAAGAGAAGCCATTGCACGTGATTCTCTGGCTATGATTAGATAGATAAGAATGGAACCAGACGAGTGCAGTCCCACCCAGCTGGACGACGGTGGAGAGGTGTTGGAGAAGGATGTTGTGGTCAACCGTGTCAAAGGCTGCAGACAAGTCAAGAAGGACGAGGAGGGATAGTTTACCTTTGTCACAGTCATAAAGGATGTCATTTGTGACTTTGATAGAAGTTGTTTCGGTACTGTGGCAAGGGCGGAAACTGGATTGGAGGGATTCAAACATGGAATTGTGGGAAAGATGGGCACAGATTTGGGAGGCGACAACACATTCAAGGACTTGAGAGGAAAGGCAGGTTGGAGATGGGGCGGTAGTTTGCAAGGCCGGAGGGGTCAAAGGTTGTTTTTTTGAGGAGAGGGGTGATGACGGCAGATTTGAAGGAAAGGGGGACAGTACCTGAGGAGAGAGAACCATGAACAATATTATCTAACATGGGATCCAGAAAAGGAAGTTGGGTGGTCAGTTTAGTGGGAATAGGTTAGAGGGAGTGGGAATAGGTTAGAGGGAGCAGGAAGTGGGTCTCATGGACAAGACGAGAGGGCATAAGGGGAGATCGGAAAGAAACTGTAATTAAAATAATCTAATTAGAATATGGAATTAAAAACAGGTTCACTCACATAAAATGGTCCAGCTTGTCTTGATACAATAGCCCCACAATATAGATACTGTGTTGGCTAAGCCATTCAATTCAAATGCAAGACTTCTTGAGTTTTCTTTGTATATATATTTGATTAATATGTCATTCCGATTTTAAGTGGTGCATTTTGCCATAGTTAAAGTTGAGAACTTTGTTTGAAGCCATCAGAGCTATGGATTGCCCTTAGAGAAATTCATCAAAGGACCATGTAAAAATTAATACCCAGGGGCAGAAACAGAAAATGCTGGAAACATCTAGCAGGTCAGGCAGCATCTGTGCAATGAGGAAGGTCGGGTCATCAGAACTGGATGTGTTTAATAAATCTGTTTGGCAGTTTACAGCCAAAGCCATGATTCAGTGGAGAATTATTCTAGCGCCGTCCAAAGTTGAGCAGGATCATCAAGGGTTTTCTGTTGGATTCCTGGGCTTGCTAAAAATTATTGGCCCAGAAATTAAAGACGGAGCCTTCGTGCGGGGGTAAGGCTTCCCCGCGATATCTCACTGCGCGCCTGCCTTTTCATTCCGAGCTCGCACGAACTTGATTTTCTAGACAGCAGCTGTGCAGTGCTTCCGTATCCCACAGGCGCAGTTAATTCGTGCGAGCTGTGGGATCACGTGATTCAGTTAGAGCCAATGGCAGCACACCATCTTTCATTCATAGTTTTCACAGCAAGTGCTGTGAAAGCTATGAATCTATACCCCCTCAAAAGAACAGCTAAACCTCAATTAAATTTTAAAAAAAACCATCACATTAATAAAATAAGTATAGTTAAATAAATTAACCACTTTAAACAAAAAATTAAATTTTTGAAAAAATTTAAAATCTTTTAAAAAGTTATAAAAATAAACTTACCTTTCTTTAAAGTCTCTAAAAAAGATATACCTGTTGAAAAAAATTCGAAATAATACTTAATTAACTACTTACCTTGTTAAAAGAGGGTCTTACGCCTCCTTTCTTTATGTGCAAAATCTTCCATGCTTACCTGCGCGTTCAAAGCACTAAGTGCACTGCGAGCGCGCAGCCTGTAGCGTGCACGCGGTTCACCTAGGAACCGCCCCCTTTTGAAATCACCAAGAGCCGGTTTTCAGCGCATGCGCAGTGCATGCAGAAAACCGGCAATTGGAGACAGAATACGCGAGAATACACAGTGCGTACTCTCGCGTAGAGACACTAATTTTTGGGCCATTGTGTCAGTAAAGACACACTGTAGGTCATAGGAAGCACTAGCGTGCCTTCAGAATGGATGTGAACCAGAGAAAAATAAGCAAAGACCAAAAACACAACATTTCCTCAATCACTCACGGTCTCTCTCTCTCTCTCTCTCTCAGAAACTCTCTCTCTCGTCTCTCTCTCTCTCTCGGACGCGCTCTCTCTCTCTCGCTCTCTCTCGGACACTCTCTCTCTCTCGGACACTCTCTCTCTCACACTCTCTCTCTCTCTCTCGGACTCTCTCTCTCGGACTCTCTCTCGGACTCTCTCTCGGACACTCTCTCTCTCTCTCGGACACACTCTCTCCCTCTCTCGGACTCTCTCTCTCTCCCTCTCTCGGACTCTCTCTCTCTCCCTCTCTCGGACTCTCTCTCTCTCCCTCTCTCTCGGTCTCTCTCTCCCTCTCTCTTGGTCTCTCTCTCTCTCTCTCCCTCTCTCGGTCTCTCTCTCTCTCCCTCTCTCTCGGTCTCTCTCTCTCTCTCTCTCTCTCTCGGACACACTCTCTCTCTCTCTCTTGGACACTCTCGGACTCTCTCTCTCGGACACACTCTCTCTCTCTCTCTCTCTCACTCTCTCTCTCTGATACTCTCTCTATCTCTCGTCTCTTGGTCTCTGACTCTCTCGGACTCGCTCGCTCTCTCGGACTCTCTCTCTCTCTCGGACTCTCTCTCTCTCTCTGACACTCTCTCTCTCTCTCTCTCTCTGACACTCTCTCTCTCTCTCTCTCTCTCTCGGACACTCTCTCTCGGACTCTCTCTCTCTCTCTCTTTCTCTCTGACTCTCTCTCTCTCTCTCTCTCTCTCTGATGCGGAGATGCCGGTGTTGGACTGGGGTGGATAAAAGTGAGAAGTCGCACAACACCAGGTTATAGTCCAACAGTTTTATTTGAAATCACAAGCTTTCGGAGCTGCTGCTCCTTCGTCAGGTGAAGTGAAGAGATACAAATCGGCAAAGCATATATAGACAGAGAACAATGCCTGTGCAGCGTACAATGTCAGACGACTACAGTTAATCTTTCTAACTGCCTTTTATCACACCTCGGCAGAGAGACAATCAGGTCAGTCAGGAAGACATTATATCATTATATCAAAGACATAGCAAGATACAACTAAGACAATGAGGTGGGGTCACAAGGGGTCTAATGTGTCAGATGCTGCAGTCTGTATGGAAAACCATAAACTTTAAACTTTTTACTTTTAATTACTGGAAATCACATCTGTGAACAAGCCAACGACGACTCGAGTCTGGATGACTCTACGTCATGTAACGTGACAAGAACCCAAGATCCCGGTTGAGGTCGTCCTCATGGGTGCGGAACTTGGCTATCAGTTTCTGCTCGATGATTTTGCGTTGTCGTGTGTCTCAAAGGCCGCCTTGGAGAACGCTAACCCGCAGATCCGAGGCTGAATGTCCTTGACTGCTGAAGTGTTCCCCGACTGGGAGGTAACAATCCTGCCTGGCGATTGTTGCGCGGTGTCCGTTCATACGTTGTCGCAGTGTCTGCATGGTCTCGCCGATGTACCATGCTCCGGGACATCCTTTCCTGCAACATCCTTTCCTGCAACCTATGAGGTAGACAACGTTGGCCGAGTCACATGAGTATGTACCATGTACCTGGTGGGTAGTGTCCTCACGTGTGATGATGGTATCTGTGTTGATGATCTGGCATGTCTTGCAGAGGTTGCCGTGGCAGGGTTGTGTGGTGTCGTGGTCGCTGTTCTCCTGAAAGCTGGGTAATTTGCTGCGAACGATGGTACTTTTGAGGTTAGGCGGCTGTTTGAAGGCAAGTAGTGGGGGCGTGGGGATGGCCTTAGCGAGGTGTTCGTCGTCAGCGATGACATGTTGAAGGCTGCGAAGAACATGGCGTAGTTTCTCCGCTCTGGGGAAGTACTGGACGACGTAGGGTACTCTGTTGGTTGTGTCTCGTGTTCGCCTTCTGAGGAGGTCTATGCGATTTTTCGCTGTGGCCCGTCGGAACTGTCGATCGACGAGTCGAGCGTCATATCCCATTACCCAGCTTTCAGGAGAACAGCGACCACGACACCACACAACCCTGCCACGGCAACCTCTGCAAGACATGCCAGATCATCAACACAGATACCATCATCACACGTGAGGACACTACCCACCAGGTACATGGTACATACTCATGTGACTCGGCCAACGTTGTCTACCTCATACGTTGTAGGAAAGGATGCCCCGGAGCATGGTACATCGGCGAGACCATGCAGACACTGCGACAACGTATGAACGGACACCGCGCAACAATTGCCAGGCAGGATTGTTACCTCCCAGTCGGGGAACACTTCAGCAGTCAAGGACATTCAGCCTCGGATCTGCAGGTTAGCGTTCTCCAAGGCGGCCTTCGAGACACACGACAACGCAAAATCATCGAGCAGAAACTGATAGCCAAGTTCCGCACCCATGAGGACGGCCCAACCGGGATCTTGGGTTCATGTCACGCTACATGTAACCCCACCTGACGTAGAGTCATCCAGACTCGAGTCGTCGTTGGTTTGTTCACAGATGTGATTTCCAGTAAAAAAAAGTAAAAAGTTTAAAGTTTATGGTTTTCCATACAGACTGCAGCATCTGACACATTAGACCCCCTGTGACCCCACCTCATTGTCTTAGTTGTATCTTGCTATGTCTTTGATATAATGTCTTCCTGACTGACCTGATTGTCTCTCTGCCGAGGTGTGATAAAAGGCAGTCAGAAAGATTAACTGTAGTCGTCTGACATTGTACTCTGCACAGGCATTGTTCTCTGTCTATATATGCTGTGCCGATTTGTATTTCTTCACTTCACCTGACGAAGGAGCAGCAGCTCCGAAAGCTTGTGATTTCAAATAAAACTGTTGGACTATAACCTGGTGTTGTGCGACTTCTCACTTCTCTCTCTCTCTCTCTCTGACACTCTCTCTCTCTCTCTCTCTCTCTGACACTCGCTCTCTCTCTCTGACACTCGCTCGCTCTCTCTCTCTGACACTCGCTCGCTCTCTCTCTCTGACACTCGCTCGCTCTCTCTCTCTGACACTCGCTCGCTCTCTCTCTCTGACACTCGCTCGCTCTCTCTCTCTGACACTCGCTCGCTCTCTCTCTCTGACACTCGCTCGCTCTCTCTCTCTGACACTCGCTCTCTCTCTCTGACACTCGCTCTCTCTCTCTCTCTGACACTCGCTCTCTCTGACACTCGCTCTCTCTCTCTGACACTCGCGCTCTCTCGCTGACACTCGCTCTCTCTGACACTCGCGCTCTCTCTCGGACTCGCGCGCTCTCTCGGACTCGCGCGCTCTCTCGGACTCGCGCGCACTCGCGCTCTCTCTCTCGGACTCGCGCGCGCGCTCTCTCTCTCTCGGACTCGCGCGCGCGCTCTCTCGGTCTCGCGCGCGCGCTCTCTCTCGGTCTCGCGCGCGCGCTCTCTCTCTCTCTCTCGGACTCGCGCGCACGCGCTCTCTCTCTCTCTCGGACTCGCGCGCACGCGCTCTCTCTCTCTCTCTCGGACTCGCGCGCGCGCTCTCTCTCTCGGACTCGCACGCGCGCTCTCTCTCTCGGACTCGCGCGCA
>CM059436.1:105867416-106202108 GCA_030390025.1 Squalus acanthias
ACATCAAGTGCTGCAAAAGCTGACAACCCACACTCCAATCCTCTCAAACTTCAGGACCAATGCCCTTCGTGCTACTAAATCCGAGCACACCCTACAAACCCGATGTTGGCAAAATCCAGTTTGAAAAATAGAGTTTGATGCTAACCTCTGGAACTTCGCCGCTTCCCCCCCCCCACACACCCCACACCCCACATACCGTGGTAGCAAAATCCATCTGTCTTCCCAGTGCTGCTAAACCACAAACCTACCCGTAATCCTCGGCAACCTCCAATCTTGTACATTTTGCCTATCATCTTGCTGTGTATCCTACATTTTGAAAAAAGGCAAGAGATAAAAATTGAGTACATAGATAAAGAGAGAAGATATCCTCTGACTCACCTTGTGCAGCTGGACATAATCCAAGACCATTTGTTTAAATATACTGTATGCACATGTAGTAACAAATATTTTTATCAAGTTCTTTCGATGCCTTGAATTATACAACACAGCAATATTGTCCCTTTTTTTCCTTCAGCGTCCCATTACAGCCATCTGCTGGGGTCACCGTGACTCGCGTTTGTTCCTTGCTTCTGGACCTGCACTATATGTTGTTCGAGTGGAGCACCGGATTGCCAACTTGCAATTATTATGTCAACAGGCTATAGCCATTTCTCTGCGTGATGAGAAAGACTTCAGTAAATTAACACTGCCACCTCGCCTTTGCTCATACCTCACTGCTGCCTTTGTATCAACAATTAAGGTATTTCATTACTATTTTTATTTAAAGCTTCAAGCTGCAGAATCTTATGAGATCAGAGCTGGATATTTTAAAAAGTTACATATTGGTGCAACATCAAAAGATGTTACTTTCATTTCCACAGCGGGCCTGATGCAAGATCAATACTCTATTATATATTCTCTTGCATTCCCCACATACTGCTAGAGCAAGTCCAGGTAATTGGCAGAAGGAATTGTGGAAACAATATCACTTAATCCCTCACGAGTGTTACGGAGCTGGTTGCGTAACTCACACATTGTGCTACTTAAAAAGAACACCCCCTCTTGCAACGTCTTATTTCAGTTGCCCATTGTTTGTTCAGGCCGTACCCCAGCAGTTTCCAGTACTGCAGTGGGTAATGAAGGTGAACTGTCAGCGTGTGCCATCATTACCCCTCTCAAACTGACTGCAACTTCAGCAATTAGCGCATCCTGATATTTCAGCTTCTACCGTAATCTTGTCGCAATCTTTATTTCGCTTTCTAACAGTTTTAAAAAGTGAAGATAATCAGTGCTATTCTATTTGCGGTGTGCACAGAGCGGCATTAAACGGAGTGCACATAAACAGAGTGTTTTATTTGGGAATTTGGAAAGAGTGGGAATTTCTGGTAAGTAGAAGCTGTAAAAAGTGAAATTTAGTGTAACATTTTGGTTTAAACCTGGAACTTTATAAACTGTAGTTAACAGAAGCTGCCTGCCAGTGGCAGTTAACTGTCAGTCAGCGGTGAGTGTTTGTCTTGAATCGGCGCAAATCACCAGGAGCAGGGGAGCTGAGTCAACACCTGTAAATTGGGTGAGGCTCCTAGAGTATAAAAGTAAACAGTTCTGCAGAGCACAGAGTGGGATTAAACAGAGTGCGTGCAAACAGAGTGTTATGTTTGGGAATTTGGAAAGAGTGGGAATTTGGAGAAGAGGAGGAAGGAGTTGCTGCTTTTTGCCTACACTACTTGTAGTGCTTTGTGTTACAATTTCATAACCCATACTTAATCTAGATCAAGTAAGTAGTCAAGAAACTAAACTATAAACTAAGTTACTTAAAAACAAATTTAATTACATTTAATTAAATAGAACAAGGTCATATGGGGATGGCAATGCAGGTGGTGTGCCGCAACTGCAGCATGTGGGAGTTTGTGGAGAGCATTGTGATCCCAGACAACCACATTTGCAGTAAGTGCCTGCATCTTGAGGAACTTCAGCTCAGAGTTTTTGAGCTGGAGTCTGAGGTACAGACATTGCAGGGCATCAGGGATGGGGAGAGTTACCTGGACACTTTGATCCAGGAGGCAGTCACACCCCTTAGGTTAGGTAGTGGTACAGGTCTGGTTAGTGGTCAGGGACAGGACGGTGTGACTGCAACTCAGGCAGGTTGGAGGAGCCTTGGAATTTGTTCTTATCCAACAGGTATGAGGTTCTTGCTGCCTGTGTGGATGAGGGAAAAGCCTGTAGGATGGATGAGCAAGCTGACCATGGTGCAGGAGGCCATTCAAGTGGGGGGAGTGAAAGGGAATGTAGTTACGGTAGGGGACAGTATAGTCAGAGGGATAGATACTGTTCTCTGCAGCCGCGACCAGGAGTTCCGGAGGTTGTGTTGCCTGCCCGCCCGGTGCCAGGGTTAAAGACATCTCCTCGCAGCTGGAGAAGAACTTGGAGTGGGAAGGGGAGGATCCAGTTGTCGTGGTCCACGTAGGAACCAACAACATAGGTAGAACTAGGAATGGGGGTCTGCTGAGAGTTTTTGAGGAGTTGGGGGTCCAAATTAAAACGCAGAACCTCAAAGGTAATAATCTCTGGATTGTTACCTGAGCCACGCGTTAATTGGCATAGGGATAAGCAGATTACAAGGTTAAATGCGTGGCTCAAAGAATGGTGAGAGAGGCAGGGGTTTTGCTTCATGGGGCACTGGCACCACTACTGGGGAAAGAGGGAGCTGTTCCGTTGGGACGGGCTCCACTTAAACCGGGCTGGGACTAGTGTCCTGGCAAACCGAATAACTAGGGCAGTAGACATGGCTTTAAACTAATGAAGGGGGGGTCAGAGGATCGAGAGAAGTGGGGGTGAAGTAGAGCTGGGTGTTGTCAGCGTACATGTGGAAACTGCTGTGTTTTCGGATGATGTCGCCAAGGGGCAACATGTAGATGAGAAATAAGAGGGGGCCACGGATAGATCCTTGGGGGACACCAGAGGAAACGATGCAGGGCCGGCAAGAGAAGCCGTTGCAGGTGATTCTCTGGCTATGATTAGATAGATAAGAATGGAACCAGGCGTGTGCAGTCCCACCCAGCTGGATGACGGTGGAGAGGCATTGGACGAGGATGTTGTGGTCAGCCGTGTCAAAGACTGCAGACAAGTCAAGAAGGACGAGGAGGGATAGTTTACCTTTGTCACAGTCACAAAGGATGTCATTTGTGACTTTGATGAGAGCCGTTTCGGTAACGTGGCAAGGGCGGAAACCTGATTGAAGGGATTCAAACATGGAATTGCGGGAAAGATGGGCACGGATTTGGGAGGTGACGTCATGTTCAAGGACTAAGGGTAATGCAGTAATCATGGGGGACTTTAATTTACATATAGACTGGGCAAACCAAATTTGCAGTAATAGTGTGGAGGACGAATTAATGGAATGTATACAAGATAGTTTTCTAGATCAGTATGTTGAGGAACCAACTAGGGAACAGGCTATTTTAGATGTAGTATTGTGCAATGATAAAGGCTTAACTAATAACCTTGCAATAAAGGGGCCTTTAGGGAAGAGTGACCATAATATAATAGAATTTTATATTAAGTTCGAAAGTGATTTAGTTAAATCCAAAACTAATGTCTTAAATCTAAACAAAGCAAACCACGTAGGTATGAGGGGCAAGTTGGCTAAGGTAGATTCGGAAACTACATTAAAAGGTATGACGGTAGACAAGCAGTGGCTAGCATTTAAAGAATTAATACATAATTTACATTTGTTTAAGGCACAAAAACCCCACAGGAAAAGTGGTCCAACCATGGCTAACAAGAGAAGTTAAAGATAGTATTAGATCAAAGGAACAGGCTTATAATGTTGCCAAAAAGAGTAGTAAGCCTGAGGATTGGGAGAATTTTAGAATTCAGCAAAGGAGGACCAAGAAATTGATAAAGAAAGGGAAAATAGAGAATGAGAGTAAACTAGCGAAAAACATAAAAACAGACTGTAAAAGCTTCGATAGGTATATAAAAAGGAAAAGATTAGCGAAAGTAAACGTGAGTCCCTTACAGGCTGAGACAGGAGAAATTATAATGGGGAATAAGGAAATGGCAGAGAAATTAAACATACTTTGTGTCTGTCTTCACGAAAGAAGATGCAAAAAACCTCCCGGAAATAGTGGAGAACCAAGGCTCTAGCGAGAATGAGGAACTGAAAGAAATTAGTATTAGTAAAAAAATATTACTGGCGAAATGAATGGGACTGAAAGCCGATAAATCCCCTGAACCTGATAGCGTACATCCTAGGGTTTTGAAAGAAGTGGCTACAGAGATAGTGGATGCATTGGTTGTCATCTTCCAAAATTCCATAGATTCTAGAATGCTTCCCGCAGATTGGAAGGTAGCAAATGTAACCCCACTATTTAAGAAAGGAGGGAGAGAGAAAACGGGGAACTACAGACCAGTTAGCCTGACATCAGTTGTAGGGAAAATGCTAGAATCTATTATTAAGGATGTGGTAACAGGGCACTTAGAAAATAATAATAGGTTTGGGCAGAGTCAACACGGATTTATGAAAGGGAAATCATGTATGACGAATCTGTTAAGAGTTTTTTGAGGTTGTAACTCGCAGAATAGATGAGGGGGAACCAGTGGATGTGGTGTATTCGGATTTTGAGAAGGCATTCGATAAGGTGCCACACAAGAGGTTATTCAATAAAATTAGGGCTCATGGGATTGGGGGTAATATACTAGCATGGATTGAGGATTGGTTAATGGACAGAAAACAGAGAGTAGGAATAAGCAGGTCATTTTCGGGTTGGTAGGCTGTAACTATTGGGGTACTGCAAGGATCAGTGCTGGGGCCTCAGCTATTCACAATCTATATCAATGATTTGGATGAGGGAACCAAATGTAATATATCCAAGTTTGCTGATGATACAAAGCTAGGTGGGAATGTAAGTTGTGAGGAGGATGCAAAGAGGCTTCAAGGGGATACAGACAGGCTAAATGAGTGGGCAAGAACATGGCAAATGGAATATAATGTGGAGAAATGTGAAGTTATCCACTTTGGTAGGAAAGATAGAAAAGCAGTATTTTTTAAATGGTGAGAGATTGGGAAATGAAGAAAGCAAATGGTATGTTGGCCTTTATTAGAAGAGGATTTGAGTATAAGAGTAAAGACGCCTTACTGCAATTATATATGGCTCTGGTGAGACCACACCTGGAGTATTGTGTACAGTTTTGATTACCTTAACTAAGGAAGGATATACTTGCCATAGAGGGAATGCAATGAAGATTCACCAGACTGATTCCTGGGATTGGGGGCGGGGGGATTATTTTATAAGGAGAGATTGAGTAGACTAGGCCTATATTCTCTGGAGTTTAGAAGAATGAGAGGTGATCTAATTGAAACGTACAAAATTCTTACAGGGTTTGACAGGGTAGATGCAGGGAGGCTGTTTCCCCTGGCTGGGGAGTCTAGAACCAGGGGTCACAGTCTCAGAATAAGGGTCAGCCATTTAGGGCTGAGATGAGGAGAAATTTCTTCACTGAGAGGGTGGTGAATCTTTGGAATTCTCTACCCCAGAGGGCTGTGGAGGCTCAGTCGTTGAGTATATTCAAGAGAGATGGATAGATTTTTGGATATTAAGGGAATCAAGGGATATGGGGATCCTGGCAAGAAAGTGGAGCTGAGGTAGAAGATCAGCCATGATCTCATTGAATGGCGGACCAGGCTCGAGGGGCCGAATGGCCGACTCCTGCTCCTAATTCTTATGTTCTTATTTCCTGGTTTGCTGTCTGTGAGAATTCTTCAATGTGATTGGCTGCTTAGACAGATTGATGACCTCACTGCTGCACTACGCTAGGAATCCCCTAGTCACAGCGCTACAATCAATTACACGTCGAGAAACCTAAAGTTTTCGCCTGAGATTGTGAGATCTCTCTGGGCAGCTTTCTTTGAGGTCACCCATTGCATCGCTGCTGACTGCAAATTACAGGCTATTTACTTTACCCAACTTGGGGTGGAGGGATTCTCCTTATCTACTACTTTCTAACGAATCTCCTGGATTCAAGTACTGTAGCAAGGCTAATTGCTCTTGGCAATCACTCTCATTCATAATGTCTCATCAAATAATTTAAGGATTGTTATCCATTACCTACCAGAGCTCAGACAAGGCTCTAGAACTTGGGGTCATAGTCTCAGGATAAGGGTAGGCCTTTTAAGACTGAGATGAGGAGGAATTTCTTCACTCAGAGGGTTGTGAATCTTTGGAATTCTCTGCCCCAAAGTGCTGTGGATGCTCAGTCGTTGAGTATATTCAAGGCTGAGATCGATAGATTTTTGGACTCCAGGGGAATCAAGAGATATGGAGATCGGGCAGGAAAGTGGAGTTGAAGTCAAAGATCAGCCATGATCTTATTGAATGGTGGCGCAGCTCGAGGGGCCGTATGGCCTACTCCTAATTCTTATGTTCTTATAAATCGGCTTATGATCTGGGAAGTCATCCTGAAACAACCTGCTGTTCAGGATAATTGCAGGGAACATCAAAGTAGGCCCATGAGCTCAACTGCCTCGGCTTAATCTTTGCCTTCCTGTTGTGGAGGTGTTGGAACCGCAACAGTTGTTCTGTAGTTCTAAGACCAGAACACATTATTAGCCAGTACCAATCAGAGATCTAGTAAAGTGTCTTCCAAAAGGGCCACTTTCCCATTTCAGGAAGATAATGTGGAGAATTGTGAAGTTAGCCACTTTGGTAGGAAAAATAGGAACGCAGATTTTATTTAAATGGTGAGAGATTGGGAAATGTTGGTATTCAGAGGGACCTGGGTGTCCTTGTACACGAATCACTGAAAGTTAACATGCAGATACAGCAAGCCATTAGGAAGGCAAATAGTATGTTAGCCTTTATTACAAAAGGATTGGAGTACAAGAGTATAGAAGTCTTAATGCAATTATATAAGGCTTTGGTGAGACCACACCTGGAGTACTGTGCACAGTTTTGGTCTCCTTACCTAAGGAAGGATTTACTTGCCTTAGAGCGAGTGCAATGAAGATTCACCAGACTGATTACTGGGATGGGGGGGGGATTGTCTTATGAGAAGAGATTGAGTAGACTAGGCCTATATTCCCTAGAATTTAGAAGAATGACATTCTTACAGGGCTTGACGGGATGTTTCCCCTGGCTGGGGAGTCTAGAACCAGGGGTCAGTCTCAGAATAAGGGCTCAGCCATTTAGGACTGAGATGAGAAATTTCATCACTCAAAGGGCTGTGAATTTTTGAAATTCTCTACCCCAGAGGGCTGTGCATGCATAGTCATTGAGTATATTCAAGACACAGATCGATAGATTTTTGGATATTAAGGGATATGGGGATAGTGCGGGGAAAGTGGAGACGAGGTAGTAAATCAGCCATGATCTTATTGAATGGCGAAGCAGGCTCGAGGGGCCGTATGGCCAACTCCTGCTCCTATTTCTTATGTTCAGCATCTAGGCCCCAGGGCAAGGAATTGGTACCAACCAAGTTTAAACCAAATCCTACATCCAAGAATTTGCACCTAAACGCCTATTATGGCCGAAAGATGCCTCCTTCATGAGCTGAAATTTCAAAGCAGTCTATCTGGACAATTTCCATCTCTCCTGCATCTCTTGTCGATAGTGCAGCAGTTCCTGGTGCTAACTTTCAGATGTCTCTTATATTTAAAGGAATGGCTGATCAGGGCTTCATTTCAAGAGTGGGCTCATACTCACGTTTTCTAAAAAAACAGTTTTCTTGGTAAATTGTTGGAGCCTTCACAGGGACAGATGTTTATCAGTACTCTTCCAAATGGCCATGGGGAAAAAGAAATCACTACGCCAAGACCACTTCTCAGCTGTTCGGAGAGAACCTTGTGCTGCTGTTTCAGGTAGCAACTATAGAATAAATTCTGCAAGTTCTCAGTCTTGTAACCGTGGTAGTTGTAGTAGTTCAGAGCTCTCTTCAGTTGGCTCTCATCTTGCAATGGTCCTTTTGGTGCATTTCAGCCACGCTTCCTCGTTGAACCTTATTTAGAGAGCTTCAGAACACAGTATGTTGTAGCCTCCTCTATCTCGCAGTAGCAATACACATCTTGCTATGTAACTGCACACTCATTAGATAGTTGGACATAGAGCATACATAGATCTAAAGAACAGATGGTGGGTGGAGAAAGCGCAGGAGATCCAGCAGCTAGCCAACAACCACGACGTGCGTGGATTCTTTAGCGCAGTCAAGACCACCTACGGCCCAAGCACCCAAGGTCCTACCCCACTGCGAGCCAAGAATGGAGAGGTACTCATCAAGGACAGAGAGGCAGTCAGTGCCCGCTGGAAGGAGCACTTCGAAGACCTCCTTAACCGAGACTCTGTCTTCAACGCGAGTGTCCTCAACTCCATCCCGCAGCATGCTACCCACCACCACCTCAACACAACCCCAGCCCGGCATGAAGTTGAAAAGGCCATCCGACAACTGAAGAACAACAAGGCCTCAGGAGCAGATGGAATCCCTGCCGAGGCATTAAAGCATGGCGGAGAAGCGCGAATTCATGAACTCATTTCTCTTATCTGGAAGGAGGAGAGCATGCCAGGGAATCTCAGAGATGCCGTAATTGTGACCATCTTCAAGAAAGGTGACAAGTCCAATTGCGGTAATTACAGAGGAGTTTCCCTGCTGTCTGCCACAGGGAAAGTCATCGCAAGAATCCTCCTCAATCACCTTCTCCCAGTGGCTGAAGAGCTCCTCCCAGAGTCGTAATGCGGATTCCGCCCACTAAGGGGCACAACGGACATGATCTTCACTGCGCGTCAAATACAAGAGAAATGCAGGGAACAGCACCATCTGCTGTCCATGGCCGCCTTTGACCTCACAAAGGCCTTCGACCCTGTCAACTGTGAGGGATTATGGAGTGTCCTGCTCAAATTCGGCTGCCCCCAAAAGTTTGTCACCATCCTCCGCCTACTTCACAACGACATGCAAGCCGTGAGCCAGACCAACGGATCCACCACAGACCCAATTCGCGTACGGACCGCGGTCAAGCAAGGCTGTGTCATTGCACCAACGCTCATCTCGATCTTCCTGTCTGCAATGCTCCATCTCACCCTCAGTAAGCTCCCTGCTGGAGTGGAGCTAATCTACAGAACAAACGGGAAACTGTTCAACCTCCATCGCCTCCAATCCAGATCCAAGGTCCCATCCTCTGTCATCGAATTACTGTATGCAGACGACGCTTGCGTCTGCGCACACTCGGAGGTTGAACTCCAAACCATTGTCAACACCTTCACCGAAGCGTACGAGAGCATGGGCCTTACACTAAACATCCGTAAGACAAAGGTCCTCTACCAACCTGCCCCCGCCACACAGTACTGCCCCCCGATTATTAAAATCCACGACGAGGCCTTGGGATAACATGGACCACTTTCCATACCTCGGGAGCCTACTGTCAACAAGGGCAGACGTCGATAATGAAGTCCAACACCACCTTCAATGTCACCTGAGGAAAAGTGTGTTTGAAGACCCGCCCTCCTGTATGCTTCAGAGACATGGACCATGTGCAGCAGGCACCTCAAAGCACTGGAGAGGTACCACCAACGCTGCCTCCGCAAGATCCTGCAAATCCATTGGCAGGATAGGCGCACCAACGTCGGTGTTCTCGCTCAGGCCAACATCCCCAGCATCGAAGCTTTGACCACGCTCGATCAGCTCCGATGGACAGGTCACATCGTCCACATGCCCGATACGAGACTCCCAAAACGAGCGCTCTGCTCGGTGCTCCGATACGGCAGGAGAGCCCCAGGTGGGCAGAGGAAACGCTTCAAAGACACCCTCAAAGCCTCCTTGAAAAAGTGCAACATCCCCTCTGACACCTGGGAATCCCTGGCCCAAGACCGCTCAAAGTGGAGGAGAAGCATCCGGGAATGCGCCGAACACCTCGAGTCTCTTCGCCGGGAGCAAGCGGAAGCCAAGCGCAAGGAGCGCACGTCAACCCAAGCACCCCACCCACCCGCCCTTCAACCACTGTCTGCCCCACCTGTGACAGAGACTGTAGGTCCCGCATTGGACTCATCAGTCACCTGAGAACTCATTTTTAGCATGGAAGCAAGTCATCCTCGGTTCCGAGGGACTGCCTAAGAAGAAGAGAAGGACATAGAACATACAATTTTCAAATCAGTCAGCATGGAAAACTGGCTGGACTTGTGAGCAGTTTTCTTGACTCTTTCATTTTAGAGACAAGATTTATCACTAATTTGTAAATCTGTAGGGTGACGTGCTTATGCATTCTCTTCTGCAATACCCTGCAACTCAATCTCTGGTGCTGGAATTTGCCTCTCTTTCCCCCCCCCCCCCCCCCCATCCCCAGAAAAAGTAATGTCCAAGTTTGAGAGGTAGTTCCCTCATTTTGCTCCCCAAGGACTTGTGTAAAACTGGAGAATGATTTGTTTCTTATGGAATACTATGTGTGCCTCTTGGTAATTCTGTTCTTTCCATTACCATTTCTTGAGTTAACTTCAAAAAGTTAGACCTCCAAATTTTGCAATCTTTTATGTCGCGACATTGTTCAGACTCTTCTAAAACAAGAACTCTGACAAATCTGTCCTCAGGGCAGATGTTAGGTGCATCAATAGGTGCAACCTCCTCCATGGAGAATACTATATCATCATGGTGTGTAGAGTATGTAAATTAAGAAGGTCTTAATAGGGTCGTTATTCTTTGAATGCAAACCGTTCTCCTCATATATTGCATATCTCCCTAACCAGTCCCTAGCTGTCCCTTCAAAAGTTGCAGTTTCTTTATTTAATGCATTCCAAGTTATTTTTCTATGGTGATTGCTATACTTAAGTGTATATTAGCTTATGCTGGAAAGAAAATAGATGATGTGCAGATCAGGTGTGCTATTTTATACTCTGAGAGGGGGAGAATTGATCAGGTCAGGGTCCTGAAGATCACCAATGCTTATACATCTTAAAGGATTATTTCTTTTTTCAATTCCTTTGGGAATCTGTGCTCATCTTTGTGGTGTGTGGAGATTCTGTCCCATTTGAAGATGACCTACTTCCTGCTTATAGTCAATATTTTCCACAAGCAAGGTTAACAGGCAGAGGATTTTATGCATTGAGGTTTTATTGACCGAATAATCACCATTTGTAAGATTAGTTACGTTGAGATCACTGCTGGCTGCGGGCTGTTTCTGTACATACTGTGTCTAAATCAACAATGCTGCTGAAGCTGGAATTTGCATTTTGACTCTCTCCCACCCTGACTCGAGTATTTGAAGGCTAATCATTTGTAGGCTGATTGAATGTTTTCCCAAAATGTTGCCATTTGTTCCTACCCTATTTAAGAACATAAGAACATAAGAAATAGGAGCAGGAGTAGACCAATCGGCCCCTCGAGCCTGCTCCGCCATTCAATGAGATCATGGCTGATCTGATCCAACCTCAACTCTAAAGAACACAAGAAGTAGGAGCAGGACCAGGCCACTCGGCCCCTGGGCCCGCTCCGCCACCCACAGGGCCCTGACCGATCCGAACTCAAACTCATGTCCAATTTCCAGCCCGCTCCCCGTAACCCCTGATTCCCTTTACTTCTAGGAAACGGTCTATTTCTGTTTTAAATTTATTTAATGAAGTAGCTTCCACATTTAGTTTTCTATTTGGGAACATTTGTATGTTCAATTTGTTGCAACTGTTGGCGGATTTAAAAAGCTACACTAAGTTTGAAGTCGAGTGAACAGAAAGGGCCTGACCCCACCAAATGGAGCCTGTTGTCCGAAGCCCAAGGTGTTTGCTCTACACTGAGCCACATCAGCAATCTGACTGCAGCACAATGGAAGAAGCCTGCTGGTACAGCTTGGCTTTTTGTACTAGATACCACACGTCAAATAGTATCCCGTTTAAGTCAAATCAAGTAGCCAGTCAAGTAGTCCAGTTGAAGCAAAAAATAGCCTTACAAATCTCATTTTAAATGAGAACAAGTGGTTAGAAAGAGTATTTGCTCTTAATCCCCACCAGAAGAGAATGCTGGGGAAAGGGCATGGAGTGGATTACCAAACTGTCCTTTCACCTCGAGAACCTGGGCTTGAATGCAGCTCAGCCTGATGAGATGAAAGTCTATCTTCCACCTTAAGGGTCCTAAGGCGGGGTATGTATTTTGGCAATCTTAACTGACTTCCTGGTAGGCATGAAGTCACAGTGAAATCTGTCAACAATTTGGTAAAATAATAATAATTTGGAGCCCCACAAATGCTGTAGAGAAACACAGTGGAAAATTCAATTCGATCAGCCTACTCCTGTTCCTATGTAAGTCACACAAGTGCATTGGAGAGTGCTGTTCAGGGGCTTGGGGTTGGTTGATGCATGTTGTTGGAACAGATTAGAGGGGGGTGTGCTTTCCAGAAGTCCTTGTTGCACCTTGGCAGTACTGGATGTTGGCAGTGGGTTTCAAAAGGGGAGTGACATATACCAAATAAGAAAATACATCAGTTCTGTTTGACTTTGTTGTGTGTCACCGAAATGTGATGCTTATGAATTAAATTGGTTATTTAAGTAATTGCTGCTTGTATCTTTGTTTAGCCTCCCATCCCAGACCCAAATAATATGCGGGATTTTGTCAGTTACCCGACAGCAGGAAACGAAAGACTGCACTGCACCATGAAGCGTACAGAAGATGACCCAGAAGTAGGGGGGCCATGCTACACCCTGTACCTGGAATACTTGGGTGGACTTGTGCCAATTTTAAAAGGAAGGAGAATAAGCAAGCTTCGACCAGAATTTGTCATAATGGACCCCAAAACCGATGGTAAAGCAGGTGTGACAGCTTTTGATTTAAAATTGAACCATAAAAATTTAGAATCGAATGATTTTCTGCAGTACACTTCACACAAATTATAACACGGTACGGAGCACTAATTATAACACGCTACTGAGCACTAATTATAACACGGTACTGAGCACTAATTATAACACGTACTGAGCACTAATTATAACACTGTACTGAGCACTAATTATAACACGGTACTGAGCACTAATTATAACACGGTACTGAGCACTAATTATAACACTGTACTGAGCACTAATTATAACACGGTACTGAGCACTAATTATAACACGTACTGAGCACTAATTATAACACGGTACTGAGCACTAATTATAACACTACTGAGCACTAATTATAACACGGTACTGAGCACTAATTATAACACGCTACTGAGCACTAATTATAACACGGTACTGAGCACTAATTATAACACTACTGAGCACTAATTATAACACGGTACTGAGCACTAATTATAACACTGTACTGAGCACTAATTATAACACGGTACTGAGCACTAATTATAACACGGTACTGAGCACTAATTATAACACTGTACTGAGCACTAATTATAACACTGTACTGAGCACTAATAACACGGTACTGAGCACTAATTATAACACGGTACTGAGCACTAATTATAACACTGTACTGAGCACTAATTATAACACGGTACTGAGCACTAATTATAACACGGTACTGAGCACTAATTATAACACTGTACTGAGCACTAATTATAACACTGTACTGAGCACTAATAACACGGTACTGAGCACTAATTATAACACGGTACTGAGCACTAATTATAACACTACTGAGCACTAATTATAACACTGTACTGAGCACTAATTATAACACGCTACGGAGCACTAATTATAACACGCTACTGAGCACTAATTATAACACTACTGAGCACTAATTATAACACTACTGAGCACTAATTATAACACTACTGAGCACTAATTATAACACGGTACTGAGCACTAATTATAACACGGTACGGAGCACTAATTATAACACGGTACGGAGCACTAATTATAACACGGCACTGAGCACTAATAACACGGTACTGAGCACTAATTATAACACTACTGAGCACTAATTATAACACGGTACGGAGCACTAATTATAACACTACTGAGCACTAATTATAACACGGTACGGAGCACTAATTATAACACGGTACGGAGCACTAATTATAACACTGTACTGAGCACTAATTATAACACGGCACTGAGCACTAATTATAACACGGTACTGAGCACTAATTATAACACTACTGAGCACTAATTATAACACGGTACTGAGCACTGATTATAACACGGTACTGAGCACTAATTATAACACGGCACTGAGCACTAATTATAACACGGTACTGAGCACTAATTATAACACTACTGAGCACTAATTATAACACGGTACTGAGCACTAATAACACGGTACTGAGCACTAATTATAACACGGTACTGAGCACTAATTATAACACTACTCAGCACTAATTATAACACGGTACTGAGCACTAATTATAACACTGTACTGAGCACTAATTATAACACGGTACTGAGCACTAATAACATGGTACTGAGCACTAATTATAACACTGTACTGAGCACTAATTATAACACGGCACTGAGCACTAATTATAACACGGTACTGAGCACTAATTATAACACGGTACTGAGCACTAATTATAACACGGTACTGAGCACTAATTATAACACGGTACTGAGCACTAATTATAACACGGTACTGAGCACTAATAACACGGGACTGAGCACTAATTATAACACTGTACTGAGCACTAATTATAACACGGTACTGAGCGCTAATTATAACACGGCACTGAGCACTAATTATAACACGGTACTGAGCGCTAATTATAACACTACTGAGCACTAATTATAACACTACTGAGCACTAATTATAACACGGTACTGAGCACCAATTATAACACGGTACTGAGCGCTAATTATAACACTACTGAGCACTAATTATAACACGCTACTGAGCACCAATTATAACACGGTACTGAGCACTAATTATAACACTACTGAGCACTAATTATAACACTACTGAGCACTAATTATAACACGGTACTGAGCACTAATAACACGGTACTGAGCACTAATTATAACACTGTACTGAGCGCTAATTATAACACGGCACTGAGCGCTAATTATAACACGGTACTGAGCACTAATTATAACACGGTACTGAGCACTAATTATAACAGTGTACTGAGCACTAATTATAACACTGTTCTGAGCACTAATTATAACACGGTACTGAGCACTAATTATAACACGGTACTGAGCACTAATTATAACACGGTACTGAGCACTAATTATAACACGGTACTGAGCACTAATAACACGGTACTGAGCACTAATTATAACACGGTACTGAGCACTAATAACACGGTACTGAGCACCAATTATAACACTGTTCTGAGCACTAATTATAACACGGCACTGAGCACTAATTATAACACTGTACTGAGCACTAATTATAACACGGCACTGAGCACCAATTATAACACGGTACTGAGCACTAATTATAACACGGCACTGAGCACTAATTATAACACGGTACTGAGCACTAATAACACGGTACTGAGCACTAATTATAACACTGTACTGAGCACTAATTATAACACGGTACTGAGCACTAATTATAACACTGTACTGAGCACTAATTATAACACGGCACTGAGCACTAATTATAACACGGTACTGAGCACTAATAACACGCTACTGAGCACTAATTATAACACGGTACTGAGCACTAATTATAACACTGTACTGAGCACTAATTATAACACGGCACTGAGCACTAATTATAACACTACTGAGCACTAATAACACGCTACTGAGCACTAATTATAACACTACTGAGCACTAATTATAACACGGTACTGAGCACTAATTATAACACTGTACTGAGCACTAATTATAACACGGTACTGAGCACTAATTATAACACTGTACTGAGCACTAATTATAACACGGTACTGAGCACTAATTATAACACTGTACTGAGCACTAATTATAACACGGTACTGAGCACTAATTATAACACGGTACTGAGCACTAATTATAACACTGTACTGAGCACTAATTATAACACGGTACTGAGCACCAATTATAACACTACTGAGCACTAATTATAACACTGTACTGAGCACTAATTATAACACGGTACTGAGCACCAATTATAACACGGTACTGAGCACCAATTATAACACTACTGAGCACTAATTATAACACGGTACTGAGCACTAATTATAACACGGTACTGAGCACCAATTATAACACTACTGAGCACTAATTATAACACGGTACTGAGCACTAATTATAACACGGTACTGAGCACTAATTATAACACGGTACTGAGCACTAATAACACGCTACTGAGCACCAATTATAACACTACTGAGCACCAATTATAACACGGTACTGAGCACTAATTATAACACGGTACTGAGCACTAATTATAACACTGTACTGAGCACTAATTATAACACTACTGAGCACTAATTATAACACTGTACTGAGCACCAATTATAACACTACTGAGCACTAATTATAACACGGTACTGAGCACTAATTATAACACTGTACTGAGCACTAATTATAACACTACTGAGCACTAATTATAACACTGTACTGAGCACCAATTATAACACTACTGAGCACTAATTATAACACGGTACTGAGCACTAATTATAACACTGTACTGAGCACTAATTATAACACGGTACTGAGCACCAATTATAACACTACTGAGCACTAATTATAACACTGTACTGAGCACTAATTATAACACTACTGAGCACTAATTATAACACTACTGAGCACTAATTATAACACTGTACTGAGCACCAATTATAACACTACTGAGCACTAATTATAACACGGTACTGAGCACTAATTATAACACGGTACTGAGCACTAATTATAACACTACTGAGCACTAATTATAACACGGTACTGAGCACTAATAACACGGTACTGAGCACTAATTATAACACTGTACTGAGCACTAATTATAACACGGCACTGAGCACCAATTATAACACGGTACTGAGCACTAATTATAACACGGTACTGAGCACTAATAACACGGTACTGAGCACCAATTATAACACGGTACTGAGCACTAATTATAACACGGTACTCAGCACTAATTATAACACTGTACTGAGCACTAATTATAACACTGTACTGAGCACTAATTATAACACGGTACTGAGCACTAATTATAACACGGTACTGAGCACTAATTATAACACGGTACTGAGCACTAATTATAACACGGCACTGAGCACTAATTATAACACGGTACTGAGCACTAATTATAACAGTGTACTGAGCACTAATTATAACACGGTACTGAGCACTAATTATAACACGGCACTGAGCACTAATTATAACACGGTACTGAGCACTAATTATAACACGGTACTGAGCACTAATTATAACACGGTACTGAGCACTAATTATAACACGGTACTGAGCACTAATTATAACACTGTACTGAGCACTAATTATAACACTGTACTGAGCACTAATTATAACACGGTACTGAGCACTAATTATAACACTGTACTGAGCACTAATTATAACACTACTGAGCACTAATTATAACACGGTACTGAGCACTAATTATAACACGGTACTGAGCACTAATTATAACACGGTACTGAGCACTAATTATAACACTGTACTGAGCACTAATTATAACACTGTACTGAGCACTAATAACACGGTACTGAGCACTAATTATAACACGGTACTGAGCACTAATTATAACACGGTACTGAGCACTAATTATAACACGGTACTGAGCACTAATTATAACACGGTACTGAGCACTAATTATAACACGGTACTGAGCACTAATTATAACACTACTGAGCACTAATTATAACACTGTACTGAGCACTAATTATAACACGGTACTGAGCACTAATTATAACACGGTACTGAGCACTAATTATAACACGGTACTGAGCACTAATTATAACACTGTACTGAGCACTAATTATAACACGGTACTGAGCACTAATTATAACACTGTACTGAGCACTAATAACACGGTGCTGAGCACTAATTATAACACGGCACTGAGCACTAATTATAACACGGCACTGAGCACTAATTATAACACGGCACTGAGCACTAATTATAATACGGTACTGAGCACTAATTATAACACGGCACTGAGCACTAATTATAACACGGTACTGAGCACTAATTATAACACTGTACTGAGCACTAATTATAACACGGTACTGAGCACTAATTATAACACGGCACTGAGCACTAATTATAACACGGTACTGAGCACTAATTATAACACGGCACTGAGCACTAATTATAACACGGTACTGAGCACTAATTATAACACGGTACTGAGCACTAATTATAACACTGTACTGAGCACTAATTATAACACGGCACTGAGCACTAATTATAACACGGCACTGAGCACTAATTATAACACGGTACTGAGCACTAATTATAACACGGCACTGAGCACTAATTATAACACTACTGAGCACTGATTATAACACGGCACTGAGCACTAATTATAACACGGTACTGAGCACTAATTATAACACGGTACTGAGCACTAATTATAACACGGTACTGAGCACTAATTATAACATTGTACTGAGCACTGATTATAACACGGTACTGAGCACTAATTATAACATTGTACTGAGCACTGATTATAACACGGCACTGAGCACTAATTATAACACGGCAGTGAGCACTAATTATAACACTGTTCTGAGCACTAATTATAACACGGTACTGAGCACTGATTATAACACGGCACTGAGCACTAATTATAACACTGTACTGAGCACTAATTATAACAGTGTACTGAGCACTAATTATAACACTGTACTGAGCACTAATTATAACACGGCACTGAGCACTAATTATAACACTACTGAGCACTGATTATAACACGGCACTGAGCACTAATTATAACACGGTACTGAGCACTAATTATAACACGGTACTGAGCACTAATTATAACACGGTACTGAGCACTAATTATAACATTGTACTGAGCACTGATTATAACACGGTACTGAGCACTAATTATAACATTGTACTGAGCACTGATTATAACACGGCACTGAGCACTAATTATAACACGGCAGTGAGCACTAATTATAACACTGTTCTGAGCACTAATTATAACACGGTACTGAGCACTAATTATACCACTGTACTGAGCACTAATTATAACACTACTGAGCACTAATTATAACACTACTGAGCACTAATTAGAGCACTAATTATAACACGGTACTGAGCACTAATTATAACACTGAGCACTGATTATAACACGGTACTGAGCACTAATTATAACACTACTGAGCACTAATTATAACACTGTACTGAGCACTAATTATAACACGGTACTGAGCACTAATTATAACACTACTGAGCACTAATTAGAGCACTAATTATAACACGGTACTGAGCACTAATTATAACACTGAGCACTGATTATAACACGGTACTGAGCACTAATTATAACACTACTGAGCACTAATTATAACACTGTACTGAGCACTAATTATAACACGGTACTGAGCACTAATTATAACACTGTACTGAGCACTAATTATAACACGGTACTGAGCACTAATTATAACACTGTACTGAGCACTAATTATAACACGGTACTGAGCACTAATTATAACACGGTACTGAGCACTAATTATAATACGGTACTGAGCACTAATTATAACACGGGACTGAGCACTAATTATAACACGGTACTGAGCACTAATTATAACACGGGACTGAGCACTAATTATAACACGGCACTGAGCACTAATTATAACACGGTACTGAGCACTAATTATAACATTGTACTGAGCACTGATTATAACACGGTACTGAGCACTAATTATAACACGGTACTGAGCACTAATTATAACACGGTACTGAGCACTAATTATAACACGGCACTGAGCACTAATTATAACACGGCACTGAGCACTAATTATAACACGGCACTGAGCACTAATTATAACACGGTACTGAGCACTAATTATAACACTACTGAGCACTAATTATAACACGGTACTGAGCACTAATTATAACACTACTGAGCACTAATTATAACACGGTACTGAGCACTAATTATAACACTACTGAGCACTAATTATAACACGGTACTGAGCACTAATTATAACACGGTACTGAGCACTAATTATAACACGGTACTGAGCACTAATTATAACACTACTGAGCACTAATTATAACACTACTGAGCACTAATTATAACACTACTGAGCACTAATTATAACACGGTACTGAGCACTAATTCTAACACGGTACTGAGCACTAATTATAACACTACTGAGCACTAATTATAACACGGTACTGAGCACTAATTATAACACTACTGAGCACTAATTATAACACGGTACTGAGCACTAATTATAACACTGTACTGAGCACTAATTATAACACGGTACTGAGCACTAATTATAACACGGTACTGAGCACTAATTATAACACGGCACTGAGCACTAATTATAACACGGCACTGAGCGCTAATTATAACACGGCACTGAGCGCTAATTATAACACGGCACTGAGCACTAATTATAACACTGCACTGAGCACTAATTATAACACGGCACTGAGCACTAATTATAACACGGTACTGAGCACTAATTATAACACGGCACTGAGCACTAATTGAAACACTGTACTGAGCACTAATTATAACACGGCACTGAGCACTAATAACACGGCACTGAGCACTAATTGAAACACTGTACTGAGCACTAATTACAACACGGCACTGAGCACTAATTATAACATAGAAACATAGAATCTAGGAGCAGGAGTAGGCCATTCGGCCCGTCGAGCCTGCTCCACCATTCAATACGATCATGGCTGATCATCCAAATCCAGTACCCTGTCCCTGCTTTAATCCCCACAGTACACATATCCCACCCTACCCCCATAACCCCACATATTTAATTCCCCCCAACATATCCCATCCTATCCCCATAACCCCACATATTTAATCCCCCCCTAACACTAAGGGTCAATTTATCATAGCCAAATCAACCTAACCCGCACATTTTTGGACTGTGGGAGGAAACCGGAGCACCCGGAGGAAACCCACGCAGACACGGGGAGAATGTGCAAACTCCACACAGACAGTCACCCGAGGTCAGATTCGAACCCGGGTCCCTGGCGCTGTGAGACACCAGTGCTAACCACTATGCCACCGTGTTGCACCAATTATAACACTGTACTGAGCACTAATTATAACACTACTTAGCACTAATTATAACACGGTACTGAGCACTAATTATAACACGGCACTGAGCACTAATTATAACACGGTACTGAGCACTAATTATAAAACCGCTGAGCACTAATTATAACACGGCACTGAGCGCTAATTATAACACTACTGAGCACTAATTATAACACGGTACTGAGCACTAATTATAACACGGCACTGAGCACTAATTATAACACTGTACTGAGCACTAATTATAACACTGTACTGAGCACTAATTATAACACGGTACTGAGCACTAATTATAACACGGTACTGAGCACTAATTATAACACTACTGAGCACTAATTATAACAGTGTACTGAGCACTAATCATAACACTGTACTGAGCACTAGTTATAACACTGTACTGAGCACTAATTATAACACGGTACTGAGCACTAATTATAACACGGTACTGAGCACTAATTATAACGGTACTGAGCACCAATTATAACACTGTACTGAGCACTAATTATAACATGGTACTGAGCACTAATTATAACACGGTACTGAGCACCAATTATAACACTGTACTGAGCACTAATTATAACACGGTACTGAGCACTAATTATAACACGGCACTGAGCACTAATTATACCACTACTGAGCACTAATTATAACACGGCACTGAGCACTAATTATAACACTGCTGAGCACTAATTATAACACGGTACTGAGCACTAATTATAACACGGTACTGAGCACTAATTATAACACGGTACTGAGCACTAATTATAACACGGCACTGAGCACTAATTATACCACTACTGAGCACTAATTATAACACGGCACTGAGCACTAATTATAACACGGTACTGAGCACTAATAATAACACTGCACTGAGCACTAATTATAACACGGCACTGAGCACTAATTATAACACTGCACTGAGCACTAATTATAACACTACTGAGCACTAATAATAACACTGCACTGAGCACTAATTATAACACGGCACTGAGCACTAATTATAACACAGTACTGAGCACTAATTATAACACTGTACTGAGCACTAATTATAACACGGTACTGAGCACTAATTATAACACTGCACTGAGCACTAATTATAACACTGTACTGAGCACTAATTATAACACGGTACTGAGCACTAATTATAACACGGTACTGAGCACTAATTATAACACGGCACTGAGCACTAATTATAACACGGTACTGAGCACTAATTATAACACGGCACTGAGCACTAATTATAACACTGTACTGAGCACTAATTATAACACTGTACTGAGCACTAATTATAACACTGTACTGAGCACTAATTATAACACTGTACTGAGCACCAATTATAACACGGTACTGAGCACTAATTATAACACGGCACTGAGCACTAATTATAACACTGTACTGAGCACTAATTATAACACGGTACTGAGCACTAATTATAACACAGCACTGAGCACTAATTATAACACGGTACTGAGCACTAATTATAACACTGTACTGAGCACTAATTATAACACGGCACTGAGCACTAATTATAACACTGTACTGAGCACTAATTATAACACGGTACTGAGCACTAATTATAACACTGCACTGAGCACTAATTATAACACTGTACTGAGCACTAATTATAACACTGTACTGAGCACTAATTATAACACGGTACTGAGCACTAATTATAACACTACTGAGCACTAATTATAACAGTGTACTGAGCACTAATTATAACACTGTACTGAGCACTAATTATAACACTGTACTGAGCACTAATTATAACACGGTACTGAGCACTAATTATAACACTGTACTGAGCACTAATAATAACACGGCACTGAGCACTAATTATAACAGTGTACTGAGCACTGATTATAACACGGCACTGAGCACTAATTATAACAGTGTACTGAGCACTAATTATAACACGGTACTGAGCACTAATTATAACACGGCACTGAGCACTAATTATTACACTACTGAGCACTAATTATAACGGTGTACTGAGCACTAATTATAACACGGCACTGAGCACTAATTATAACACGGCACTGAGCACTAATTATTACACTACTGAGCACTAATTATAACGGTGCTGAGCACTAATTATAACACGGTACTGAGCACTAATAATAACACTGCACTGAACACTAATTATAACACGGCACTGAGCACTAATTATAACACGGCACTGAGCACTAATTATAACACGGCACTGAGCACTAATTATTACACTACTGAGCACTAATTATAACGGTGCTGAGCACTAATTATAACACTGCACTGAGCACTAATTATAACACTGCACTGAGCACTAATTATAACACTGCACTGAGCACTAATTATAACACGGCACTGAGCACTAATTATAACACTGTACTGAGCACTAATTATAACACGGCACTGAGCACTAATTATAACACTGCACTGAGCACTAATTATAACACAGTACTGAGCACTAATTATAACACTGTACTGAGCACTAGTTATAACGGTACTGAGCACTAATTATAACACTGTACTGAGCACTAGTTATAACACAGTACTGAGCACTAATTATAACTGTACTGAGCACTAATTATAACACTGTACTGAGCACTAATTATAACACTGTACTGAGCACTAGTTATAACACAGTACTGAGCACTAATTATAACACTGTACTGAGCACTAATTATAACACTGTACTGAGCACTAGTTATAACACAGTACTGAGCACTAATTATAACTGTACTGAGCACTAATTATAACACTGTACTGAGCACTAATTATAACACTGTACTGAGCACTAATTATAACTGTACTGAGCACTAATTATAACACGGCACTGAGCGCTAATTATAACACGGTACTGAGCACTAATTATAACACGGTACTGAGCACTGATTATAACACGGTACTGAGCACTGATTATAACACGGCACTGAGCACTAATTATAACACTGTACTGAGCACTAATTATAACACAGTACTGAGCACTAATTATAACTGTACTGAGCACTAATTATAACACGGCACTGAGCGCTAATTATAACACGGTACTGAGCACTAATTATAACACGGTACTGAGCACTGATTATATCTGTACTGAGCACTAATTATAACACGGCACTGAGCGCTAATTATAACACGGCACTGAGCACTAATTATAACACGGCACTGAGCGCTAATTATAACACTGTATTGAGCACTGATTATAACACGGTACTGAGCACTGATTATAACACGGTACTGAGCACTAATTATAACACGGTACTGAGCACTAATTATAACACGGTACTGAGCACTAATTATTTGAATGATTAAGTTATGAGTTGTTTGCTTAAATAAATGTTTTTTTTTAAATGCATTTGGAATCAAAAATTTATTCAGACCTCCCACCAAACTGAGAGGTTTATATAATGAGGGTGAGCAATGATCCAGAAGCTCATTTGGGTTTTGATACTCATAAGTTTTAAAACCGGCTATCAGCAAGTTTGTAAAGTAGCTCATACAAAGTTTGTAGAGGTGTAAACATGTACACAGGAACAGTGGAGAAACCAGAGGAGTAGTCACCAAATCTCGCAAACTGCCACCGATCAATTCAGGTGGTAAAATGAACGGGTGAAATGACCAAAGCTGAAGAATTTTTGTTGCAGCACTACCAGGATGTTTGTGTTTTTCTTTTTATAAAAAGCTCTGTCATTAATAGTAGCCAACTGAAGAGTATGGCTTTTCACTTGTGTATGCCCTTTGATATGATAGCACATACAAGAGCAGAAGTTCCTATACTCTTAAACTGGAAGAAAAACCATGCTCTGTTTTTAGCTGGATTTTTCTGAAACTGGTGCAGCCCAATGTTCATTGGAACATTCTTTGCATCTCTAAATTAAATTTCCAAATATTTCATTGTGTAATTTTCTCATTATATTTGCTAGCTTGAATTCTGTTCTTCATGCAAGACAGAACATGCCATGACCATCATTTCTTCTTCAATACTTTTAAACTGCACTCCGTTTTATAAGATGTGCATTTGGGCCAGATTTTAATTGTCTTTTCTCTTATGTTTTGACTAGATGAAACCTATGGAAACAACTCAATTTCAACTGTGATTGACAGCTGTAACTGTTCGGACTCCAGTGATATAGAACTGAGCGATGACTGGGTTGGCAAGAAATCTCCAAAGATCTCCCGAGCTAGCAAATCCCCCAAACTACCCAGGTACACAAACTACTCTGCTTGTTGATTTGAGTTTTCTTTGAAAATAAAACAAAGTTTTTCAAAAGAAATATGTTTTTTTCCCCTGCAAGCCCTTCCACTAGTTATGCTTTATTGGTGCCATTGTTGCTTGTAGCTAAAGAATTTTGTACTGCTTCCCTTTGAATTTGAAAGTAGTGCAGAATTTTCCACTTGCATATGTGCAGGTGGATTTATATGGTGTCTTTAACCTAGTAAAACGTTCCAAAGCACTTCACAGAAGCATGAATAAAATTTGACGCCGAGCCACATGCGATAATAGGATAGGTGACCAAAAGCTTGATCAAAGAGGTTTTAAGGAGCATCTTAAAGGAGGAGAGAGAGGTAGAGATGCGGAGAGGTTTAGGGAGGGAATTCGAGATTTAGGCCTAGGCAACTGAAGGAACAGCCGGCAATGGTTGGGCGATGAAAATTGGGGAAGTGTGCGAGGCCAGGAGTAGAGAGATCAGAGGGGTGTGGGGCTGGAGGAGGTTACAGATATAGGGAAGGGCAAGGCCATGGAGGCATTCGAAAATAAGGATGAGAATTTTAAAATCGAGGCGGTGCCAATCAACGTTCCCCCTAAAAAAAATTTTTGGGTGCACGGTTCCTTTAATGGGCTGCGTGGCCCATTGAATGTTTCAGGCATGCGCGAAATTTCACATTGGAAAAGCCAGAACCGGCAGACAGCCATGCAGCTTCGAGGGAACATTGGTGCCAGTGTTGGTCAGCGAGGACAGGAGTGATGGGTGAACGGGATTCGGTGCAAGTTAGGATATGGGCAACAGAATTTTGGATGAGCTCAAGTTTACGGAGGGTGCAAGGTGAGAGGCCTGCCAGGCGAGCATTGGAATAGCTGAGGTTAAAGGTAACAGAGGCATGGGTGAGGGTTTCAGCAGCTTGAGCTGAGTCGGGTGATATTACAGAGGTGGATGTTGGCGGTGATGGCAAGGATACAGGGTCGGAAGCTCAGCTCGGTCAAATAGGACGCCGAGGTTGAGAACAGTCTGCTTCAGCCTCAGACAGTACCCAGTGAAAGGGATGGAGTCGATGGGAACGAAGTTTGTGGTGGGGACCGAAGACAATGGCTTTGGTAATCCCAATATTTAGTTGAAGGAAATTTCTCATCCTGTACTGGATGTCGGATAAGCAGCTTAACAAATCAGAAACGGTGAAGGATGGAGTGGGGTGTTGGAGGTAGAGCTAGGTGTCGTCAGCGAACATGTGGAACTGGATGTGTTTTCGGATATGGCGCCAAGGGGCAGCATGTAGGAGGGAGCCAAGGATCGATCCTTGGGGGACTCTGGAGGTAACTGCATGGGACCTCAGTTCAAAATTCCACGCGTGTGTGCGGTTTTTCCATTGAAGAGCCGGTGAGCCGGCTGCATGGGACCTCCAGACTGCTGCGTGGCCACGCAGCTCAACGAGAACATTGCTCCAGAGGTAACGTTGGAACATGATGCACCCCTGCCTCCAGCGGGATATCCACCCACGTTTTACCAAAGCAGATTGTGCCCTCAGAGCTATTGAAAATCAGTGCCAGTTTCAGTAAATTGATTAATAGAAAATGCACCTAATGCTTCAGAAAATATCTTGCTACAGCTCCTGACAACCTAAAAAGGCACTGTCCCAGCATTTGGCCATAGACACCAAGTTTGATTCTAAATCAGTTAATTTCACCCGGGGCAGCAGCTAGTCTGCTAAATTTAGCCCCGGCAGGCTAGGGATATTGCAACTTTAGTGGCTTGTCACATCTGCCCAAACATCATTCTAATCCATGTGCATTTCTCACCAGAATTAATCTCGATGCTAGAAAATCGCCCAAACTTTCTCGGGCTAGCCAGGAGATATCAAAGTCTCCACGATTACCAATTAGGAAACCTTCTATTGGTTCCCCAAGCTTAACTCGTAAAGAATTTCCTTTAGAAGATATCACACAGGTATGAAGCTGTATGGGTTTGTTTGATTCTTTACTGAAGTTCTTGTTTGATATTTTATTAAAGTGAAATGTTTAGTGCAAATTGACTTAACAGTTATATTTTTAGTAGGTACTCATGTCCTGTGCACAAACAGAAAAAATGAAGCATTTAAACAATAAATTGCATATTTAAAATATTAACTACATATTGAAGACTTAAATTTTGGAATGCATTTTAAGATGATAGGTGTCTGTGTTGGGGAGTGAACATTATCCTCTTTAAATCCAGTGTGAGCGTTAATCACTTCCAGGTCAGTTATAAGCATGGGTTAGAGACAAGGTACCAATGTACCTTAACGCCAAGTTCAAAATAGTGCCTCTTCCTGCATCTGCTTGACATAAAATCAGTAAATTTGCATGATACTGCAAAGCAGCATTTTTAGTATTTAAAAAAAAATGTACTTGTTTGTTTCAGCACAACTATCTTGCTCAGGTCACATCAAACATCTGGGGGACAAAGTTCAAGATTGTAGGACTGGCTTCATTTCTACCAAGTAATCTAGGTGCAGGTAGGAAATCAAAAATGAGTATTCTATCTAGAAGCAGGTTTGCCCCATGTCCTAGTGGAATTCTCTGTTAATGGAATGAATAATGCATTACTCTATATCACCTGACTTAAAACACAAAGGGGTAGAAATTAGGTCGCGCCCCATTTGGGGCGCAAATATCGTCCGGACGCAAATATTAGCGCCTGGCGCTAATTATCGGCACTGACAGGAAACTTCACTTTTACCGCCCCGGGAGGTGAGTGGAGCGCTAAAGCAGGCGCTGCACACCTCTCTTAAGGCGCAAAGGCCGAGCAGTGAGGCGCTAACTCGGAGCGCTGGCGAAGCTCATGTAATGTCAGTCAGCAATGGAACACACACACAATGGCACGGGCCAGTTCTTAAAGGGGATGGTTAATCTTGCTTTCCATCCACATCCTGTTCATTGCTGCCTTGAATCTCGGCCTGGAGAGACTTGCACATCAAATGTGCTGGAAAGAACAATGGAAAGTACCAGGCAAAGAGCTCAGAGTGCAGCTCCCACAGTCTCTGCTAAATCGATACAAGGAATGGCAAATCAAAATGAACCTGCAAAGTGCTGCTCAGTACCCAAAACTCCTTCACACAACGTTGAATCTCTCCAGAAGTCTCTCCCTCTCTCTCTCAGAATGCGTAGTTCAAAAATGCCACCAACAATAAAAGACAGGAAGAGGCCCCCTTTAAATAGCGCCCCCCCCCAGCCCCACAGCGATTGATAGCGTTCCAGTCTTCTGGTCGTTGGAAGCGCCAGGCGGTAAGGCAGGGGGCGCCACTCAATTTCCGCTACGGGGCGCCACAAGGGCGTTGCACCATGGAATGACGTCACAATCTGCGCGCGCAGGTGGTCGCAGCGGTAAGTTTTAGCGCCGCCGCACAATCTCAAGTTAAGTTCTCGAGCGGCGCAAACATCGCTGCGCCCGGGCGTTAGCGGCTTTGCGCCCCATTAGCGCCCTCTTAAGGCGCTAACGGGAGGCGCAACCAAGTGAATTTTTACCCCAAAATGTCTTTTAAGACTTAGTGATTCTGGTGAAGACTTAAGTCAGACTTCAGAAATGTAGTCTAGAGTATTTGCATTTGTCAGTGTTGAACCTGTTCATAATATTTCTTAAAGCCAAAATGTCATGCAACACTTTAAAATCAATCCTGTTAAAATCGTAAGAGTGAGTAAATATTTAACTACGTATTTTCTCAATCTGCGTGTCAGTGTTTTGCAAGGTAGATAGTCCAATTGAAGAAGTCCAGTGGTATAGAGAGAAAGATGAGCAAAGCTTAAGTGCTTTGTTTATGGGCTGAACCCCAAAAATTGAAAAACTTTTGTACCATTGAACTGTTACATTTTTATAAATCAAAGAACATGTTTCTAAACTGTTAGCTTGTCTCAGTTGTTGAATACTCTGTCATAAGGTTGTGGATTCAACCCCACTATGGACTTGAGCCACAATCTAGACTGACATTTCAGTGCAGTACTGAGGTGAAACGACATGATCAGAAGTGCTGCCTTTTGGATGAAACATTGAACGGCGGCCTCGTCCACCTGCTGATATGGATGTCGAAGGTTCCACGGCACTATTTGAAGAGCTGGCCATTTCTCTATTCTGGCCAACATTCTTCCCTTGACGAACACCACCGAAAACAGATGATCTGGTCATTCATTTGCAGTTTGAGGCTTTGCTGTGGGCAAATTTGGCTGTCATGTGTAGCCTGCAAATGCAAATAGGAGCTATTCTTGAGTGCAAAGGAGAGATAGAATTGTCATGAAATTGTTATCTCCATCCTTGGTAATCTCAACAGAAACAATACTGCAGTGGAACTCAGTACCTTTTGGTTATGAGCCATTTATCACCAGGGCTTTGATGTAGTTAATTGTATGTGTTGCCTAAAAGTGCACATCGCCACCCACCATCGTCGAGTCTTTTACAAAAAATGGGACATCTAAAGATTCACAATCTTGCTTCCAAATAGATAAAACAGCAAATTGTTCCCACCATGCAGCTGCTTAATCTAGTTTGTCAATATTTGATTAGATAGTTTAACACATTATCAATTGTAAGCAAACCAATTCAGGAAATGAATTCTGTAAATGAAAGAGGAGGGAAATAAGGTTAGAAAGCAGAGGTGAACATAAAAGAAAAGGAAATAAGAATTGATGAGATGAAACTGCCTGTCTGACATTCAGTCTTGGAAAGCCACAATTTGCTCCAGTTAAACATTGGAAAGACCTTGAGTTCAGCCCCCATCACAAACTCTAACCTTGCCACCAATTCCAACCCATTCCCCCCCATTCCCCAGCCATACCCAGGCTGAACCAGACTGTCCACAACCTCTGTGACCCTGAGCGAAGTTTCTGACCCCAAATCATCTTGCATACAAACAATGACGGACAGGAAAAGACCCTCTGGTCTATCCAGCTTGACCCACGCAATTGTGATACCCTGTTTATCACAACACACACACTGTACCACACCCGAAACCACGAGATCTCCCGGGACAGACCTTGTTTATCACAATACACACACTGTACCACACCCGAAACCACGAGATCTCCCGGGACAGACATTGTTTGTCACAATACACACACTGTACCACACCCGAAACCACGAGATCTCCTCGGAGAGACATTGTTTATCACAATACATTAGTAAAAATACTGTGGAGGAGGAATTCCTAGAATGTTTACGGGATGGTTTTCTGGAACAATATGTCGAGGAACCAACCAGAGATCAGGCCATCTTAGACTGGGTATTATGTAACGAGAAAGGATTAATTAGCAATCTTGTTGTACGAGGCCCCTTCATTAGGATGGAGAGTGAAGTAGTTGAATCAGAGACTGGGGTCCTGAATTTAAATAAAGGAAACTACGATGGTATGAGGCGCGAATTGGGTAGGATTGATTGGGGAATGTCACTCAAAGGGTTGACGGTGGATAGGCAATGGCAAACATTCAAAGACTGCATGGATGAACTACAAAATTTGTTCATCCCAGTGTGGCATAAGAATAAAACAAAAAGGGTGACTCAACTGTGGCTAACAAGGGAAATTAGGGATAGCATAAGATACAGTGACAGGATTGGACAAAGTCAACATGGATTTACAAAAGGTAAATCGTGCTTGACTAATCTACTTGAATTTTTTGAGGATGCAACTGGGAAAATAGATTAGGGAGAACCAGTAGATGTGGTGTATTTGGACTTTCAAAAGGCTTTCGATAAGGCGTGTAAAGTTAAGGCACATGGGATTGTGGGCAAGGTATTGACTTGGATAGAGAACTGGTTGGCGGACAGAAAGCAGAGAGTAGGAATTAATGGGTCTTTTTCCGAGTGGCAGGCAGTGACTAGTGGGGTACCGCAGGGATCGGTCCTTGGACCCCAGCTATTCACAATATACATTAATGATCTAGATAAGGGAACTAAATGTAATATCTCCAAGTTTGCAGATGACACAAAGCTGGGTGGGCGTGTGTGCTGTGAGGAGGATACTGAAAAACTCCAGGATGATTTGGACAGGTTGGGTGAGTGGGCAGAAGCGTGCCAGATGCAATATAACGTGGATAAATGCGAGGTTATCCACTTTGGTGTCAAAAACAGAAAGGCAGACTATTATCTGAATGGCAATAGATTGGGAGAAGGGGAAGTGCAACGAGACCTGGGTGTCCTTGTGCACCAGTCGCTGAAGATAAGCATGCAGGTGCAGCAGGCGGTGAAGAAGGCAAATGGTATGTTGGCCTTCATAGCGAAAGGGTTTGAGTATAGGAACAGGGATGTCCTGCTGCAGTTGTACAGGGCCTTGGTGAGACCACACCTTGAGTACTGTGTGCAGTTTTGGTCGCAGTTTTGGTCGCCTTATCTGAGGAAGGATGTTCTTGCCACGGAAGGAGTTCAGCGAAGATTCACAAGGCTGATACCTGGGATGGCAGGAATGACATATAAGGAGAGATTGGGTCGATTGGGCTTATACTCGCTGGAGTATAGAAGAATGAGAAGGGATCTCATCGAAACATATAAAATTCTGACAGGCCTGGACAAACTAGATGCAGGAAGAATGGCGGAGTGGACTGGTGCTCTCCTTATTTCGATGGACAAAGCCCCGTGGATGAACAGACTGACCGCGGAGTTCCACAGCACCTACTGGGATGTCCTGTTTGGGCGGGGGCGGGAGGCAGTACGAGGGGGAAAAGTCTAGCGACTGGGGAGATGCCTGTTTTGGCGCACTGTAGTCGTCGCCCTGTTGCCCAATTCGAGTCACTCCACGTGATATCAAGAAACGGCTGAGCGCACTGGATACAGCAAAGGCTATGGGCCCTGACAACATCCCGGCTATCATACTGAAGACTTGTGCCCCAGAACTAGCCGCACCTCTAGCCAAGGTGTTCCAGTACAGCTGCCACACTGGCATCTCTCCGACAATGTGGAAAACTGCCCACAAAAAGCAGGACAAATCCAATCTGGCCAATTACCGCCCCATCATTCTACTCTCAATCATCAGCAAAGTGATGGAAGGTGTCATCGACAGTGCTATCAAGCGGCACTTACTCACATTTAACCTGCTCACCGATGCCAAGTTTGGGTTCCGCCAAGACCACCCTGCTCCCGACCTCATTACAGCCTTTATACCCTTACTCTGCCAGCAAATTCTAACTTAAGTCACTGGACTACCAGTCACCTGACCACTCCCTTACTTCCTACACCGGTTTTTAATATCACTTAATTGCTCTCTAATTATACCCCATTTTAGACCCTACCTACAAGAAAACTGTTTCCCTCAACTAATCTAATATACAATTTCAATGCAAATACTAGCAGAGCACAGATAAATAAACAGTATTGTGGCGGATCGCCACCTAAACGGGCATTATCCACTTTTCCGTCCGTGGACAAAATATCGGGCACCTTGCCTTTAAGGCAGGAGAAAAGGAGTGGGCGGGGCCTCAGGATTTTTCCAGAGAATTCTGGGGGCAGTTTGTTTCAGCCATTTTGGACCATGCAGTTGTATTAAAAAGCCTTTGTTTTCCCACACATGGATTCAGTCTTAATTCGTGTTTCGCGGCAGCCTCAGCAGTATAATACAATGGAGGATGTACCACACTCCTGTATTTAAGTAGACACTAATTCGTACTCTCCTCAATGACAACTCCAAAATAGAAATTTGCACACACTGCTCAAGTCACACTCCGCTGAAGAAGTCTTGCTTCACAAAGGCTGCCTACTTCCACCTCCTATAAGAAATAGGAGCAGGAGTCGGCCATTTGGCCCCTCGAGCCTGCTCCGCCATTCAATAAGATCATGGCTGATCATCTACCTCAACTGCACTATCCCCATATCCCTTGATTCCCTTAATATCCAAAAATCTATCGATCTCTGTCTTGGATATATCCAATGACTGAACCTCCAGAGCCCTCTGGGGGAGAGAATTCCAAAGATTCACCACCCTCTGAGTGAAGAAATTTCTCATCCTCTCAGTTCTAAATAGCCGACCCCTTATTCTGAGACTGTGTCCCGTGTTTTTTTTTAAAATTTGTTCCTGGGATGAGGGCGTCGCTGGCGAAGCCAGCATTTATTGCACATTGTTGAGGGAGATGGCTTATCGGGGGAAGGTAGCAGCAGCCAACTTCCTGGCACCATGGGTGGTTCTGCTGCACAGGACGGGAGGAAAAAGAGTGGGAGAGTTATGGTGATAGGAGATTCTATTGTAAGGTGGAATTCTCTACCACAGAAGGGAGTTGAGGCCAAGTCATTAAATATATTCAAGAATGGGTTATATATATTTCTTAAAGCTAAAGGTATCAAGGGATATGGGGAAAAGGCAGGTACAGGGTACTGAGTTTGGATGATCAGCCATGATCTCATCGAATGGCGGAGCAGGCTCGAGGGGCCGAATGGCCTACTCCTGCTCCTATCTTCTATGTTTTTAAGGGAAATAGATAGGCGTTTCTGCAGCCGCAAACGAGACTCCAGGATGGTATGTTGCCTCCCTGGTGCAAGGATCAAGGATGTCTCGGAGCAGCTGCAGGGCATTCTGGAGGGGGAGGGTGAACAGCCAGTTGTCATGGTGCATAAAGGTACCAACGATATAGGTAAAAAACGGGATGAGGTCCTAAAAGCTGAATATAGGGAGTTAGGAGGTAAATTTAAAAAAATAGGACCTCAAAGGTAGTAATCTCAGGATTGCTACCGGTGCCACGTGCTAGTCAGAGTAGAAATAGAAGGATACTTCAGATGAATACGTGGCTAGAGGAATGGTGCAAGGGGGAGGGATTCAAATTCCTGGGACATTGGAACCGGTTCTGGGGGAGGTGGGACCAGTACAAACTGGACGGTTTGCACCTGGGCGGGACCGGAACCGATGTCCTAGGGGGAGTGTTTGCTAGTGCTGTTGAGGAGGGTTTAAACTAAAATGGCAGGGGGTTGGGAACCTGTGCAGGGAAACAGAGGAAAGGGAAGCAAGGATAGAAGCAAAAGACAGGAAGGAGAAAAGCAAAAGTGGAAGGCAGAGAAATCAAGGGTGTAAATCAAACAGGGCTACAGTAAATAATAATTCTAAAAGGACTAAGAGTGTTAAAAAAACAAGCCTGAAGGCTTTGTGTCTTAATGCGAGGAGCATTCGTAGTAAGGTGGATGAATTAGCTGCGCAAATAGATGTAAACGGATATGATATAATTGGGATTACGGAGACATGGCTCCAGGGTGACCAAGGCTGGGAATTCAACATCCAGGGGTATTCAATATTCAGGAAGGACAGGCAAAAAGGAAAAGGAAGTGGGGTAGCATTGCTGGTTAAAGAGGAGATTAACACAATAGTAAGGAAGGATATTAGCTCTGATGATGTGGAATCTGTAAGGGTAGAGCTGAGAAATACCAAGGGGCAGAAAACGTTAGTGGGAGTTGTATACAGACCCCCAAACAGTAATGCTGAGGTTGGGGATGGCATTAAATGGGAAATTAGAGATGCGTGCAAAAAGGGCACAGCAGTTATCATGGGTGACTTTAATCTACATAGAAATTGGGCTAACCAAATTAGTAACAATACTGTGGAGGAGGAATTCCTAGAGAGTATACGGGATGATTTCCTGGACCAATATGTCAAGGAACCAACTAGAGATCAGGCCATCTTAGACTGGGTATAATGTAATGAGAAAGGATTAACTAGCAATCTTGTTGTGCGAGGCCCCTTGGGGAGGAGCGATCATAATATGATAGAATTCTTCATTAAGATGGAGAGTGAAGTAGTTGACTCAGCGACTAGGGTCCTGAATTTAAATAAAGGAAACTACGATGGTATGAGGCGCGAGTTGGCTAGGATGGATTGGGGAGCGTTATTTAAAGGGTTGACGGTGGATAGGCAATGGCAAACATTTAAAGATCGCATGGATGAACTACAGAATTTGTTCATCCCTGTTTGGCATAAAAATAAAACAAAAAAGGTGACTTAACTGGCTAACAAGGGAAATCAGGGATAGCATAAGATCCAAGGAGAGGACATATAAATTGGCCAGAAAAAGCAGCAAACCTGAGGATTGGGAGCAGTTTAGGATTCAGCAAAGGAGGACAAAGGGATTAATTAAGAGGGGGAAAATAGAGTATGAGAGTAAGCTTGCAGGGAACATAAAAACTGACTGTAAAAGCTTCTATAGATATGTGAAGAGAAAAAGATTGGTGAAGTCAAGCGTAGGTCCCTTGCAGTCAGAATCAGGGGAATTTATAATGGGGAACAAAGAAATGGCAGACCAATTAAATACATATTTTGGTTCTGTCTTCACAAAGGAGGTCACAAATAACCTCCCAGAGATGTCGGGAAACATAGGGTCTGATGAAAGGGAGGAACTGAAAGAAATCAGTATTTGTAGGGAAATGGTGTTTGGGAAATTGAGGGGATTGAAGCCCGATAAATCCCCAGGGCCTGATAATCTGCATCCTAGGGTACTTAACGAACTGGCCCTAGAAATAGTAGATGCATTTCTGGTCATATTTCAAAATTCTGTAGACTCTGGAACAGTTCCCATGGATTGGAGGGTAGCTAATGTAACCCCACTATTTAAAAAAGGTGGTAGAGAGAAAACTGGGAATTACAGACCGGTAAGCCTGACATCGGTAGTGGGGAAAATGCTAGAGTCCATTATAAAAGATGTAATAGCAGAGCACTTGGAAAACAGTGACAGGATCGGACAAAGTCAACATGGATTTACAAAAGGTAAATCGTGCTTGACTAATCTACTGGAATTTTTTGAGGATGTAACTGGTAAAATAGATAAGGGAGAACCAGTGGATGTGGTGTATTTGGACTTTCAGAAGGCTTTCGATAAGGTCCCGCATAAGAGATGAGTGTGCAAAGTTAAAGCACATGGGATTGGGGATGAGGTACTGATTTGGATAGAGAACTGGTTGGCAGACAGGAAGCAAAGAGTTGTAATAAACGGGTCTTTTTCCGAGTGGCAGGCAGTGACTAGTGGGGTACCGCAGGGATCGGTCCTTGGACCCCAGCTATTCACAATATATATTAATGATCTAGACAAGGGAACTAGATGTAATATCTCCAAGTTTGCAGACGACACAAAGCTGGGTGGGCGTGTGTGCTGTGAGGAGGATGCCGAGAAACTCCAGGATGATTTGGACAGGTTGGGTGATTGGGCAGATGCATGGCAGATGCAGCATAATGTGGATAAATGCGAGGTTATCCACTTTGGTGGCAAAAACAGGAAGGCAGATTATTATCTGAATGGCAATAGATTGGGAGAAGGGGAAGTGCAATGAGACCTGGGTGTCCTTGTGCACCAGTCGCTGAAGGTAAGCATGCAGGTGGTTAAGAAGGCAAATGGTATGTTGGCCTTCGCAGAGAGAGGGTTTGAGTACAGGAGCAAGGATGTCTTGCTGCAGTTGTACAGGGCCTTGGTGAGACCACACCTTGAGTATTGTGTGCAGTTTTGGTCGCCTTATCTGAGGAAGGAATTTCTTGCCATGGAAGGAGTTCAGCGAAGATTTACCAGACTGATACCTGGGATGGCAGGAATGACGTATGAGGAGAGATTGGGTCGATTGGGCTTATACTCGCTGGAGTTTAGAAGAATGAGAGGGGATCTCATTGAAACTTATAAAATTCTGACAGGACTGGACAGACTAGATGCAGGAAGGATGTTCCCGATGGTCGGGGAGGCCAGGACCAGGGGTCACAGTCTAAGGATAAGGGGTAAGCCATTTAGGACAGAAATGGAGGAGGAATTTCTTCACCCAGAGAGTGGTGAACCTGTGGAATTCTCTACCACAGAAGGCAGTAGAGGCCAATTCATTAAATATATTCAAGAAGGAGTTGGATATATTTCTTAAGGCTAAAGGGATCAAGGGATATGGGGAGAAAGCAGGGACAGGGTTCTGAATTTAGATGATCAGCCATGATCGCATTGAATGGCGGAGCAGGCTAGAGAGGCCGAATGGCCTTCTCCTGCTCCTATCTTCTATGTTTCTATGAGACAGTTTTCTAGAACAATATGTTGAGGAACCAACTCGGGAACAGGCTATTTTAGATCTAGTATTGTGTAATGAGACAGGGTTAATTAGTAATCTTATAGTAAAGGATCCTCTGGGGAAGAGTGATCATAATATGATAGAATTTTGTGTTAAGTTTGAGAGTGATGTGGTTATGTCCGAAACTAAGATCTCAAATTTAAACAAAGCCAATTATGAAGGTATCAGAGGTGATTTGGGTGAGGTAGGTTAGGAAATTACATTAAAAGATATGACAGTAGATAAAGCACTAGGCCTATATTCCCTAGAGTTTGGAAGAATGAGAGGATGCACATCCTCTGCCATGTGGGAAGTCCTGGACGTTTCTCGTATCCTGGACACACTCATCTGCAGGCAGTGTCGTCGGCTCGAGGAGCTCGAGCTCCGGGTTTCAGAGCTTGAGCAGCGGCTCACATCACTGCAGTGCATCCACGAGACTGAGCACTATGTTGATAGCACGTATCAGGAGGTAGTCACCCCGCAGCTTAAGAGTGTGCAGGCAGAGAGGGAATAGGTGACCGTCAGACAGGCAAGGAGGACCAGGCAGGGAGTGCAGGAGTCCCCTGAGTGCGTCTCGCTCTCTAACCGGTATGCAGTTCTTAACACTGGTGAGGGCGATGGTTCCTCTGCGGAGTACAGCCAGAGCCACGTCCTTGGCACCATGGGTGGCTCCGCTGTACAGGGGGGAAGGAAGAAGGTCAGGAAAGCAATAATGATAGGAGATTCAATCGTTACAGGAACAGACAGGCGTTTCTGCGGCCGCAGACATGACTCCAAGATGGTATGTTGCCTCCCTGGTGCCAGGGTCAAGAATGGCAGTGAGCGGCTGCAGGACATTCCGAGGGGGCAGAGTGAACAGCCAGAGGTCGTGGTCCATATCGGTACCAATGACAGGTAGAAAGAGGGATGAGGTCCTGCAGGCAGAATTTAGGGAGCTAGGAAAAAGATTAATAAGCAGGACCTCAAAGGTAGTAATCTTCGGATTACTCCCAGTGCCACGCGCTAGTGAGTTCAGAAATAAGAGGATAGAGCAGATGAATATGTGGCTGGAAAGATGGTGCAGGAGGGAGGGCTTTAGATTCCTGAGGCATTGGGACCGGTTCTGGGGGAGTTAGGACCTTTACAGGCCGGGTGGGTTGCACCTCAACAGGGCCAGGACCAATATCCTCGGGGAAGTTTGCTTGTGCTGTTAGGGAGGGTTTAAACTAGCTTGGCCGGTGGATGGGAACCTGAGCGTAGATTTAGAAGGGAGAGAAGCAAAGCTGGAAATGGAAGGCAGAAAATTAATCGAGTTTGGAAGGTAGAGGAAACAAAGGCTAGAAAACAGACAACAAAGGGGTCTGGCGGTGCTTTATGGTATAATCTTCAATGCAAGGAGTCTGGTAAATAAGGCAGATGAGCTGAGGGCACAGATAGACATGCGGAAATATGATATCATAGCTATTACTGAAACATGGCTCAAAGAAGGACAGGAATAGCAGCTCAACATTCCTAGTTACAGGATTTTCAGACGAGATCGAGAGGGGGATAAAAAAGGAGGGGGGTCCCAATATTGGTTAAAGAAGCAATTACAGCCCTGAGGAGGGATGATATGTTAGAAGGATTATCAAATGAGACTATATGGGTTGAACTGAAGAACAGAAAACGGCAATCACAATGCAGAGCAGAGCAAATATATAGGCAAATTTCTGAAGTGCAAAAACAATAGGGCAGTAATAGTCGGGGATTTCAACTCCCCGAATATTAACTGGGATAGAATAAGTGTAAAAGGTATAGAGGGTGCAGAATTCTTAAAATGCATTCAGGAGAACTTTTTTAGCTAGTACATAGCAAGCCCAACAAGAGAGGGGGCGGTTCTGGACTTAGTTTTGGGGAATGAAGCTGGGCAGGTGGAAGGGGTATCAGTGGGAGAGCATATTGGCAGAAGTGATCATAAGTCAGTTAGATTTAGTGTCGTTATGGAAAAGGACAAAGATAAACCAGCAGTAAAAGTTCTCAATTGGGGAAGGGCCAATTTTACTAAGCCTAAGATGTGATTTAGCACAAGTGGACTGGAAACAGCTACTTGAAGGTAAATCAGTGTCAGAGCAATGGGACGCTTTCAAGGAGGAGATAGTGAGGGGTTGGAGCAAATATGTTCCCGCAAAGGAAAAAAGGGTGGGACTAACAAATCTAGAGCACCCTGGATGTCAAAGGGCTTACAGGGTAAGATAAGGGAAAAAAAGGGAAGGTTTTGTCAGATACCGAGAGCTCAAAACTACAGAAATCCTAGAGGAGTATAGAAAGTGCAGGGGTGAAATTAAAAAGGAAATTGGGAAAGCAAAGAGAGGGCATGAAAAAATATTGGTGAGTAAAATCAAGGGAAAACCCAAAGATGTTTTATAGATATGTGAAGAGCAAGAGGATAACTAAAGTAAGAGTAGGGCCTATTAGGGACCATAAAGCTAACCTGTGTGTGGAGGCGGAAGACGTGGGTATGGGTCTTAATGAATACCTTGTGTCTGTCTTCACAAAAGAGAGGGACGATGCAGACATTGTAGTTAAGGAAGAAGAGTGTGAAATATTAGATGCTATAGACATAGTAAGAGAGGAAGTATTATCTATTATATGAAAGTAGATAAATCGTCAGGCCTGGGTGAAATGTATCCCAGGCTATTAAGAGAAGCAAGTGAGGAAATAGCGGAGGCTCTGACCATCATTTTCCAATCCTCTCTGGCTACAGGCGTGGTGCCAGAGGACTGGAGGACGGCTAACATTGTACCGTTGTTCAAAAAGGGAGAAAGGACTAGACCGAGTAATTACAGGCCAGTCAGCCTAACCTTGGTGGTGGACAAATTATTGGAAAAAATTCTGAGGGGTAGTATACATTGTCATTTAGAAAGACACGGATTAATCAAGGACAGTTAGCATGGATTTGTTAAGGGAAGGTCGTATCTGACTAACGTAATTGAATTTTTTGAGGAGGGTCGATGAGGGTAGTGCGTTTGATGTAGTCTACATGGATTCAGCAAGGCCTTTGACAAGGTTCCACATGGCAGACTGATCAGAAAAGTAAGTCCATGGGATCCAAGAAAAGTGGCAGGTTGGATCCAAAATTGGCTCCATGGCAAGAAGCAAGGGGTAATGGTCGATGTGTGTTTTTGTGTCTGGTGGACTGTTTCCAGTGGGGTTCCGCAGGGCTCAATACGAGGTCCCTTGCTTTTTGTGATATATATCAATGATTTAGACTTCAATGTAAGGGGCATGATTAAGAAGTTTGCAGATGATGCAAAAATTAGCCGAGTGGTTGGTTGATAGTGAGGAAGAAAGCTGCAGACTGCAGGAAGATATCAATGGACTAGTCAGATGGGTAGAAACGTGGCAAATGGAATTCAAACCGGAGAAGTGTGAGGTAATGCATTTGGGGAGGGCTAACAAGGCAAGGAAATACACAATAAATGGTAGGATACTGAGAAGTGTAGCGGAACAGAGAGACCTTGGAGTGCATGTCCACAGATCCCTGAAGGTAGCAGGACAGGTAGATAAGGTGGTTAAGAAGGCATACCGAATGCTTGCCTTTATTAGCCGTGACATAGAATACAAGAGCAGGGAGGTTATGCTTGGACTGTATAAAACACGAGTTAGGCCAAAACACTCGTTGGGCCACAGCTAAAATACTGTGTACAGTTCTGGTCGCCACATTACAGGAAAGATGTGATTGCACTAGAGAGGGTACAGAGGAGATTTACGAGGATGTTGCCAGGACTGGAGAATTTTAGCTTTGAGGAAAGATTGGATAGGCTGTGATTGCTTTCCTTGGAACAGAGGAGGCTGAGGGGAGATTTAATTGCAGTGTATAAAATTATGAGGGGCCTCGATATAGTGGATAGGAAGGACCTGTTTCCCTTAGCAGAGAGGTCAATAACCAGGGGACATGGATTTAAAGTAATTGGTAGAAGGATTAGAGGGGTGTTGAGAAATGGTGGGGATCTGGAACTCACTGCCTGAAAGGGTGGTAGAGGCAGGAATCCTCATCACATTTAAGAAAGTACTTGGATGTGCACTTGAAGTGCTGTAGCCTACAAGGCTACGGACCAAGAGTGCTATTGACACCGATTTTTAAGTTTAACTTGTGATCCACGGGTTTTCCGGGATTCTTCAAACTCGCCAGTGAAAGCAAGATGAGAACACAGTAACAATTGAGAGGATCAATAAATCTCAGGGATATATGGCACTACCTACTAATGTGAGAAGTCGCACAACACCAGGTTATAGTCCAACAGTTTTATTTGAAATCACAAGCTTTCGGAGCGCTGCTCCTTCGTCATTGACTTCACCTGACGAAGGAGCGGCGCTCCGAAAGCTTGTGATTTCAAATAAAACTGTTGGACTATAACCTGGTGTTGTGCGACTTCTCACATTTGTCCACCCCAGTCCAACACCGGCATCTCCACATCATGACTACCTACGAAGTATTCAAAGCTCCTTCCTTATCTGCTCGTGCGACAGAGTGTTCACAGTACTTTGCTGAGAGTTGATTTTCTACGCTTTGGTGGTTTCTTCTCACTTTGGAAGTTTAATCTATCAGATCACTTATGCTGCCTTAGTGAGGACCAAGATGACCAGCAACAGCAGCAGCCTGCTGGCTACAGACCTGTAGCTGCACAGGAAAGAGGGCAGCAGCAGGGAGGTGCGGCTCGCAGGAGGCCATACCCAGCACACGGGGTCGACAGACCGAATATCTGCTTCCTTGACATGTTGGAACAGCAGTGTCTCAGGAGGCTCAGGGTGTCACGTCAGGTGGTGGCAGACATTTGCAGCCTGCTGGAAGAAGACCAGCTCCCTGCTGGACCTGGTGGCCACGCTTTACCAGTGGCTGTCAAAGTCACCACCACCCTCAACTTTTTTGCCTCTGGCTCCTCCCAGGGCTCTGCTGTTGGCGGCCATAAGTGCATAAGACAGGTAACTGATGGTTTGTTCGCCAGGACTACCAATTGTGTTAACTTTGCCTGCCAGTCGGAATGAGCGGGCATTTGGGTTTGTGGTTTTGGCTGGCTTCCCACAAGTGCAGGGTGTCATCGACTGCATACACGTGGCAATCAGGCCAGATCACCCAGGAGTATTCGTCAACCACAAGGGCTTCCACTCCATCAACGTGCAGCTCGTGTGCAACCAGAAAAAGATCTTTATGCAGATGGGCACAAGATTCCTGGGCAGTTGCCATGATGCTTTCATACTGCGGCAGTTGAACCTTCCTGACGTCTTCTGCACCTGGAAGCAGAGTTACTGGCTGGCTGCTCGGAGACATGGGATACCCACTTAAAACGTGGCTGATGACACCTCTCAGAAACCCAAGGAATGACACCCAAGAACGCTACAATAAATGCCATATGACAATCAGATTTGTCATTGAGCAAGCAATCAGCATGCCGAAGATGCACTTCAGGTGCCTGGACAGATTTGGAGGCACCCTTCAGTACACAGTAGCCAGGGTCTCCAGAATGGTCGTGGTGTGCTGCGCTCTGCACAACATTGCCCAGCAGTGAGGTTTGGACCAGCAGGAGGACCAGAGTGCAGATCCTCTTCGGAGGATTCCGAGGAGGAAGGCGATGAGGGCAATGCACCACCAGCTGCGCGTATTGCTGCCCGGGATGCCCTGATTATTGCTAGGTTCACTTGGGTTCCACCAGCGCACCCATCTCATAACCACATACAACAGCTACATTTCCCTGCCCAATGCCATGAACCAAGCAGTCCTGCAAACAACCAACCACCCTTTTCACATCCGCCGCCCCCCTCCATTGATCGCCGTCAATTCCTGTCTTCCCATTCATCATCAAACAACTTAAAAGGCCACTTGCCAGCCAGCAACCACGAACGGACCAGACAGGAAAGTGGTGCAAAAGAATAATATTTATGTGCTTCAAGTAAAGAACAGAAACTTAACAACATAACAATGTCTAAGACAGTGGTTCTCAAACTTTTTTGGTTGAAGGGACCCCTTTTCAGAAGAATTAGTCATCATAAACCCCCATCTAATTTATAATGCTTTTTAATACTCATAATATGAAAGTGCTGCATGTAAAGAGTGGTTTATTGAAACATTGCTCCTTCGCTTATGTTATATTGGGGAAAAGCAAATTTTGCTAAGCTCAGAGGAGATTTCGCCATAGTGGACTGGAAGCAGCTACTTGAAGGTAAATCAGTGTCAGAGCAGTGTGAGGCATTCAAGGAGGAGATCCGGAGGGTTCAGACCAAACATGTGCCCTTAAAGAAAAAAGGTGGGACTAACAAATCTATTAGAGATCATGAGGGTAATCTGTGTGTGGAGGCGGGAGACGTCGGTAGGGTTCTTAAGGAATACTTTGCGTCTGTTTTCACAAAGGAGAGGGGCGAAGCAGACATTGCTATCGGGGGAGGAGTGTGAAATATTAGATGAAATAAACAGTGAAGAGAGGAAGTATTAAGGGGTTTAGCAGCTTTAAAAGTAGATAAATCCCCAGGCCCGGATGAAATGTATCCCAGGCTGTTAAGCAAAGCAAAAGAGGAAATAGCAGAGGCCCTGACCATCATTTTTCAATCCTCTCTGGCTTCAGGTGTGGTGCCGGAGGACTGGAGGACTGCTAATGTGGTACCCTTGTTTAAAAAGGGAGAAAAGGATAAACCGAGTAATTACAGGCCAGTCAGCCTAACCTCGGTGGTGGGAAAATTATTGGAAAGAATTCTGAAGGACAGGATAAATCTTCATTTAGAAAGACACGGATTAATCAAGGATAGTCAGCACGGATTTGTTAAGGGAAGGTCGTATCTGACAAACTTGATTGAATTTTTTGAGGAGGTAACGATGAGGGTAGTGCGTTTGATGTAGTGTATATGGACTTTAGCAAGGCTTTTGATACGGTTCCACATGGCAGACTGGTCACGAAGTTAAAAGCCCATGGGATCCAGGGCAAAGTGTCAAGTTGGATTCAAAACTGGCTCGGAGACAGGAAGCAGAGGGTAATGGTTGATGGGTGTTTTTGTGACTGGGAGGCTGTTTCCAGTGGGGTTCCGCAGGGCTCAGTACTGGGTCCCTTGCTTTTTGTGGTATATATCAATGATCTTGACTTGAATATAGGGGGTATGATTAAGAAGTTTGCAGACGATACTAAAATCGGCTGTGTGGTTGATACTGAAGAAGGAAGCTGTAGACTGCAGGAAGATATCAATAAATTGGTCAGGTGGGCAGAACAGTGGCAAATGGAATTCAATCTGGAGAAGTGTGAGGTAATGCATTTGGGGAGGGCTAACAAGGAAAGGGAATACACATTAAATGGTAGGACACTGAGTAGTGTAGAGGAACAAAGGGACCTTGGAGTGCATGTCCACAGATCCCTGAAGGTAGCAGGTCAGGTAGATAAGGTGGTTAAGAAGGCATATGGAATGCTTGCCTTTATTAGCCGTGGCATCGAATAGAAGAGCAGGGGGGTTATGCTTCAACTGTACAAAACACTAGTTGGGCCTCAGCTAGAGTACTGCGTGCAGTTCTGGTCACCACATTACAGGAAAGATGTGATTGCACTGGAGAGGGCACAGAGGAGATTTACAAGGATGTTGCTGGGAGTAGAGAATCTTAGCTATGAGGAAAGATTGGATAGGCTGGCTCTGTTTTCCTTGGAACAGAGGAGGCTGGTGGGAGACCTTATTGAGGTGTATAAAATTATGAGGGGCATAGATAAAGTGGATAGAAAGGACCTATTTCCCTTAGCAGAGGGGTCAAAAACCAGGGGGCACAGATTTAAAGTAATTGGTGGAAGGTTTAGAGGGGATTTGAGTGGAAATGTCTTCACCCAGAGGGTTGTGGGGGTCTGGAACTCACTGCCTGAAAGGGTGGTAGAGGCAGGAACCCTAACCACATTTAAAAAGTACTTGGATGTGCACTTGGGATGCTCTAACCTGCAGGGCTACGGACCAAGAGCTGGGAAGTGGGATTAGGCTGGATAGCTCTTTGTTGGCTGGCGCGGACACGATGGGCCGAAATGGCCTCCTTCCGTGCTGTAACTTTCTATGATTCCCTTTACCACCTCCCAGCAAAATAAAACTAAATTAAACTAAAAACATTCAGTAATAAAAATGCATTTTAGCTCATTTTGGTGAATTTTTATATACCACTGCAAAAAAAATCATGTATAAATAACGAGAAAGAAATTCTGTTACTGATTTCAGGACTGTCTTGCTAACCATTTCTCTTATAGTGAGACTAGGTCATCATTAAAGTATGTAGCTTGCATGTGTTTTTTTGTGGGGCATTTGAGGTAGGATGCGGTGCACATGCTTTTAAATTAATATGCATCGATATCCTATCACTAAATACTTGTAGAATCATAATCACACTTGCTTATTTAACACAGCAGATGTGATTTCTAGTATGCCAAATACCCTGTCTTGGACGTGTTAGAGAAAGTTGCTGGTTTGTATCGGGCAGTCTCTGCCTATTTGAGGAGTGGGTTGTGTCACTGTATAGGAATTCCGGCACTCTGCAGGAACAGTGAAACCTGCATCAATGCTCATCTACAGTTTATACACAAATTAAATGAGTAATTCCTAGGTGCAGTTCAGCACAACAGGTGAGTTGTGGATCAATACAAACTTAATGTTGACACCTACGCGAGGCATTTTTGAGTTTAAAACGTTTGTAGTCCTGTTTCCAAAATTTGAATTTTCAACCACCGTGTGTGCGTTAAGTATAAGCATTTAATTTCATAAATTGTCACCAAATTATCATTCAGCGATGTGTTAATGTGGGCCGTTTTCCAATAATATTTCATTTCAGCTCTCTAATATCATTCAGTGATGTATGAGGCTACAAAAGACAAGAGAGATCTCTGTATTAGTCAAACTAGAGTATTTTTTCTTCCTGTGCAATCCTTTGAGTGAAGGAAGCAAGGTGGGCCAAACTATCCCTCCATCATTCAACAGCTTTAGATGTTGGGCCTAAGGCCGGCCCTGCTCGGTAAGCACTTTCACTGTATTTCATGAACCCCCTGGAACGTCTCTGCCGACTCCAGTTTGAGAACCATTGGTCTTAGACACCCATGTGCATACCCTTGTGCAACTACAAATCTTTAATCTTCCTTTTCCTAACGCCTGTTGCTTGAGCAGAGCTCGTGGCAAGCTGCTTAGATCCTGCTCTGACTGTTGAAATGCTGTTGGCCGAAGTCCTCTGGGTTTTAGAGCCCATGAGGGACCCGCCAAAGACTGTTCCAGCTGTGCAGGGACAGACTCGGACATCGGGACACGAGGCAGTATGTCGGGTACTAACTGTGATGGGGCAACAGGTGAGAAGTGTGAGCGCTTTGAGCAGAGTCCCCACTTCCATGTCCCCTTTCACCATCATCCCTCTCATGGCCTACCCACACTTCCCTGCTACCACCGTGCTGGAGAGCACTTTGCTGCTGATCAGTGGGGTGCTGAAAGGCCACGGGTAGGGTATCTGTTATCCTATTTAAGGTGGCATCCAGAGTCTGCAAGCCCTTGTTCAAGACCTGCATGGACCCGTGTCATTGCCGCATTTGATGTTCTATGCAGTTTGCCAGTCAACCCATGGTGTTCGGTGCTCTTTCCGCCTGCAACGAGGGAACGAACAGACATGAGTGCATGTAATTGCATGTGTTCAACCAATGGATGGAGTGCATTTGGTGAGGGTGACTGAGGGAGGGGAATGAAATTGCATAAGGATGAGGGTGAGTGGGTGTGGTGGATGGATCGATGGGGATGTGAGGAAGTGCATAAACAGAGAAGGATGAGTAGGTGTGCAAGGTAAGTCGGTGTCAGGAGTGCTGTGATGGAGTAGGCTTCAATGCCGTGTGACATCAACCCACTCATGCTTGAGGCAGACTCCTCCAATCTCTGCAATCGTGGACATTGCGCTTGGAAGGCTTGTCAGTACATCGCACATTCTCTGCTTCTGCTCAATAATTAACCTCTTAATTTACGGTTCCCTGGATACAGCAGCTGTGTCCAGCTGAGCTGAGCCTGGAGAGGGCTGTGCCCTCCGAGGCGGACTCTCCACTGCTGTCCCCGCCACCATCATCTGCTCTTGCTCATTTGCGAAGATTAAGTCTCCAGGTGAAAACACAACTATCTCTCTTACTGGTATGCATGAGTCATGTGACGGTCCACCCTCAGACGGTTTCAGCTCCTCTGGAGTTGAGATTGCATAATGCGGGTCCTCATCATCCTCGTTCCCGCTGATTGGATGGGAAAGCCGGAAGTAAAATGGTTGAGGTGGCTGTGTCATGGACAGACACTCTCAACATACATCTGGGTTTTCCACGTGATATCAGACATCCCCGTCCCAGATAATACCGGGTCCAAAATATTTGTTTAATGTCTCTGCCATTTCCTTATTCCCCATTATAATTTTTCTTGTCTCTGCCTCTTAGGGACTCATAATCTCTTTTTTACATACTTGTACATTCTGTTTTTATATTTCTTGCTAGTTTACTCTCATTGTATATTATCCCTCTATCAATTTCTTGGTCATCCTTTGCTGATTTTAAAACCTTACTATTTTTGGCAACATTACAAGCCTATTTTAATCTAATACTATCCTTCACTTCTCTAGTGAGCCATAGTTGGACCACTTTTCCAGTGGAGTTTTTATTCCGAAAGCTTGTAAAATTAAATAAATCTGTTGGACTATAACCTGGTGTTGTGCGACTTCTCATTTTTATTCCTCAAGGGAGAATTATGAATTATTTCTTTAAATGTTTGCCATTGCTTATCTACTGTTATATCTTTTAATCTAATTTCCCAATCTACCTCAGCCAACTCTCCCCTCATACCTACGTAATTGGCTTTGTTTAAATTTAAGACCCTAGTTTTGGACTTCGAATTTCACATGGGGTTTGAGAGTGAGGTGGCTATCATATTCTGATCACTCTTCCGCAGAGGATCCTTTACTATAAGATAGTTAATTAACCCTCCCTCATTACGCAATACTAGATCTAAAATAGCCTGAACCTCATTCCTAGTTCTACCTATGTCATTGGTTCCTATGTTACATAGACATAGAACAGTACAGCACAGTACAGGCCCTTCGGCCCTCGATGTTGTGCCGAGCATTGTCCGAGACCAAGATCAAGCTATCACACTCCCTATCACTCTGGTGTGCTCCATGTGCTTATCCAATAACCGCTTGAAAGTTCCTAAAGTGTCCGACTCCACTATCACAGCAGGCAGTCCATTCCACACCCCAACCACTCTCTGAGTAAAGAATCTACCTCGGACATCCCTTCTATATCTCCCCCCATGCACCTTATAGTTATGCCCCCTTGTAACAGCTGCCTCTACCCGAGGAAATAGTCTCTGAACATCCACTCTATCTATCCCCCTCATCATCTTATAAACCTCTATTAAGTCGCCTCTCATCCTCCTCCGCTCTAAAGAGAAAAGCCCCAACTCCCTCAATCTTTCCTCATAAGACCTCCCCCCCCAAACCAGGCAGCATCCTGGTAAATCTCCTTTGCACTCTTTCCAATGCTTCCACGTCCTTCCTATAGTGAGGTGACCAGAACTGCACACACTATTCCAAATGTGGTCTCACCAAGGTCCTGTACAGTTGCAGCATAACCTCACGGTTCTTAAATTCAAACCCTCTGTTAATAAACGCCAACACACCATAGGCCTTCTTTACTGCTCTATCCACTTGAGTGGCAACCTTCAGAGATCTGTGGATATGAACCCCCAGATCCCTCTGCTCCTCCACGTTCCTCAGAACCCTGCCGTTGACCCTGTAATCCTTATTCAAATTTGCCCTACCAAAATGAATCACCTCGACAACTGGATCCTCCCCCTCCTGCTCCAAGTTCTTCTCCAGCTGCGAGGTGATGTCTGTAACCTTGGCAGGCAACACAGTCTTTGGGACTCCCGGTCGTGGCTGCAGAGCACAGTATCTATCCCCCTGACTATACTATCCCCTACCACTACCACATTCCTTTTCACTCCCCCCACTTACAGATCATAGGATCATAGAAGATAGGAGCAGGAGTAGGCCATTCGGCCCCTCTAGCCTGCCCCGCCATTCAATGCGATCATGGCTGATCATCCAAACTCAGTACCCTGTCCCTGCTTTTTCCCCATATCCCTTGATCCCCTTAGCCTTAAGAAATATATCCAACTCCTTCTTGAATCTATTTAATAAATTGGCCTCAACTGCCTTCTGTGGCAGAGAATTCCACAGGTTTACCATTCTCTGGGTGAAGAAATTCCTCCTCATTTCTGTCCTAAATGGCTTACCCCTTATCCTTAGACTGTGACCCCTGGTTCTGGACTCCCCGACCATCGGGAACATCCTTCCTGCATCTAGTTTGTCCTGTCCTGTCAGAATTTTATAAATTTCAATGAGATCCCCTCTCATTCTTCTAAACTCCAGTGAGTATAAGCCCAATCGACCCCTTCTCTCTCCATACGTCAATCCTGCCATCCCAGGTATCAGCCTTGTGAATCTTCACTGAACTCCTTCCATGGCAAGAACATCCTTCCTCAGATAAGGCGACCAAAACTGCACACAGTACTCAAGGTGTGGTCTCACCAAGGCCCTGTACAACTGCAGCAAGACATCTTTGTTCCTGTACTCAAACGCTCTCGCTATGAAGGCCAACATACCATTTGCCTTCTTAACCGCCTGCTGCACCTGCATGCTTAACTTCAGCGACTGGTGCACAAGGACACCCAGGTCTCGTTGCACTTCCCCTTCTCCCAATCTATTGCCATTCAGATAATAATCTACCTTTCTGTTTTTGACACCAAAGTGGATAACCTCGCATTTATCCACGTTATATTGCATCTGCCACACTTCTGCCCAATCACCCAACCTGTCCAAATCATCCTGGAGTTTCTCGGCATCCTCCTCACAGCACACACGCCCACCCAGTTTTGTGTCGTCTGCAAACTTGGAGATATTACATCTAGTTCCCTTGTCTAGATCATTAATATATATTGTGACTAGCTGGGGTCCAAGGACCGATCCCTGCGGTACCCCACTAGTCACTGCCTGCCACTCGGAAAAAGACCCGTTTATTCCAACTCTTTGCTTTCTGTCTGCCAACCAGTTCTCTATCCAAGTCAATACCTTGCCCCCAATCCCATGTGCCTTAACTTTACACGCTAATCTCTTATGCGGGACCTTATCAAAAGCCTTTTGGAAGTCCAAATACACCAAATGGCCTCCTGTACCATGGTGCAGTGGTCAATTTGCCCATCCTCCCTGCATTCTTTGTTCTCATCCACACCGGTAGCAAATACCTTGCACCTGTTGGACAAGGGCAAAGGCCGATGCTCCTCCACCACTGCATCTGAGGTCCCCATACCTCCTGTCCCTGACCACTAACCAAATCTAAACTACTACCTAACCTAACGGGTAACTCGCTCTCTCTTGCATCCCTATGACGTATCTTGGGATGTTTTTCAACTTTAAAGGTATTCTATCAACTCAAGTATTTGTTTTAGTTGCACACTGAAAAAACAAAATCATCAAAATCAACATATTTTCTGCCCACCCTTGACCTCAAATGATCTCAAAACAATTGTTTACAATATCGATGGTAGAATGCATTATCAAATGTTATTTAGTGAACAGTACCTGCCCAATCATTTTATTAGAGGGACAGACTCATCCACTGTTGTGGGAAATTTTGATTGGAGCTGTTTATCATGCATTCATGAACTGTATCAAGGGAAATTACTAATCATAATAATTCTGAACTAACGGCTGTCTTCACATAATGGACCACTTTTATGACTGCTGTTTTCAGGAAACTAAAAGCTGCAGTGTATGGTACATATTGGAGGGTCGGTTCAGTGCAGTACTGAGGGAGTGCTGCATTGACAGAACTGCCGTCTTTCAGATGAGACCTTAAACTGAGGCCCCATCTGCCTGTTCGGGTGGACTAAAAAGATCTCATTGCACTATTTGAAAACGAGCAGGAGAGTTTGGACAACATTCATCTCCTATCCAATGCCACCAAAAACAATTTCTCTCATTTGCTGTTTTGGTGACTTTTCTGTGCACAAATTGGCTGTTGGAGCTTGCCTACCTAACAACAGAAACTACACTTCAAAAGGAATTACTTGATAAGTGCTAGAGGATGTCCTGAGAATGGGAAAGGTGCTATTTAATACAAATCTCTCTCTCTCTCTTTCCTGCTTTTGAATAGTTGTAAAGAAAGTTTGGTAGCACACATGCCCATGAAGTAGAACCTTAATGTATACGTGAGACCATCTTTCAGGTAATTAGAATTACTGTGGTAATTATCTTCCCTTTTTCTTAAATATAGAAACCAGATTAGCTCAGTATTTTCTAAGTGGCGAATTGGCTCTGTTGAAAGGAGACTATTGTGAAAATACTGTCGCTGGGTCCATTGATGCAGACACTATTGTGAAAATACTGTCGCTGGGTCCATTGATGCAGACACTATTGTGAAAATACTGACGCTGGGTCCATTGATGCAGACACTATTGTGAAAATACTGTCGCTGGGTCCATTGATGCAGACACTATTGTGAAAATACTGTCACTGGGTCCATTGATGCAGACACTATTGTGAAAATACTGTCGCTGGGTCCATTGATGCAGACACTATTGTGAAAATACTGTCGCTGGGTCCATTGATGCAGACACTATTGTGAAAATACTGTCGCTGGGTCCATTGATGCAGACACTATTGTGAAAATACTGTCGCTGGGTCCATTGATGCAGACACTATTGTGAAAATACTGTCGCTGGGTCCATTGATGCAGACACTATTGTGAAAATACTGTCGCTGGGTCCATTGATGCAGACACTATTGTGAAAATACTGTCGCTGGGTCCATTGATGCAGACACTATTGTGAAAATACTGTCGCTGGGTCCATTGATGCAGACACTATTGTGAAAATACTGTCGCTGGGTCCATTGATGCAGACACTATTGTGAAAATACTGTCGCTGGGTCCATTGATGCAGACACTATTGTGAAATCGGTCAGTTGCATTTGCTGCTGACGAAGTGCTGGCAGATGTGGTCCAAACAAAATGCAACCTTTAGGCGCGTTAAGTTACACAAACAATGTAAATTTGCTTTGACATTTGATGCTTGCTCTCGCTTCCTAATTTAAATAGCACTTCTTTCCCTGTTGCCAAATAATAGCTATTGAATTGTTCACCAGGCTTCAATGTATTCCATTTTCTAGCTATTTTAATATTAAAGAAAAGAAAAAGAAAGACTTACATTTCTATAGCGCCTTTCACGACCACCAGACGTCTCAAAGCGCTTTACAGCCAATGAAGTACTTTTTTGGAGTGTAGTCACTGTTGTAATGTGGGAAGCCTTTATAACACTCAACCATTGCTTGACTTATTTTCTTAACCTAGACTGCAACAAAATCATTCTCTCAAAGCATTAAAGCATGGCTGAGTCAGTTCTACGATTCTGATTAGCTGGCCAATGGACATTCATATGTGATACAGATCTTTAAGGTTTTAAATTTGAATTGTTAAAATTGTCAACAGTATCAATTCACATTTTGAACAGAAGAAAGCAGAAAAACTGAGACCCACTAGGTTTTCCATGAAATAAGGAGACTTGGGTTAAGAGGAAAGAATAATGTATCAGTGGGTGCTTTCAATGTGAAGTACACAATAGTAACCAGCATTAGGTTAGGGAATGAACTGGCTCCTAATTGACATTGAGGACCAAAAAGAAACACTGATCCCTATTTCATCAGGAAACACATATTGCTGAGCACAAACCAACCCTTCATACAATATAACATTTTGGATGTTCTGAAGGGGGTGAAGCAGAGTGGCATAAAACGCACTTTCTCCTGCGCAGCGGATATATTTTGTTCGTTCCCATGATGTGTGAATATAAGTACTTTGTATTGAAAGTAAATCTCTTGTGTAATATCCTTTTTTAAAGAACGTGCTCTCACCACCTAGTTTAAATAGCTCTTTCTCTATTGCCAAGTAATAGCTACTGGAACGTTCACTTAGCTTCGATGTAATTTATTCTGTTTTCTAGTGTATTTAAAAGTGCATATAATTGACAACGATCATCTTGTCATCCATAGTAATCTACAAAACCAGCTTGCTCCACCTTCAGCCCAGACAAATGACGATTTATCTACCAGAAGTACGCAAGCTATCAATGGACTTCATCAACATGTCTATATTCAATCCCAGTGTTTTCAGTGAGGATGAGGATGATCTTGTGGGTGAGTCTGTAGCTATATTCATCTAAGATGATGCTCAACCTATTTTATCCCTTGAATATTTTGGTGAAGATTCATAGATCTGAAAGTCTGCTGGTGAATCCCATATTGAGCTCCTTAAATGTTGGACAGTGTACAGGGAATTGTTCTGTGCCTCCTCTTGCCTTACATACACAATACTGACTTGGGTAATCTTTTTTCATTATACTGGCTGAGATAAAGTGGCTTTGCAGAATTTCTTGAACTAACAACCTAATTCCAATAGCACTTGACACATATAAAGACGGATATATCTTTGAACTTTTTCCAAGTAGAAGGCAAGTTCTTGTTTTAGGATCATCCCGCTTTATTATGGCAGTGGGTCAAAATTCCAGCAAATTGCGATTAGGTTTTGGGAATGATGATGATGCCCATATTCATGGTTCTTTGTTAATCTATTCATTTGGGCGTTACAGTTGAACCTTTGAGCTCAATTATTGTTAAAGCACTCTTTCATTTCCCAAAGCCTAAAAATTGCTGAAAAGTTAGAAGTTACCTTACACTAGTTGTGTCAAGCGGGGAGGATATACATGCAAATTAAAATTGTAGATGCCACCACTGTGTCTCATTTTGGTGATGGATATTTCCCTTAGCAGTTGTGGTGCTCATCAAGGAGCTGGTGTGTGGATCCAACCACAGTTCAATGAGGATGTAAACCAATTGGAGTTTGAGTTGTGTGGCTGGAGCTTCAATATTTTCAGGTGTAGATTCCCAATCAAGTAGTAAATCTTTCGATGGATGATACTTCTGTGGAGAATGTCACCAGTGAGGACTTGGCCCTGCTCCCTGTGAGATGAACTTCAGATCTGGCGCTGGTTACCAATGCTGGACTAAACTGTACAACATCTAGCAGACATACAGAATTTGATATTAGACATCTGACACAAGGGCCACTGTGCATTCAGATGAGTAGACTCTCCACACCAACATTTTATCTTAAAATGGATATTCTGGCCACCTTTCAGAGCTGAAGTCTCCACACATTCTGTTGAAGGACTCACTTTTTTATGATACTATCTGAACTTTAAATTGTCAGTGTCCCAGTGTTTTTATTCATCTTATGGACAATGACTTATTCATGTGTACATGGGGTTAACATTTTGTTCAAAGAATGAGGAAGATCTTGTGTATGATGCTGATATTTGGTGTGTTATTTTGCGTTCTTTGAAACTTATTTTGTTCTTTCAAATTCCAAACTCCTAACCTCGCTTCTCCTCCCTCTGATTTTTATTCTTTTGAATTTGTGTTTAATTCAACAACAACAGTAAGATGGGGGAGGGATCTGCAAAAAATGAAACCAGCCTAAATGTAAACAAAACAGGAAAGGAGAGCATAGGAAAGAGTAAAGTAAGGGAGGACATTGATGGCCATGGAATAAATAGAGTTATAGAAGAGGAGTGTAAAAAGATGGTTAAAAATAAAGCGAAAGGAACTGCTATTAAAAATGAGTTGAACTGTCTGTACAGCAATGCACAGTGTCCGTAATAAAACAGGGGAGCTGGAGGCAATCGTGCGTTGTGAGGAACCAGACATAATCGGGATTGCAGAGACATGGCTACAGAAAAATCAGGACTGGGAATTAAACATTGCAGGATATAACATATTTAGAAAAGATAGAGGAGGAAAAAGGGGAGGTGGAGTAGTTGTACTTATTAGGGATAACAATGGCAGTAGAAAAAAGTGACGCAGCTATCTGCAAGACAGAAATAGAATCCATATGGATAGAGATAAAAGATAAAGTGAAAGGAACTGCTATTAAAAATGAGTTAAACTGTCTGTACAGTGTGAGGTGATGCATTTTGGCAGAAGCAACAGGGAGAGGCAATATACACTGAATGCCACAGTTTTAAAGAGTGTGCAGGGACAGAGGGACCTGGGAGTTAATGTGCATAGGTCCCTGAAGGTGGCATCACGTATTGAGAGAGTGGTTAACAAAGCATATGGGATCTTGGGCTTCATAAATAGAGGTATTGAGTACAAAAGTAGAGAAGTTATGCTGAACCTTTATAAAGCGCTGGTTAGGCCACAACTGGAGTATTGCATCCAGTTCTGGTCACCACACTTTAGGAAGGATGTGAAGGCCCTTGAGCGGGTGCAGAGCGGATTTACCAGAATGGTTCCGGGGATGGGGGATCTTAGCTACAAGGACAGGTTGGAGAAGATCGATTTGTTTTCATTAGAGCAAAGGAGGTTGAGGGGTGATTTGATAGAGGTGTACAAGATTATGACGGGTTTGGATAGGCTAGACGGGGAAAGGCTGTTCCCACTAGTTGATGGTACAAGGACTAGGGGACACAGATTTAAGGTTTTGGGCAAGTGATACAGGGGGGATGTGAGGAAAAACTTTTTTACGCAGCGAGTGGTGATGACCTGGAACTCACTGCCGACGGAAGTGGTGGAAGCGGAGACACTCAATGTTTTCAAGGGGAGAATGGATAGGCACTTGAGGGAAATAAACTTGCAGGGCTACGGGGATAGAGCGGAGGAATGGGACTGACTGAGAGAGCCGGCACGGACTCGATGGGCCAAATGGCCTCCTTCTGTTCCTCTATGACTCTATAATAAAGGATCAATCACACTAATAGGGGTACGCTACAGGCCACCTAATAGTGGAAGGGAGGTGAAGAAAGAAATATGCAAACAAATTAGGGAAATGAGTAAAAAACAGAATAATAATCATGGGGGATTTCAACAACCCCGATATTAATTGGACAGAAGAGGTAGGTAAAGGGGTTAAGAGAATGGAGTTCCTACAATGTGTACAGGACTCCTTTCTAACCCAATATGTAAGAAGCCCAACAAGGAAGGATTCGATATTGGATCTAGTAATGGGGAATGAACCAGAGCAGATAAGAGAAGTAAAAGTAGGGGAACATCTAGGCAATAATGACCATAATATACGTTTTAAAATAATAATTGAGAAGGACATAAGTATGACAAAGACCAGGGTAATAGATTGGAGAAAAGCTGATTTTTGAGGGGCTGAGAATAGAACTTGGGAAAATAAAATGGACAACAATATTGGCAAACAATGATGTAGAACAGCAATGGGAAACATTTAAAACAGTGTTCAACAGAGTCCGGGAAAAATATATTCCGCTAAAAAACAAAAACAAGCTAAACACTAATCGAAACATAGAAAAATAGGAGCAGGAGTAGGCCATTCGGCCCTTCGAGCCATTCAATATGATCATGGCTAATCCTCTATCTCAATACGTACCATATTCCCGCTCTCTCCCCATACCCCTTGATGCCTTTTGTGTCTAGAAATCTATCTAGCTCCTTCTTAAATATATTCAGTGACTTGGCCTCCACAGCCTTCTGTGGCAGAGAATTCCACAGGTTCACCACCCTCTGAGTGAAGAAATTTCTCCTCATCTCAGTCCTAAATGTCCTAAATGTCCTACCCCATATCCTGAGACTGTGACCCCTCGTTCTAGACCACCCAGCATCCAGTCTGTCTAGCCCTGTCAGAATTTTATACGTTTCAATGAGATCGCCTCTCATTCTTCTAAACTCTAGTGAATACAGGCCTAGTCGACCCAATCTCTCTCCATACAACAGTCCTGCCATCCCAGGAATCAGTCTGGTGAACCTTCGCTGCACTCCCACCATGGCAAGTATATCCTTTCTTAGGTAAGGAGACCAAAACTGCACAAAGTACTCCAGATGTGGTCTCACCAAGGCCCTGTATAACTGTAGTAAGACATCCTTGCTCCTGTACTCAAATCCTCTTGAAGGCCAACATACTATTTGCCTTCCTAACTGCTTGCTGCACCTGCATGTTTGCTTTCAGTGACTGGTGTACAAGGACACCCAGGTCCCTTTGTACATCAATATTTCCCAATCTATCACCATTTAAATAATACTCTGCCTTTCTGTTTTTCCTACCGAAGTGGATAACTTCACATTTATCCACGTTATACTGCATCTGCCATGTATTTGCCCACTCACTCAACTTGTCTAAATCACCTTGAAGCCTCTTTGCATCCTCCTCACAACTCACAGCCCCACCAAGTTTCGTGTCGTCAGCAAACTTGGAGATATTACGACACAAAATTTGGTGGGATTGTGAGTTGTGAGGAGGATGCAAAGAGGCTTCAAGGCGATTTAGACAAGTTGAGTGAGTGGGCAAATACATGGCAGATGCAGTATAATGAGACACCATGGATGACTAAAGCCATAAGGGAAAAATTAAGGGTAAGGAAAGAGGCATACATTAAGTACATGGACAGCATGATGAGGGAAAATAGGAAGGGATTAGGAGAGAAGTCAAAAAAACAATTAGGAAGGCAAAGAGGAACTATGAAATTAAATTATCAAGGAACATAAAAGAAAATAGTAAAATATTTTACAGGCACATCAGTAAAAAAAAAGGAAGGTCAGGATGGGAATAGGGCCATTAAGGGATGGACAGGATAATACCACATGTAACGATAGAGAGATGGCAGAAATATTAAATAATTACTTCGCTTCAGTATTTACCAGGGAGACAGAACAGGTGGACATGACATTGGATGATACGATTAGTAATGAAATAACTGCATTTAAAATAAAAAGAGGAAATATATTAAATAAACTAATCAAACTCAAAAAGAAAAAAACCCTATTCCCGATGGATTACATCTGTGCATTTTAAAAGAATCTAGGGAAGAGATAGCAGAGACATTACTACACATTTAGTTATTTTTTAGAAAAAAGTGTAGTGCCAGAGGACTGGCAGATAGCTAACGTAATACCTATATTTAAGAAGAGAGATAGAACATGTCCAGGGAATTATAGACCAGTCAGCTTAGCATCGGTGGTAGGAAAAATAATGGAATCCCTACTAAAGGGGAAAATAGAAGAACATCTAGAAGCCAAAAATATAATAATGAATAATCAGCATGGATTTCAAAAGGGAAAGTCTTGCATGGCCAACCTCATTGAATTTTTTGAAAAGGTAACAAAGAGAATAGATAAGGGTAATACAGTAGATGTAATTTATCTAGATTTTCAAAAGGCCTTCGATAAGGTACCCCATAATAGACTGATGAACAAGGTAAGAGAATGCAGAGTAAGTTGCTTCACTGGCATTATCAAACAAAATTTGACACTGAGCTGCGAGATATTAGGACAGTTAAGAATGATGTTTTAAGGAGTAGAGGTGTTTAGGGAGGGAATTCCAGAGCTTAAAGCCTCGGCAGCTGAATGGTGGACCGATTAAAATCAGGCATGTGCAAGAGGCCAGAATTGGAGCAGTGCCGAGATCTCGGAGGGCTTTAGGGCTGGAGGAGGTTACAGAGGTAGAGAGGGGCGAGGAGGCTATGGAGGGATTTGAAAGCAAGGATGTGAATTATAAAATCAAGCCGTTGTTCGACCGGGAGCCCATGTAGGTCAGCGAGCACAGTGGTGATGGGTGAACAGGACTTGGTGTGAATTAGGACACAGACAGCCGAGTGTTGGCTGAGCTCAAGTTTATGGAGGGTGGAAAATGGGGGATTGAAAACAGAAAATACTGGAAATACTCAGCAGGTCATGCAGCATCTGTGGAGAGAGAAACTGAGTTAACGTTTCAGGTCAATGACTTTGCTCTGATGAATGGTCATTTCCCCCCCCCACCAAGGCCTCCGTTTTCCCCTCCACCCGATGCTCCTCTGGCCCCCTGATGTATTCTGCGTCTCTGACCCCCTGATGGCCTCCTCCCCCCGGATTAGCCCCTGGCCTCCACTCGATTCCTCTCTCCCTCCTCTCTGCAGTCTAGTGCTGCAGGCCTGCCCACCCGCGGCCTGCCCACCCACAGCCAGCCAGCCTCTCCATCTGGCTGGCTGCGGCAGGGAAACAGAGGCTGCAAATGCAAATCGGGCTCTGCTGTTAAATTCTCCTAGGTTTCCCGACCATTTCCAAGCTCCCCCCCCCCCCCCCCCCCCCCCTGCTCCCAACTTGCCAAAGGCATAAAATTCTGGCCAGTGATTCTGCCCATTTCATGATCCTGTCTGTCGTCCTGAAGTCTACAACTATCCTCATCTCTGTCGACTAACCTCCACCCGAGTAATGGACCCAAGACTGAACCTTGGGGAACACCACGATAAATCACCTCCCAGTCTGAAAAACATCCATTCTCCAACACCCTCTGCTTCCTCTCACTGAGCCAATTCCTTATCCATACTGCCACTTTCCCTTCATTCCACAGGCTTCCATCTTCTTAACAAGCAAAGTTAAAGATAGTATTAGATCAAAGGAAGAGACTTATAATGGTGCCACAAAGAGCAGTAAGCCTGAGGATTGGGAGAATTTTAGAATTCAGCAAAGGAGGACCAAGAAATTGATAAAGAAAGGGACAATAGAATATGAGAGTAAACTAGCGAGAGACATAAAAACAGACTATAAATGCTTCTATAGGTATGTAAAAAGGAAAAGATTAGCGAAAATAAATGTGGGTCCCTTACAGGCTGAAACAGGAGAAATTATAATGGGGAATAAGGAAATGGCAGAGAAATTAAACAAATATTTTGTGTCTGTCTTCACGGAAGAAGATGCAAAAAACTTCCCAGAAATAGTGGGGAACCAAGGGTCTAGCGAGAATGAGGAACTGAAAGATATTAGTATTAGTAAAAAAGTAGTACTGGAGAAATTAATGGAACTGAAAGCCGATAAATCCCCTGGACCTGATGGCCTACATCCTAGGGTTTTAAGAGTTGGCTATAGAGATAGTGGATGCATTGGTTGTCATTTTCCAAAATTCCATAGATTCTAGAACGGTTGGAAGGTCGCAAATGTAACCCCACTATTTAAGAAAGGAGGGAAGAGAGAAAACGGGGAACTACAGACCAGTTAGCCTGACATCAGTAGTAGGGAAAATGCTAGAATCTATTATTAATTCATGGTAACAGGGCACTTAGAAAATAATAATAGGATTGGGCAGAGTCAACACAGATTTATGAAAGGGAAATCGTGTTTGACAAATCTGTTGAGTTTCTTGAGGTTGTAACTAGCAGAATTGATAAGGGGGAACCAGTGGATGTGGTGTATTTGGATTTTCAGAAGGCATTTGATAAGGTGCCACACAAGAGGTTATTAAACAAAATTAGAATCATAGAAAGTTACAGCACGGAAGGAGGCCATTTCGGCCCATCGTGTCCGCGCCGGCCAACAAAGAGCTATCCAGCCTAATCCCACTTCCCAGTTCTTGGCCCGTAGCCCTGCAGGTTACAGCATCCCAAGTGCACATCCAAGTACCTTTTAAATGTGGTTAGGGTTCCTGCCTCTATCACCCTTTCAGGCAGTGAGTTCCAGACCCCCACAACCCTCTGGGTGAAGACATTTCCCCTCAAATCCCCTCTAAACCTTCCACCAATTACTTTAAATCTGTGCCCCCTGGTTTTTGACCCTCTGCTAAGGGAAATAGGTCCTTTCTATCCACTTTATCTATTCCCCTCATAAGTTTATACACCTCAATAAGGTCTCCCCTCAGCCTCCTCTGTTCCAAGGAAAACAGACCCAGCCTGTCCAGTCTTTCCTCATAGCCAAGATTCTCTACTCCCGGCAACATCCTTGTAAATCTCCTCTGTACCCTCTCCAGTGCAATCATATCTTTCCTGTAATGTGGTGACCAGAACTGCACGCAGTACTCTAGCTGAGGCCTAACTCGTGTTTTATACAGTTGAAGCATAACCCCCCTGCTCTTGTATTCTATGCCACGGCTAAGAAAGGCAAGCATTCCGTATGCCTTCTTAACCACCTTATCTACTTGGCCTGCTACCTTCAGGGATCTGTGGACATGCACTCCAAGGTTCCTTTGTTCCTCTACACTACTCAGTGTCCTACCATTTAATGTATATTCCCTATCCTTGTTAGCCCTCCCCAAATGCAGTACCTCACACTTCTCCGGATTGAATTCCATTTGCCACTGTTCTGCCCACCTGACCAATTTATTGATATCTTCCTGCAGTCTACAGCTTCCTTCTTCAGTATCAACCACACGGCCGATTTTAGTATCATCTGCAAACTTCTTAATCATACCCCCTATATTCAAGTCAAGATCGTTGAGATATACCACAAAAAGCAAGGGACCTAGTACTGAGCCCTGCGGAACCCCACTGGAAACAGCCTTCCAGTCACAAAAACACCCATCAACCTTTACCCTCTGCTTCCTGTCTCCGAGCCAGTTTTGAATCCAACTTGACACTTTGCCCTGGATCCCATGGGCTTTTAACTTCGTGACCAGTCTGCCATGTGGAATCTAATCAAAAGCCTTGCTAAAGTGCATATACACTACATCAAATGCACTACCCTCATCTACCCTCTTGTTACCTCCTCAAAAAATTCAATCAAGTTTGTCAGACTCGCCCTTCCCTTAACAAATCCGTGCTAACTATCCTTGATTAATCCGTGTCTTTCTAAATGAAGATTTATCCTGTCCTTCAGAATTCTTTCCAATAATTTTCCCACCACCGAGGTTAGGCTGACTGGCCTGTAATTACTTGGTCTATCCTTTTCTCCCTTTTTAAACAAGGGTACCACATTAGCAGTCCTCCAGTCCTCCGGCAACACACCTGAAGCCAGAGAGGATTGAAAAATGATAGTCAGGGCCTCTGCTATTTCCTCTTTTGCTTCGCTTAACAGCCTGGGATACATTTCATCCGGGCCTGGGGATTTATCCACTTTTAAAGCTGCTAAACCCCTTAATACTTCCTCTCTCACTATGTTTATTTCATCTAATATTTCACACTCCTCCCCCCTGATAGCAATGTCTGCTTCGCCCCTCTCCTTTGTGAAAACAGACGCAAAGTATTCATTAAGAACCCTACCGACATCTCCCGCCTCCACACACAGATTACCCTCATGATCTCTAATAGGCCCTACCCTTTCTTTAGTTATCCTCTTACTCTTAATATATTTATAAAACATCTTTGGGTTTTCCTTGATTTTACTTGCCAAGAATTTTTCATGCTCTCTCTTTGCTTTCCTAATATCCTTTTTAATTGCACCCCTGCACTTTCTGTACTATTTAAAAAAAAATAAAAATAATTCTGGAGTATTTAGCCCTCGGTATCTGTCATACGCCACCCGTTTTTTTTCTTTATCCTACCCTATATGTCTCTAGACATCCAGGGGCTCTAGATTTGTTAGTCCCACCTTTTTTCTTTAAGGGCACATGTTTGGTTTGAACCCTCCGGATCTCCTCCTTGAATGCCTCCCACTGCTCTGACACTGATTTACCTTCAAGTAGCTGTTTCCAGTCCACTTTGGCTAAATCCCCTCTGAGCTTAGCAAAATTTGCTTTTCCCCAATTTAGAGTTTTTATTCCTGGTCTATCCTTGTCCTTTTCCATAACTACCTTAAATCTAACAGAATTATGGTCACTAGCACCAAAATGCTCCCCCACTGATACGCCTTCTACCTGCCCAGCTTCATTCCCTAAAACTAAGTCCAGAACCACCCCCTCCCTTGTTGGGCTTGCTACATACTGGCTGAAAAAGTTCTCCTGGATGCATTTTAGGATTTCCACACCCTCTATACCCTTCACCCTAATTTTATCCCAGTTAATACTGGGGTAGTTGAAATCCCCTACTATTACTGCCCTATAGTTTTTGCACTTCTCAGAAATTTTACCTACATATTTGTTCTTCTACCTCCCTCTCACTGTTTGGGGGTCTGTAGTACACTCCCAGCAGTGTGATCACCCCTTTTTTGTTTTTCAGTTCGACCCATATGGCCTCGTTTGATGATCCCTCCAACATACCATCCCTCCTCACAGCTGTAATAGTTTCTTTAATCAATACCGCGACCCCCCCCCTCCCTTTTTACCTCCCTCTCTATCCCGTCTGAAAATCCTGTCACCAGGAATGTTGAGCTGCCATACCTGCCCCTCTTTCAGCCACGTCTCTGTAATAGCTATAATATCATAGTCCCAAGTATCTACCTGTGCCCTCAGCTCATCTGCCTTGTTCGCTATACTCCTTGCATTGAAGTATATACCATTTAGTACAGGCAAACCTCCTTGTTGACTACTATCTAGCCCTTGATTCCTCTGTCCTTCCAATTTACTTTCTACGTTTTTATTTTCCAATTCCAGTTTTTCTTCCCTCCCTATTGACTCTATACTTAGGTTCCCATCCCCCTGCCAAGCTAGTTTTAAACCCTCCCCAACAGCACTAGCAAACCCTCCCGCGAGGATATTGTTCCCGTTGAGGTGCAACCCATCTGGGTTGTAGAGGTCCCACCTCCCCCAGAAACAGTACCAATTCCTCGGGAATCTAAACCCCTCCCTCCTACACCATCTCTCCAGCCACGCATTCATCTGCTCTATCTTCCTATTTCTGAACTCACTAGCACGTGGCACTGGTAGTAATCCGGAGATTACTACCTTTGAGGTCCTGCTTTTTAACCTCTTTCCTAGCTCCCTGAACTCTGCCTGCAGGACCTCATCCCTCTTCCTACCTATGTCTTTGGTACCATTATGGACCACGACCTCTGGCTGTTCACCCTTCCCCCTCAGAATGCCCTGCAGCCGTTCAGTGACATCCTTGACCCTGGAACCAGGGAGGCAACATACCATCCTGGAGTCACGTCTGCGGCCGCAGAAATGCCTGTCTGTTCCCCTAACTATTGAATCCCCTATCACTATTGCTCTCCCTCTCCTCTTCCCCCCCGCCTGTGCAGCTGAGCCTTCCATGGTGCTATGGACTTGGCTCTGGCTGCACTCCCCAGAGGAACCATCGCCCTCACCAGTACTCAGCACCGAATACTGATTGGTGAGCAAGATGGGCTCAGGGGACTCCTGCACTACCTGCCTGGTCCTCCTCTTCTGTCTGACGGTCACCCATTCCCTCTCTGCCTGCACACTCTTAAGCTGTGGGGTGACCACCTCCCGAAACGTGCTATCCACGTAGCTCTCAGCCTCGCGGATGCACAGCAGTGACTGCAGCCGGTGCTCGAGCTGCTGTAGCTGGCGACACTTCCCGCACATGTGGTCGTCCAGACCACGGGAGGTGTCCAGGACTTCCCACATGGCACAGGATGTGCATGCCACGGGTGTGAGCTGTCCTGCCATACCTCTAATTAACCTCTAATTTACTAACCTAGCTGGAATAAACTTAAAAAAACTTTAAGAAAGCCAAGTAAAAACACTTACTAGATACTCACCAATCAGCTCCCTCTTTTTGAACGTTTAGTTTTTAATCCCGGCTCTTAATTTAAACCAATGCCCAAGATAAAGAGAGAAATACTGACCAAACAATCGCTTTCCTGTTTTCCTGTGAAATTAGGATTCATGGGATTGGGGGTAATAACGTCAACAACTTGTATTTATATAGCGCCCTTAATGTAGTAAAACGTCCCAAGGCGCTGCACAGGAGTATTTTAAGACAAAAAATTTGACACCGATCCACATAAGGATAAATTAGGGCAGGTGACCAAAAGCTTGGTCAAAGAGGTAGGTTTTAAGGAGCATCTTAAAGGAGGAAAGAGAGGTAGCGAGGCGGACAGGTATAGGCAGGGAATTCCAGAGCTTAGGGCCCAGGCAACAGAAGGCACGGCCACCAAAGGTTGAGCGATTACAATCAGGGATGCTCAAGAGGGCAGAATTAGAGAAGTGCAGATATCTCGGAGGGTTGTGGGGCTGGAGGAGGTTACAGAGATAGGAAGGGGCGAGGCCATGGAGGGATTTGAAAACAAGGATGAGAATTTTGAAATCGAGGTGCTCCTTAACCGGGAGCCAGTGTAGGTCAGCGAGTACAGGGGTGATGGGCGAACGGGACTTGGTGCGAGTTAGGACACATTCAGCTGAGTTTTGGATGCCCTCAAGTTTACGTAGGGTAGAGTGTGGGAGGCCAGCCAGGAGTGCATTGGAATAGTCAAGTCTAGAGGTAACAAAGGCATGGATGAGGGTTTCAGCAGCGGATGAGCTGAGGCAAGGGCGGAGACGGGCGATGTTACGGAGGTGGAAGTAGGCGGTCTTTGTTATGCTGCGGATATGTGGTCGGAAGCTCATTTCAGGGTCAAATATGACACCAAGGTTGCGAACAGTGTGGTTCAGCCTCAAACAGATGTTAGGGAGACGGATGGAGTCAGTGGCTAGGGAACGGAGTTTGTGTCGGGGACCGAAAACAATGTCTTCGGTCTTCCCAATATACTAGTATGGATTGAGGATTGGTTAACGGACAGAAAACAGAGAGTAGGAATAAACGGGTCATTTTCGGGTTGGCAGGCTGTAAGTAGTGGGGTACCGCAAGGATCAGTGCTTGGGCCTCAGCTATTCACAATCTACATCAATGATTTGGATGAGGGGACCAAATGTAATACATCCAAGTTTGCTGATGATACAAAGCCAGGTGGGAATGTAAGTTGTGAAGAGGATACAAGGTGGCTTCAAAGGGATACAGACAGGTTAAGTGAGTGGGCAAAAACATGGCAAATGGAATATAATGTGGAGAAATGTGAAGTTATTCACTTTGGTTGGAAAAATAGAAAAGCAGAGTATTTTTTAAATGGTGAGAGATTGGGAAATGTTGGTGTTCAGAGGGACCTGGGTGTCCTTGTACACGAATCACTAAAAGTTAACATGCAGGTACAGCAAACAATTAGGAAAGCAAATGGTATGTCGGCCTTTATTACAAGAGGATTTGAGTATAAGAGTAAAGACATCTTAATGCAATTATATAGGGCCCTGGTGAGACCACACCTGGAGTATTGTGTACAGTTTTGGGCTCCTTACCTAAGGAAGGATGTACCTGCCATAGAGGGAGTGCAATGAAGGTTCACCAGACTGGTTCCTGGGATGGGGGGATTGTCCTATGAGGAGTGATTGAGTAGACTAGGCCTATATTCTCTAGAGTTTAGAAGAATGAGAGGTGATCTCATTGAAACATACAAAATTCTTACAGGACTTGACAGGGTAGATGCGGGGAGGATGTTTCCCCTGGCTGGGGAGTCTAGAACCAGGGGTCACAGTCTCAGAATAAGGGGTCTGCCATTTAGTACTGAGATGAGGAGAAATTTCTTCATTCAGAGGGTGGTGAATCTTTGGAATTCTCTACCACAAAGGGCTGTGGAGGTTCAGTCGTTGAGTATATTCAAGACAGAGATCAATATATTTTTGAATATTAAGGGAATCAAGGGATATGGGAATAGTTCAGGAAAATGGAGATGAGGTGGAAGATCAGCCATGATCTTATTGAATGGCGGAGCAGGCTCAAAGGGCCAAATGGCCGACTCCTGCTCCAATTTCTTATGTTCTTTGTCAAATGCCTTCTGACAGTCCATATATACAACCAAATTTTCCCTCTTTTTGTTTGGGTCCGCGGCCCCTTTAAGGGCGCATGCACAGAACTTAACATTGAAAAAGCCGGTCCCGGGTTGCAGAGGGCCGTGCAGCTTCTGGGAACGTTGTATACAACATCTGCTGCACAACCTTGATCAACATTCTCTGTTACCCCAAGCAATCAAGTTAGTCAGACACGATTTGCCTCTCCTTCTCCTTGACATGCCTTTCCAAATGAAGGTTTATTTTGTCCCTGATTATGGTTTCCGATAACTTCCCCACCACTGATGTTAGGCTGACTGGCCTGTCGTTTCCTGGTTCATCCCTCTCCCCTTTCTTGAATAGTGATATAACATTAGCAACACTCCAGTCCTCCGGCACTGCTCCTGTATCTAATGAGGATTGAAAGATTGTGCCCAATGCCTCTGCTGTTTCTACCTTGGCTTCTTTCAGCACTTAGGATAGATTCCATCTGGACCAGGTGATTACCAACTTTCAGTAATGCTGATCTTTTTAGTACGCCTTCTCCATCTATTACTATCCTGTCCATAACTTCCCTCTCCTCTTTCCGTGTAACCTTCACATCACCCGCTTCCTTTGTGAAGACAGATGCAAAGTACTCATTTTAATACATTAGCCATGTCCTCTATGTACATGAAGATTTCCCTTTGGGTCCTTAATAGGCCCAACTTTTTCCCTAGCTAACTTTATGTTTATAAAATGTTTTCGGGTTCAATTTAATATTTCCTGCTAATTTTTTCTCACAACCTCTCTTTGCCTCTCGTATTAACTTTTTCAATTCCGTCCTGTTTAAATATTGCATCAAACCAGGGCGGGCTTCTCTGTACCCTGCTGCTCTGCACACTAGCTCTTCACTTGTATATGTGAAAAGTCGAAAGGGTATTGTACTTTACGTACAGTACACCACAATAAAATGAATCAATAAAGGCACATCCCAATTTTCACTAAACATTAAGATTACATTTTGCAGGTGAATGATTGCAGGACAGATTGAGTTATAAAAGACAGGTCACCTGTTTGAGAATTCTGCATAATATGAAGAGACATGAGGAAATTTGCAAACTGCACCAAAAGATGTGTGTGTTCCACATGGTTTTGGTCGGCTGAGGAAGTTCTGAACTCTCCATTTATTGTTGAGAGCTGTGGAGAAAATATCGAGAGTCCAGAAACCAGAACAATAAAGTAGAATGCAATGTACATGTAAAGCAGTCTCTTTTAAAACATTATTTAACATTTCTGTTCTGGCTGTTACTGGACATTTTTACAAAACAATATTTTATGTCGGTTTTTTTCTTTGTGAAGAAAAACATCTTTAAGAATCTGTACAATGCACTAATTAGAAGGGTATAATCCTGTTAAAGCTTTTGAATCATTTGAATATTTAAAGTTCAGTTTTACTATTTAATAATTTTTATGGCGTTTACAGTGTTGAGGTGAACAAAGTTGTTGGCCCAAATTGTACAGGTCTATTGTAAGCTTTTGAAGCTGAAGTTCCCTTTTATCTTCAAAGCTGTGCCCAATAAATTCCTTTACATCCTTTCTTCTGGTATATTAAAATTGAGTTGCAATCATTTGTTGCATTGGTGACTTAATTTATATCGTCAGTCCTGCAGGAACACACACACTTGCATTTATACAGTGCGCCTCTCATCCTCAGGACAATTAATCTGTTTTGAAGAATCGTCACTGTTACGTAGACAAACTAAAAAAGTTTCCTCTTCTCGAAACAGCAAACTGTATCAAGTAGCTGTTACATACAACACAATCGATGGTTGTTCGTAAAATAACACTGTGTGCTTTATTTTTTGGGGGAATGCAAGTATTTTGTTTGTTTTTAAGAATGTTTTTTCTTTCTCCTCTCTTCCCCTCTTCTCCCTCCCCCCCCCCCCACCCCCCCACTACAGTGAACGGACCATCTGGAGCTCCAGAAAACAACCCTCCTTGCACTGTTAATATTCCCATTGCACCAATCCATAGTTCTGCTCAAGCAATGTCCCCTACTCAGAGTATTGGACTTGTCCAGTCTTTACTAGCCAATCAGAATGTGCAGCTTGACATTTTAACGAATCAAACAGCTGTTGCAGGAGCAGTGGAACACACTTTGGACAACTCCAGCCTGTATGCAATTCCGAATAGGTTTTCTAATCCAGGACAGGCAATCTTTGGAAGTATGGAAACCGGCCGTATGACTGGTGGATCACAGCAGCTATCGCCACAGATCTCGGGAATGGTGCAGCTTCCTGCTGTGGAACATGTCGAAAGGGAGCCTGAGCACTCTCAAAAAATCAAACCGTTACGAACAGTGCCACAGTTGGTTGAAGGTGACGCGGTGGTATTCTGTACAACTCCCGAAGTGCAGTTAGCTAAAATAAATGCACATCCACCTCCTCCATATCCAGGAACTACAACGGCTACTGCAGCAACTGCGCCACCAGTGGACATTTGTCTGAAAAAAGCAGATTTCTCTCTCTTTCCTACTGGACATTTTCAAACCCCTCTAGGTTATGAAAGAATCACAACATTTGACAGCAGTGGGAATGTAGAAGAAGTATGTAGGCCTCGCATGAGAATATTGAGCAACCAAAATATGTATACACTTCCAGGCCCAGGACAGTCATCATTACGATTGCCTTCAGCAGATGCTAAGAAGATACAACAGGTATATGGTACACTGAATAGGTTAAATGTTGCTCACTGTGTTATTCCTAGTGGGGATCCACCACCTTATCCTGATGCAACTAATAGAAGTCAGCGTTTTGACAGTAACACTATACAAGTGCCATTGCGAAGAGATAGCAAAGATGCCACAGCCAAGGTGTCTCAACTGCTAGACGCCCAAAGAGTTGTTCAACATGGTCACAAACCGAAAAACAACTCTGTGTCTGCACAGTACCAGCAAACTTCTCTCCGATCTCCTCCTGCTCTCTATACCTGCAGTCAGTGCATCAGCAATGGAAGCAACAATGGTAACATTAATATTAGACCGGAACTACCTACTGGGACTGGCTCTCAGCACAGCACTGTAATTGTCCATTCAACTAGTACATCACCCCTGTCTTCTCAGTCATCTTACAATCTGCTGAGTCCCCCAGACAGCTGTCATGATAGAACTGAATACATTAATAATGCTTTCACTGAGGATGAGTCTGTTTTGCAGCATTGCCAAATTGAGAAATCCATTAGGCATATTGCATTAAATAATGAAATCAACATGAGTGTGAAGCGGCCTCCTCCGTATCAGTGGGACCCAGCAGGGAGTGAGGAGATTTGGATTCCACAGGAAAGACCAACTCCGATTTCTGCAACAGGGAGTCATAAACCACCACCTCTCATCCTGGAGCAATCACATGTGGAGATGTCTCATGTACCATTCATTCCTATTAAATCTCCTACCAGTCCAACAGTCACTTTCCAATCAAACTATGGACTCACTTTACCATATCCTGTAAGTTACAGTGCATCTCCTATTGCAGCCTTTCAGGCTTCATTTCCAACTTCAGAAGCTATAGGCCCACCACCATACCCACAGCAAGACCCTTCTCTAGTTCTCCAATCTGGTTATCCAGCTAACATTACCTGTTGCCCATTGCCACCAATGTATCCAACCAGTAATACATTTTCTAGTTTACAGCTTCCCCAGATTACATTACACCAATGGAATGCCTACACTGCTTGTTCTCCGATGCATAGTTCACAAGGAACTTTGAGCTCAAAGCCACACTTGGTGGTTGAGAAACCTGGAATGCCTACATTTCCAGCAGAGCTTCAAGATCACACAGGAACGGAGGTGATTGTGGAAACAGCAGACAACTTCCAAGAGGTTCTCTCTCTGACAGAGTCTCCTGTGCCCCAGCGAACCGATAAATGCAACAAGAAAAGCCGTAAACGGTTAGACAGCAGGCCAGAGGAAGCAAACATGCAAGCAGTAACTGAAGGGAAGATGAAAAAAGAGGCAAAGGCGCTCACGGACTTCAATTCTCTCATTTCTAGCCCTAGACTAGGAAGAGAAAAGAAAAAAATCAAAAGCCAAAAGGATCAGATAAAATCCAAAAAGCTGAATAAAATGAGTGAGTTTCAAGACAGTTCAGAAAGTGAGCCAGAGTTATTCATTAGTGGAGACGAGTTAATGAATCAGAGCCAGAGCACCAAAAAGGTTTGGAAAACTAAGAGGAACCTAAGGACACCAAATGAAACTGATGAGCTGAAATGTCGAAGAGCAAATGAAAAAGAGGATGGGAAGTTGGGGAATCAAGGGTTTGTGTATGTAATGGCTAACAAACAGCCACTGTGGAATGAGGCAACGCAAGTATATCAGTTGGACTTTGGAGGAAGAGTGACACAAGAGTCAGCAAAAAACTTCCAAATTGAGCTGGAAGGGCGACAGGTATTGTTAAATAGTGTGTAAAAAATCAAATAACTGCAAAACATCACAATCCACATCATTTGTGGTCTGTTCATTTGTTTTTTTTTTAAAGATATTTTTGTTTAAAATTATTGGTTCTCATGACACCCATGGGAGGGTCCTGGCCTGGTGCATAACGTCCATGGGAGGGTCCTGGCCTGGTGCATAACATTCATGGGAGGGTCCTGGCCTGGTGCATAACGTCCATGGGAGGGTCCTGGCCTGGTGCATAACATTCATGGGAGGGTCCTGGCCTGGTGCTCATAACGTCCATGGGAGGGTCCTGGCCTGGTGCATAACATTCATGGGAGGGTCCTGGCCTGGTGCATAACGTCCATGGGAGGGTCCTGGCCTGGTGCATAACATTCATGGGAGGGTCCTGGCCTGGTGCTCATAACGTCCATGGGAGGGTCCTGGCCTGGTGCATAACGTCCATGGGAGGGTCCTGGCCTGGTGCATAACGTCCATGGGAGGGTCTGGCCTGGTGCATAACGTCCATGGGAGGGTCCTGGCCTGGTGCATAACGTCCATGGGAGGGTCCTGGCCTGGTGCTCATAACGTCCATGGGAGGGTCCTGGCCTGGTGCATAACGTCCATGGGAGGGTCCTGGCCTGGTGCTCATAACATCCATGGGAGGGTCCTGGCCTGGTGCTCATAACATCCATGGGAGGGTCCTGGCCTGGTGCATAACGTCCATGGGAGGGTCCTGGCCTGGTGCATAATGTCCATGGGAGGGTCCTGGCCTGGTGCATAACGTCCATGGGAGGGTCCTGGCCTGGTGCATAACGTCCATGGGAGGGTCCTGGCCTGGTGCTCATAACGTCCATGGGAGGGTCCTGGCCTGGTGCTCATAACATCCATGGGAGGGTCCTGGCCTGGTGCATAACGTCCATGGGAGGGTCCTGGCCTGGTGCTCATAACGTCCATGGGAGGGTCCTGGCCTGGTGCATAACGTCCATGGGAGGGTCCTGGCCTGGTGCTCAACACCCACAGAAGGGTTCTGGCTTGAACAAGATACAGAGAGTTAAAAGTGTAAGGAATATTCATAGAGATATATTCCTTAATGTTAGGGTGCTTCAGGATGAACTGTATTTAACAATTCTGTTTCCCTGCATGTCCAGACTCAGTAACTTCCCATTTTGTATCCCTAATGATGCTGGCACGTGCAAAAACATATCAGGTGCAAAATGAAAAGACGTTAACCATAATTCTTTAATTTTTTGATGGAAGGCTTTATTTTTTTTTTAAACTAGAGACAAATGTTCTGAATATACACTGTTCCTTCACATGGTAAGAGATTGAAATTCCAGAATGCATCCTAACCCTATTTGCCTCCTCTTGGTTCTTTTTCCAGATAGTTGCTTTTTCTCAATCGCTGCAGTTTCAGTGAGCAAATTAAAATAGTTGTTAGCAGCAGTAATCTTTACCTCAGGTGGAATCATTTAAGGATTGCAAGGAATTGAAATAGATGTCACAGGATTATTTGGTTCTAAAAGTCATTTAACTGTTGATGGGATTTTAGATGCTGTTGGTTATTTAACCTCCACCTTTTAAGATAATTTCTGCCACCTGGTTATAACTTAAATAGTCAATTAATTTATAAAGAGCTAAATTTACAAAATTACTAAGTGTTTTCAAGCTAATTTGGGGAAAATGAGATTAGTTCTATAATTTAATTAGCATATTTATGAATAATAATAATTGAAAGATTCTGTTCATATTTTGTTATCTCAACCCTAAAAAGTATATAACAGTAAACTGACAGGCAATATAGCATCCTTGACTAATAAATAATGCCAGTGTAATGGGGCAGGAAAAATGTGAGACTTTTCAGTGGGAAATAGTAGTACAAATGAGAGATCTATTAATGACCTAATCACCGAACTGTTAAAATTAATCTCCTGAAAAATAAATCAAATTCGCAACCCTCACATCTGACTAGATTAATCAAACATAACTGGGGTTAACTTGGCTAACCACCGAAAACGAACGTGGGGATTGTGGTACGCGATTAACCCGCGATCATTCATTGTGATGCAGGCAGCACGTTAAATATGTGCTGTCTGCTCTTTGAAATGATTGCCGCGTGCAGCCAGTGCTACCCTCTTAGTTCATTGGCTGCGTGCATCAGCAGGGGGCCTGATATCTCAAGTAGCTAGCGCTACTTAAAGGCACCCTGCATCTCTTAAAGGGGAGATGCATTGTGGCTGCAAGAAGTGGTGGGGCATTTTTGAAAAGTGAATCTGGGCTCTGATACTTTGAGCAATGGCTGAACATGTAAGAGAGCGAGCACCAAGGTTTTCTGGAAATGCACTAGCAGTCTTGGTGCAAGACATGGAGAGAAGGAGAGACATTCTGTATCCACAGGGGGGAGGAGGCCCTCCAGACATATGCTCAGGAAGTTCTGAGAAGGAAGTAGCGGCGGAGGTCAATGCCAGGAGTATTTCTCCAAGAACATGGATGCGGTGCAGAAAGAAGTTTAACGATCTGACACGAGTTGTCAAGGTGAGTGAGTTCATCTTCAAATGGCATATCCTACCAGCTGCACCACTAGCCTCACCCACTGCTCAATTCACTACACCCACATCACCCACCTACCAATGATCTCTACCAATGAGTACTCAACCCTAAAATACATATGCTTTACCTCATCCTCACACATTCAGCACTGTTGCAAGCCTCGCACTCTCAGCTAGCACACACTGGCAGCTATCCAACCAGGACAACCACGTCACCTAAGCATATTGCAGGACACTCACTGACATACTTCCCTCTTGCTTGCAGAAGAAGGTGACTCATAACAGGAAAGAACTGGAGGAATACAAGCACGCCTGCAAGCTTTAACCTGCATGGTGGAGACCGTGCTGGCCACCATGGGAAGAGAAATCACTGAGGGAGCTGGCGGGATCGATGATGAATGTATCCGCATACCTAATCTTCTTTCTCTCTTCCCACTTCTCCCTGATCCCACATTCTCCACTGTCTCACAAGCTGCAGATGGTGTAAGGACGCAATTCTTACTTCTCTTCCCCTCACCACAATCCACCCTGGTCCCTTTTTCATTGCAGTTACCCAAGATGAAGAAGACAGTGAAGATGAAGAAACACTGTCACTCCATCTTACACTCACAGCCACCAGCTCAGAGACTGACACCGCACGTATTTTAGAGGAAAGATCTACACGTGAGACACCGTACAAAATTGCGCAGGAGGCAGGGCGGGATGAAAGGATAGCGCAGGTGCCAGCTTGCAGGAAGGCGAGGTCGCTGCAGAGGACTTCAATGGGCCAGACTACAGAAGACTGATGAGTGTAAATAATCAAATGCTTAGTGCACTGGAAAGCCTGCTAGAGCGCCTGCCCTCAATGTCAGGGAGCATGGAGGAGGCCAGCACCAACTTGGCACAGGTCTTTGGTCAGAGCTGGGAGCCCATCCTTTCCAACATGGAGCGGGTGGTCACCTCCATCAGTACACTTGTGCAACCCACCATGATGTAGCATCGGATGGCCAATGTCACAGCTTCCACTGCAGCACAAACAGCTTCCATCAAAGGTCTGAGTGCGGCAGTGGAAGCTCAGACTGCTGCCATCATGGCTCTGAATACTACTGTTCAAAGGGGCCTCCAGGGCATCAGTCCATCAATCTGTTCTCCAGCAGATCAGTAGGATTGCTGAGGATTGCTGCCCCGCGAGAGTGGCAGTGGCTCCATGGAGCGCAAACCTGCTGTCCTCTCAGGATGACAGCATTCCTGCTCCCACCCCTGCCACTCCACCAGTGCCCTTGCTGTTGTCTGCTGCAGGCCAGATCCGGATGGTGCAGTCTAAAGTCAGGCCTCGTAGACCCAGAGCTGCTCGAGGTCGCCCTCCAAGGCCATCTGCAGTCTCCTCAATTGAAAGTCAACAGCCTTCCACCACCCATGCTGCAGCCACTGGGGGAACACCTCGTAGAAAGAAAGAAGGAAGAAAGACTTGCATTTATATAGCGCCTTTCATGACCACCAGACGTCTCAGCGCTTTATAGCTAATGAAGTACTTTTGAAGTGTAGCCACTGTTGTAATGTGGGAAACACGGCAGCCAATTTGCACAGCAAGCTCCCACAAACAGCAATGTGAAAATGACCAGATAATCTGTTTTTGTTATGTTGGTTGAGGGAGAAATATTGGCCAGGACACCAGGGATAACCACCACTCTTCTTCAAAATAGTGTCGTGGGATCTTTTGCATCCACCTGAGAGAGCAGACGGGGCCTCGGTTTAACCTCTCATCCGAAGGATGGCACCTGCGACAGTGCGGCGCTCCCTCAGTACAGCACTGGAGTGTCAGCCTAGCTTTATGTGCTCAAGTCCCTGGAGTGGGACTTGAACCCACAACCTTCTGACTCAGGTGAGTGTGCTACCCACTGAGCCACAGCTGGCACGACAAGCACTAGAATAGGCAAAGGCACACGGAAGACAGGCACTAAGGGAATGGACAGAGGTGATTAGTTTATTTTTGGATGCATTATGTCATTGAATTTATAAAATTGGATTGGAATGTTCATTTTCTGGTGGCTTTTATTTTTGTGTAGTCAGAAAATGGATGATGTGATGATCACTGATTGAGGAAAGGTAAGGAGTGTGGGACTGTTGGTGGATGGGGCGGTATGGTTGAAGTTACTGGTATCGCTCATGAATTATTTGATCACCAAGAACCAAGGCAGAAAGGAGCTGTCGATGTTGTATCCCCCTTCCTCTTCCTGTTCCTCTACTTCCTGTTGCACTCCTTCCTCCTCCTCCACCACCTCCTCTTCTTCCTCTTGCTCTTCAGCTCCTCGCCTGATAGGTGGTGACAAGGGCTGTTCCTCATAATGGCCAGGTGTGCAGCATGCAGCATACTTCCACAAATCTTGATACCTGCTCAGCTGAGTATTGCAGGGCTCCTCCAGAGCGGTCCAGGCAGTGGAAGTGTTGCTTGAGGATGCCGATGGTGTGCTCTATAACATTCCCTGTGGCAGCATGGCTCTCATTGTAGGCCTGCTGTGCACGTGTGCGTGGGTTCCGGACCGGAGTCATGAGCCATGTCACGAGTGGATAACCTTTGTCACCCTGTAGCCAGCCTTTGACTTGCTGTGGTGGGTCAAATACAGGTGGCACAGAGGACTGCCGCAGAATGAAGGAATCGTGACTGCTGCCAGGGTAACGGGCATTGATCTGCATGATGCGCTGCCAGTGGTCACACACCAGCTGCACGTTGAGGGAGTGAAATCCCTTTCGGTTCATGAAAATGGCCGAGTTCAGATGAGGCGCACGCAAGGCAATGTGCCTGCAGTCAATGGAACCCTGCACCATGGGGAAGCCTGCTATTCATGGAAACCCTTGTGCTCGCTTGTGTGTGACAAGAGGGAATGAGATGAAGCTGTCTCTCTGTAGATAGAGAGTCTCAGTGACCTTCCTTATGCAGCAGTGTATGGCAAACTGTGCGATATTGCTTATATCTCTAGCAGCAGCCTGGAAGGAGCCAAACGCACAAAAGTTAAGAGCCACGGTCACCTTGACAGCAATAGGCAATGCTGTACTTGCCCTACTTTGAGGTTGCAGTTGTGGCTGCAGCAGTAGGCAAATTGCAGTCATGACCTCTTTTGTGAAGTGAAGATATCTCATGCATTGGTCCTCGCTGAAGTTGAGGTAAGAGAATTTCTCCCTGAAGACACTCGGCGGCTATGGCCTCCTGCTGAGGACTCGTCTCCTCCTCCTCCCTCTTCTAGCAACTTGTCCTGCTCTGCATGGCCTCTCCATTCTCCCAGTCATGCTCAATTCCCAGGGGAAGCCTACCAGGCCACCTATGTCTAGAAGCAACTTGTTTCAGCACAAGGTTTTAAATGACCAGAAAAATACTTCAGCACCAGCCAGACCTTTCTCTGTAGACTGTTCAAACTTTAGCCAAGTATAGGAAAGCTCCAAAATCACGTACAGTTGCACCAGCAGCCAGAGGAAATAATCCAGCAACTAACCTTTAAGTACTTCATGATGCCTTTAAATAGCGCTGGTGGGGGTCCTTCATTCCGCTTAACGTCGTGTTCAGCTGTGCAAGGTTAAGCTAAGGCATTGGCTGGCGTTTGCAGTTGTAAAATGACAGCGCTGGCATTAAATCAGCATTGCACACTGATTCGTGTCATGATCTGCCTGCTCTGTATGTTGCCGGTGGTCATTCGGTGCAAATTCCTTTACCAAAAAGGCATCCTGAGCACTTCCCGTCGGACGTGTGCGCGCACATCTCAGAACCCATTTTCGAGCATTAGGTGGCTGAGTTATGCCTAAAAAACGGGCACTAAACAGCCCAATTTAGCCCCCAACATGTTTAGAAAAATATTAACCAAGATGTCATTTGTTGGGATCTCAGATGCTGGAGGGGCCTTGTTGTTCTTGATCCTTATGCCATGGCTTCACCCACAATCCCAAAGCGACATCTGTTATTATAAACCTGTTGTGATTCTGTTTGTTAGCTGTTACATTTCTTCAAGTGAGAATTATATTCTGAATTGTGCAGTAGTCCGAAACATTTATGAAGGGAGACATCTGTACGCTTACAGATATCTCTTGGCTACCCCTTGTTACCATGGTTTCCACATTTTTAAACTGACATTTTATATGGACACTTTCCTTGTGAAACATGAGTGGGATTGGAATTATGAACATTGCTTTCCATTCATGCTGCCATCTGAAGGTATGGGATCTGCCTTGAAGCTCTGTCGAATCAGTTTTGAACCTTGGCAACATGTGATGACAAACTTGGTTTTCAGTGTGGGTTATCTGACAGTGCAGAAGTATACATACATAGATTACATAGAAGATAGGAGCAGGAGTAGGCCATCCGGCCTTTCGAGCCTGCTCCGCCATTTAATGAGATCATGGCTGATCCTCCAATTCAGTATCCCGTCCCCGCCTTCTCTCCGTAACCCTTAACCCCTTTTGCCTGTAGAAATATATCTAATTCCCTCTTAAATATATTTAATGAGCTGGCGTACACTGCCCTCTGTGGCAATGAGTTCCACGGGTTCACCACCCTCTGAGTGAAGAAATTCCCCCTCATTTCTGTCCTAAATGGTTTAGCCCTTATCCTTAAATTATGTCCTCTAGTTCTGTTCTCACCCGCCAAGGGAAACATTCCTTCTGCATCTAGTCTGTCTAGACCTGTCAGAATTTTATACACTTCTATGAGGTCCCCTCTCAATCTTCTAAACTCCAGTGTGTACATCCCTAAACTACATAGTCTCTCCTCATAGGTCAATCCCGCCATTCCTGGTATCAGCCTGGTGAATCGCCGCTGCACCCCCTCCATGGCAAGAACATCTTTCCTCAGATGAGGCGACCAAAACTGTACACAGTACTCGAGGTGTGGTCTCACCAGTGCCCTGTACAGCTGCAGCAAGGTATCCCTGTTCCTGTATTCCAACCCTTTTGCTATGAAGGCCAGCATACCGTTTGCCTTCTTGACCGCCTGTTGCACCTGCATGCTCGCCTTCAGTGACTGGTGTACAAGAACACCCAGGTCTCTCTGTACTTCCCCCTCTCCCAATTTATTGCCATTTAAATAATAATTTGCCCTCCCGTTCCTGCACCCAAGGTGGATAACTTCGCACTTGTCCACATTATAGTGCATCTGCCATTTATCCGCCCAATCACCCAGTCTGTCCAAATCGCTCTGGAGCTTCCTGGTCTCCTCCTCTGAGCCCACCCCCCCTCCTAGTTTAGTGTCGTCTGCAAATTTGGAAATGCTGCATCCGACTCCCTGATCCAGGTCATTAATGTAAATTGTGAACAGCTGGGGACCCAGGACAGATCCCTGTGGTACCCCACTTGTTACTGCCTGCCATTCAGAAAATGAGCCGTTTATTCCAACTCTCTGTTTTCTATCTGACAGCCAGTTCTCTATCCACGTCAATACTTTCCCCTTTATCCCATGAGCTTCAATTTTCCATGCTAATCTTTTATGTGGGACCTTATCGAAGGCCTTTTGGAAGTCCAGGTACACCACATCTACTGGCTCTCCCCCATCTATTTTACCAGTTACTCCCTCAAAAAATTCCAATAGATTAGTCAAGCACGATTTACCCTTTGTAAATCCATGTTGACTCTGTCCTATCCTGTCCCCATTTGCTAAGTGCTCCGCTATTTCATCCTTAATGATGGACTCCAGCATTTTGCCCACAACTGATGTAAGGCTTACAGGTCTGTAATTACCTGCTTTTTCCCTACCCCCCTTTTTGAATAGTGGGGTAACGTTAGCTACCCTCCAATCCATGGGCACTGTTCCCGAGTCTAATGAATTCTGAAAAATCATACTTAGTGCATCCGCTATCTCTAGGGCCACCTCCTTCAGTACCCTAGGATGCATGTTATCAGGCCCTGGGGATTTGTCCGCCTTCAATCCCTTTAGCTTCCTTAACACCATATCCTTAGAGATATTGATTTGCGTCAGTTCCTCCTTTGCCAATGTCCCTATTTTTCCCGATATCCCAGGGAGGTTTTTTGTGTCTTCCTTCGTAAAGACTGACCCAAAGTATGCATTTAGTTGGTCTGCCATTTCCTTATTTCCCGTTATATATTCCCCCGTATCTGACTGCAATGGACCAACTTTGGTTTTCACCAGTCTTTTCCTCTTGATATACTTATAAAAGCTTTTGGAGTTAGTTTTTATATTTTCCGCCAGCTTGCTTTCGTAAGCTATTTTGCCCCTCTTGATTAAGCCCTTTGTCCTCCTTTGCTCTATCTTAAACTGTTCCCAATCTTCCGCTCTGGCGCTTTTTTTGGCTATTTTATACGCCCTATCTTTGGATTTTATGCTGTCTCTAATTTCCCCTGTTATCCACGGTTGAGTCACCTTTTTAGATTTCCTTTTATGCCAGATTGGTATAAACAATTTTTGCAATTTTGTCATTCTATCTTTAAATGCTTGCCATTGTTTATCTACCTCTCGTCCTCCCAGGAACGTTGTCCAATCAGACCTACTCAGTTCCCGTCTAATGGCATCATAATTCCCCTTGTTTAAATTCAGGACCTTAGTCTCTGAGTCAATTTCTTCGCTCTCCATTTCGAGTGAGAAATCGATCATGTTATGATCGCTCTGACCCAAGGGTCCCCGTACAACAAGATTACTAATTAGTCCCTTCTCATTGCACAGTACCCAGTCCAATATAGCCTGTTCCCGAGTTGGTTCCTCGACATATTGATCCAGATAACCATCCCTTAAACACTCAAGGAATTCCTCCTCCTCATTATTTTTACTGATTAGGCTAGTCCAATCTATATGTAAGTTAAAGTCACCTATGATGACAGCTGTGCTCTTATTGCACGCTTCTCTAATTTCCCTCGTGATGCCCTCCCCAACCTCTATTTTACTATTTGGAGGCCTATATACCACTCCTATTAATGTTTTTCGCCCCTCGCTATTTCTTAGCTCCACCCATATAGATTCTGTATTAACTGAGTTAATATCCTTCCTTTCAGCATTCAGTCTTTGTGACAGAATAGTGCCAATATTATGGATTGTCAATATTTTTCTTTGAAAATATAGTGATTATAAACCTCATCAACGATCAATTAAACAGATAAGTGAAACAACTGTAATAAATGGAAAGACGAAGTGCAGTATAAACATTGGAAAAAGTCTGTAATGGTAGAGTTATCCTGTTGAAGAACAGCTTCTGATTGAGTTCAAGAGAATCTGTTAAATGATGAACAAAGTTCTTGTTATGCCACCGAATTAACCCTCTCTTCCTTCCCTACTTGAATCTTCACTTATTGTCAAAACCTCTTGTTTGGTTGAAACAACTACATTCAAAGAGCTCCCATCCTTTGTTAAACCCCCAGGTTTTAATCCTCGTAATCTACAACACCTAGTTAACTGATGTAGTGCTTTCAGACATACTTATGGGTAACTAATGGGTTCATTGAATTAAAAATGTAAAATGGATATACAATACAATGTGAATTATAAAGAATGTCCGCAGCGTAATGCAATTTGCATTTTTGCATCAAACCTACACTTCTTCACAATAGAATAAACTTGTCCTTTCCAATAAAGGGAATAACAGCGCTAATTAAGTTAGCAGAGTAACCAATTTAATCTTTGGATAAAAGAAAACAATTCCAGATTTGGTCAGTTACAATTATGTTAAGTCCTCAAGTTTCAATCTCTTACAATATATCTCTCTCTCTCTACATAAAAGTAGAATCTTAACTTCTACATACAAATTTCTGGAGCTCTTCAGATCTTGGTACTGCTGCCTTGGGGAGGTACTGAGTGAAGAGTGTTTATTTCCCCACTGAAAAGAAAGGAAACTGAAGCAAATTACCCCAGGCAAAAATTGCCATTGCTCGAAGCTAAAGACCAAGCTCTTGATTAAGGGAATACTTGGGAAGCAATCAACCTGGAAGAAGGGGGTGGGGGTGGACTATTCTTTAAATTAATTAAGACTAGTAATAAATAACCTTTTGCAGTTTACATGAAAGAGATTGCTCAAAGATATTCCATCAGTTCCGCAATCCAGTTCTCAGTAATACCGATATCCTAATCTTGAATCGACACTCGTGCATAGAATGCACGTACTCTGAAGCTTCTTGTTGTGCCCGTTACAGGGCCTGTGAGTTCATATTACTTACGCCTGAATTTTAAAAATCCAACAGGCTAATAAAATGGGGATGATACCATGCTCCAAAAATAAGTCTCTGAACAATTTTTAAGAAAATGCCTTCGCAAGCAGCATGTCAGAACTCACAACAGACCTCGGACATATGGTGCATTTAGTGCACTTTGATCCGCCCCAGTGCTGTTTAAATAAATATCAACGATGCTGTATTTTTATACTGATACCCTTTTGATTTCTTTTCTTTTGTAGGTGATGCAGTTTGGAAGGATTGATGGCAATGCGTACATCCTGGATTTTCAGTATCCATTTTCTGCAGTGCAGGCTTTTGCTGTCGCACTGGCAAATGTTACACAGCGGCTGAAATGAACGGGAGGAACCAAAGTGCTTTCTGGATCCGAGGAACAAAAGATGCCAGGAATGCACATTGAGTGCACTGTGAATGAATTGGTCTGGGCAGCTGTACAATGCTGCCTTTCACTTTAGAGGATCACAGTTCACCTGTTTAGTCTTGAAGTAACAGGCAGGGCAAAGAGCATGCTTCTCGGATGCATGCTAGGATGATTGCAGTTCAGAGAGCTTGCTGCTTTGTAGACCTATGCAGCGGATTACATGCTGCCCCTTGCTTATCTGAATAACCCAGTAGAATAAGTTTACCTGTTGACTAGACTGCCTTATAATATGGTGTGTTTTTTTTTCTTGCAACAGTTACAGAAACTTGCTTTCTCTGCAGTTTTTAATAACACTAATAATACTTGAATAATACACAGGATTCTTGGCACCGGAATGAAATGGTGACTTTTGGATATGGTGTTAGTAGGTAGCTAGGTTGTGTCAATACTGTTCAGCACTGGAAAGAGCAATTTAAGGAGCTTATAAGTTAAAACTACAAGAAGACTGAAGTCTTCAAAACAGTGTTTTTGAGGCAGTATGTTTTAATATTCATTGCTTTGAAATTAATATTTTGTGTTTTTGTTGAGCTATTTTAGTGGTGATTATCAAAAGACAGTCACTGAGTTGGACATATTGACATTTCGTCCGCAACTTTTAAAGTTTTCAAAATAACTTTTTATTTCTAGTGACAGGCTGAGTGCACATGTATCCCTAATAGCGGATTGCTTTCCCAATTGATAAGCAACCCACCGTTTCTGGGTATATCTGTAAAGTATGGGGACCGAATGCACCTAAACTTGCATGGTACTGTTACAGAATGCTAGGCTGTAGTACATTTTTCTATAAATGTTTTTGTTGCATAGCTTGTTTTGTGAGGTCTGGTTTAGACAGTGGTGCAGGTGTGGGGGCCGGGGGTAAGTTATTGTCACAAGCTGTAGTGTTTGCTGTTTCGAGGGTTAGGAAAACACTCGAAGATGGTTAATGTTTCATGCATTGCAAAGTCATGAATACTTTAAATTTAATTTTGGAAAATAACTTGCAGCCACCATCATGAGTTCTGATTCGAACACACATGCTTGAGAAGACAGAATAATACTTGGTTTTATGGAAATTTAGAATCGAACATTTTATTATACTTATTCAACTTGACATTTCCCATTAACAATAGGTATTTTTATGCAGTAGCAACAGTTCATGAATTACATAGAATGTTATAGCACAGAAACAGGCCTTTTGGCCCAACAGATCTATGCCCGTGTTTATGCTCCATACGAGCTTTTTCCCACCTTATCTCACTTAATCAGCATAATCTTCTATTCCTTTCTCCCTCATGTGTTTATCCAGCTTCCCCTTGAATGCATCTATGCTATTCGCCTCAACCACTCCTTGTGGTAGTGAGTTCCAGATTCTCACCACTCTCTGGGTAAGGAAGTTTCTCCTGAAATCCTTATTGGATTTATTAGTGACTATCTTGCATTTATGGCCCCTAGTTTTGGACCCTCCCCCCCCCCCCCCCCCCCCCCGCCACTAGTGGAAACATCCTCTCTGTGTCTACAGTATTGAATCCCTTGATAATTTTAAAGACCGCTATCAGGTCACCTTGCCATCTTCTCTTTTCTAGAGAAAAAATGCCCCAGCCTGTTCAGTCTCTCCTGATGGTTGTACCCTCTTAGTTCTGGTATCATCATTGTAAAAAAATTTGCACTTTCTCCAATGCTTTTATATCCTTTTTGTAATATGGAGACCAGAACTGTGCACAAAAGTGTGGTCTAACCAGGGTTTAACATAACTTCTCTGCTTTTGAATTCTGTTCCTCTAGAAATGAACCCCAGTGCTTTATTTGCACTTTTAATGGCTTTGTTAACCTGCGTTGCTACTTTTAATGATTTGCGAATCTGTACCCCAGGATCCCTTTACGGCTCTACCCCATTTAGATTCTTATTTTCCAAGGAGTATGTGGCCGCCTTAATCCTACCAAAATGCATCACCTGACATATTGAAACTAATTTGCCATTAACACGTCCATTCTGCAAGTTTGTTAACGTTTTGTATTTTGTTGCAGTCTTCCTCCATATTAACTATACCCCCAATTTGGTGTCGTACGCAAATTTTGATATTGTAATTCCGAGTCCAAATTATTTATGTAAATGGTGACCAACAGTGGTCCCAGCACCGATCCTGCTGGAACACCACTTCCCACCTTCTGCCAATCTGAGTATCTTTAACCCCATCTCTGGTTTTTTTCATTCATTTGCAGTTGATTAATTTAAACAAGGATCTTACACTTTTGCAGTCGACATAACTTGAAAAAATACATGGAGGGAAAAACTCTCCGCTTACCTCCTTGTCTAAATAGAAATCTCTTTCCCGCCCACCTGCCACTATCCCTGTCCCACCATTCACAATACTGTTTAACAGCATAAAGAATCATCCTGAAACCTAGAAGTCAACTGGGATGATTGACCAGAGTTGTCATTCCGATGCTGGGTAACGTTGAAGCTTTGGGTCGGTCTGCCCTTTGTACCCCAAAACCCCTTTGCTAAAGTTGTTACTTGCAATTCACCATTCCTTCACTTCATAGAGCGTAGGAATGGCACAGAGACGGCAGAGCTCTTATTATATTGTATCCACCAAACAGAACTACTGTGTGTTGGGGGTGGGGAGGTTGTCCACCTTGCACTTCTCTGCAGGAACATTTAATGTTCAGAAACCTAGGAGAAACTGCATTTTTTAAATTATAATACTCTCAATGAACAAAAAATGTCACTAATTCACCATTATCACATTATCAACATAGCAAATTGAGGTTGTTGATTCGTATAAACAAGAGGTAACGGGTCATTTCATGAGGTTCCACTACTGACATGGAGCTTTGCTATTGGTGAGCACAGGTCTGAATATAGCCCTTGCATCTAGCAGCAGTGGAGCCTCTCAAAATTACCCCTGATATATACCCAGTAGCTTTAGCCTGTGGAGAGAATGGGTGGAGATATGATTATAATGTGCACTCATTGTTATTTTCTGCTAATGAACTGCAGATTATCACTTGATAAATTTACAGTGATTATTTCCACAATCTCGTAGATCTCGTAGCACATCAACTGCAAGGAGACCCCTGCTGTTAGGTGTTTGTTATACTTGCCATTGGCAGAAAACTGGAGCAATAACCAAAACTATTCCACCAGCAGTGCACATTATGAAAAGTAATGGATTTCATGGAGTGAATTGAGGCAGTAATATGTGGTTATGCTTCAACTTGATCCTTGGAGATTATTACTTGTGAGGATGTGTATCCACTATTTTCTATACTTCAGTGCTGCTACTGTGAGGAAATGACTTCTAGAGTGTATTTTCTGACAGAGTAACAGGCAGAGGGACTTGACATTCATACTGATTCGTGACTCCGCTATTTTTTGTTGAACTTTTTTTTTTACTGTAGAAGAGGTCGTCATATGGATATCTTTTCTCAACCTCAAAATGGTTCAGTCTGGATGCAAGTGACCAATGTTAGAAGGTCTGGGGGCGTGGAGGGTGAAATAATATTGTATTGCTGTACATCTAAAGACAAACTAACATGTTCGTTTTATACTCGTTTTTGTCTAATACACAAGGTTATTATAAGAGATGATTCCTATCAGAAAATACCTACTTGGTGGCGATACCTCCTTGACATAACTTTATAGTTGTCATTTACTGTGAAGTTGTCCAGATCCTCAGCGTTCAGCAAAAATGTAAATATATATATTTTTAACAACCTTTGGTATCAAAAATCAGGATTACAGGAACATAAACCTGCTATTTGTAGTTTAATGTGGGGATGCTACTTTTTTGGGCTTAAACATCCACATTCAGCTTACACCAAAAAACACAGGCACTAAAATATGCACCTAGTTTGTTAAAAGTTCTCCTAAGATAAGACATACACGTTCCATTTACTGCTGCATTTCTTTCTATGTCTTTACTGAATTCATTTAAAAAAATGAAGCAACAGAAATCTTTTAGGTTATAGTATAATCTTAAATTAAGAGTCACGACAAACCAAAATTCAGAATAGTGGCTGCATAAACTCAAAATTAATTTGAACATTTAAAAAAAAAGCTATTGCAGATTTCATTAGAACCTATAGGAATATAAAGAAATAGGCTTTGGGGGGGGGGGGGGGGTGCTGTTTATCTGTAAAGCTACTGTGTACTTGAACATGTTTGCTATAAATGAGAACCAAGCCTAAGTTACAGTGAATTAGTGACGGGTTCTTCAATACTGTCATTAGCGTTTCCAGTTCGATTTTTAAATTTAAGTTGTGGGACATTTGTTATCTTAAAGATAGAGGTGCAATGAAGAACAAATATTTTACATTTGCTGCACGTCACTCATATTTGACTAGAAAAATCTGTAAAACTCAAAACTGATTTGGAAAACTCTTTTGAAGCATTTTTTTTTAACGAGAGTTATGTGCAAATCTACAACCAGAGGTTTAAAATTCACTATAAAGATCATCAAAGTCTACACAGTTTTGTATGTTGAAACCAGAAGCAGAGTAGAGAAATTTTAATGTATGATTATTTAAATAAAAGAAAAACATTTTCGGATTCCGAAGAATCAAGTGTTTTATAAGCTAAGGAACTTGAAGAAAGCTTGCAAGAATAAGCTTACTTGATAGGTGATTGAGTGACTGGTTGGAACTGATGGTCCTTTTTAAAGATTCTCTTTGTTAATTCAGGGCTAGCACAAAGTTTTCTCAATGATGCACTAAAATTGAATATCAGGACAGTGCTGCTGGAACTTTTATATCTACACCACAGTTTAACAAGCGCACATTTAAGCACCATAAGTTTCGGTGTTCTTGGACAACATGGTAATTTGGGTGCCATGGGTCAAGTAATCCATATTTTTACTTTTTTTTAAACAAATTGCACCCCCATCTTCAAGCTATACGCTGTATTCTCTGTGTTTATGGACACTGGATGCTGTGGCAAGAGAGGAAAAGAAAGTAAAGGTCAGGCCACGAGCTTTAAAAATAAATTATTATAGCTGTCAAAATAAGTGGAGAATAAAATAGAAGTTACTGGGTTTGCTTTCAGGTGATACATGAAGATTATAAAGTTTAGCGATGTTTCTCATTAGTTGCTTACAACAGTTAACATGCCCACCATAGTGTTATGCTATAGAAGAATACTTTTTCTCAGCCATGTGTATGAGGATGAGTTACAAGCTGTGTAACCTTTGTTCATTGTAAAAAGACAAGTCTGTTTTGGCTCCAGTTAATCTGGATTTTAAAACTATCAAATAAAACTTGCTTGGCTTTTAAACTCTGCTATCAGTAAAAATTTTGAAGAATATTCACTTCGAGTATCATTTAAAATAACACTGCAACTTTGAAATTAATATTTCAGGAAAGACCAAAATAAGGTTTTTTTTGATAGGTTTGAGGCCAGTTTTTTTGATGGCTTTAAATATGTTGATTAAGCCGAATGAAAGAAATGTTGAGTCTCTGTTGTTACACAGATTTCTGTGCACTGCATTGATGGGGTATTTCCTTTTAGTTAGGTGTGCAATATCAATAAACCTACTTTATTTTCTCATTTAAGTGCACATTCATAACATTGTCATAAATATGAACTTTGGTTTGCTTACAGTAAGTGGTTAAGGGATTTTTTACATTATTATATTGGTGGATTTTATATACAGTTTCTGTATTTTATTATTTATAAAGAATGTTTATGTAACTAATGTTAGTTAGTGATTTTTGGGAATTCTTTAAATGTTATTGTTGATGCTTTGTTTAATATAAGCTGAAGGGTTATGTGCTGCGAAGATGCAGAATGCATTTGCATTCCTAGGGAGGTTATTACTGATTATGTCGTATGTTAGAATTGTACAGATTGGTTGTATTATTTGTATGGGTCTTAACATTGATATTCGTTTTTCTTTTTTTCTCCTTTCCCTTTTGCCATCCTTCCTTCACTTTATTGTCCAGCTTTTCCTACAATACGTTTTATTGTAGAATTTTTACATTTAACCTTTGCATCTGGAGATAGCCTTTGTGATATTTTTATCAGTATTTTTTATGTTTTCAGTTTTAGAAAGCGTTTGAGAGTTTGCTTTCACAGTAGTGTTCGTGAAATTTGTCCCAGAGACAACTTTCTATTGAAAAGGCACTGCAGTGTATGCTGGCAATTAAAACTAAAAACGGAATGATCTGGTACTGTAACTTTAACGGTTCTTAATTAATTTAATGTGCTAATATTTTACTTTTATTATAAAAACTACACTTGTGTCGATATAGAAATTGTGTTGAAATATTGCCCACTTATTGAAAAGTTCTAAAGCTCAGTCCCTGCAAATGATGTGTTAAATCTTAATACAATGCAGCTGTTTGAAACATGTCCTGCACAGACTCCTGGCCCTGCATTGGCCTTCCTTGTACCAGTTTTATGAGGTACTGTATTAGCAAATACAATAAACTGCCCACATTTTTTCTTTAAAAAAAAATGTGAATTGTGTAAGCGATGTACACCAAATGTTTAATTGTTGCTTACTAATTAAAATTTGCAGACTTGGATGTAATTGTTTTCTTTGCTGTTTTTGTAAAGACTAGTTGTATTTCACAACTTTCCCTTGTGTGTACGTATAATTTTTGTTACATTCTCAAAGACCCTCTGTAAGGATCCAACAGATGAATAAATGATGTGTTTCTAACAGATTTATTATTTTAACCTGATTGAATAATATCTTTTTATATCCCACCCTCGATCATCAAGTCTCCTGGACCAGTTTTGTGAACCCACAATAACCATTGGAATGAGGCAGACAAGCCAGAACTGTTTTAATATTAAGCTGAGTCACAGAGTCTTGCTAACGTCTGGGAACCTATGCCATTAACAACCTGCTGTGTTGTAAATACATAAGCAATTACAACAGATGGCTGCAGCATTGGATATTGTGTCATGCAAGAATGAGAGGCTACTTCTGTTTTGAAAATATACCCAGGACAGTTAGTGAGCATGCTGGCTCTAATACCTAGGGCAAAGTAATCTCCATATTGTTTTGTTTGCTTTATTTTATTTTAAAAAGAAATTGTGTACTGACAGTAGTTGATTCCCCCATAACTGATCAACTGGCACTCCAGGTTCCCCGTTTCTCTCGATAGTCATTCTCCTAAATAGTCTATGGGCTTGATAAGAACATAAGAATTAGGAGCAGCAGTCGGCCATAGGGCCCCTCGAGCCTGCTCCGCCATTCAATAAGATCATGGCTGATCATCGACCTCAACTCCACTTTCCCGCCCGATCTCCATATCCCTTGATTCCCCTAGAGTCCAAAAATCAATCTCAGCCTTGAATATACTCAAAAGACATAGCTCCCTGGGTCAGAGAATTCCAAAGATTCACAACCCTCTGAGTGAAGAAATTCCTCCTCATCTCAGTCTTAAATGGCCTACCCCTTATCCTGAGACTATGCCCCCTAGTTCTAGACACTCCAGCCAGGGGAAACAACCTCTCGGCATCTACCCTGTCAATCCCCTTCAGAATCTTGTATGTTTCAATGAGATCACCTCTCATTCGTCTAAACTCCAGAGAGTATAGGCCCATTCTACACAATCTCTCATCATAGGACAGCCCTCTCATCCCAGGAATCAATCTAGTGAACCTTTGTTGCAACGCCTCCAAGGCAAGTATATCCTTCCTTAGATAAGGAGACCAAAACTGTGCACAGTACTCCAGGTGTGGTCTCACCAAGGCCCTGTGCAATTGTAGCAAGACTTGCTTTCTCTTACACTCCAACCCCCTTGCATTAAAGGCCAACATGCCATGTGCCTTCCTTATTGCTTGCTGTACCTGCATGTTAGCTTTCTGTGTTTCTTGCACGAGGACACGCAAATCTCAACACCAACATTTGAAAGTTTCTCACCATTTAAAAAATATTCTGTTTTTCTATTCTTCCTACCAAAGTGAATAACCTCACATTTCCCTACATTATACTCCATCTGCCACCTTACTGCCCACTCACTTAGTCTATCTATATCCCTTTGCAGACTCTTTTTGTTCTCCTCACAGCTTACTGTCCCACCTAGCTTTGTATCATCAGCAAACTTGGATACATTACACTCGGTCCCTTCATCTCGGTCATTAATATAGATTGTAAATAGCTGAGGTCCCAGCACTGATCCTTACGGCACCCCACTAGTTACAGCCTGCCAACCTGAAAAAGATCTGTTTATCCCTACTCTCTGTTTTCTGTCCGTTCACCAATCCTCTATCCATGCTACTATATTACCCCCAACCCCATGAGCCCTAATCTTGTGTAATAATCTTTTATGTGGCACCTTAACGAATAGAAAAACAATAGGAGCAGGAGTCGGCCCTTCGAGCCTGCTCCGCCATTCTATATGATAATGTATATCTCAATACCATATTCCTGCTCTCTCCCCATACCCCTTGATGCCTGTTGTGTCTAGAAATCTATCTACTTCTTAAATATATTCAGTGACTTGGCCTCCACAGCCTTCTGTGGTAGAGAATTCCACAGGTTCACCACCCTCTGAGTGAAGAAATTTCTCCTCATCACAGTCCTAAATGTCCTACCCCGTATCCTGAGACTGTGACCCCTCGTTCTAGGCCCCACCAGCCAGGGGAAACATCCTCCCTGCATCCAGTCTGTCTAGCCCTGTCAGAATTTTATACGTTTCAATGAGATTGCCTCTCATTCTTCGAAACTCTAGTGAATACAGGCCTAGTCGACCCAATCTCTCCTCATACGACAGTCCTGCCATCCCAGGAATCAGTCTCGTGAACCTTCGCTGCACTCCCTCTATGGCAAGTATATCCTTTCTTGGGTAAGGAGACCAAAACTGCACACAATACTCCAGGTGTGGTCTCACCAAGGCCCTGTATAATTGTAGTAAGACATCCTTGCTCCTGTACTCAAATCCTCTTGCAATGAAGGCCAACATACCATTTGCCTTCCTAACTGCTGCACCTGCATGTTTGCTTTCATTGACTGGTGTACAAGGACACCCAGGTCCCTTTGTACATCAGCATTTCCCAATCTATCACCATTTAAATAATACTCTACCTTTCTGTTTTTCCTACCGAAGTGGATAACTTCACATTTATCCACGTATACTGCATCTGCCATGTATTTGCCCACTCACTCAACTTGTCTAAATCGCCTTGAAGCCTCTTTGCATCCTCCTCACAACTCACAATCCCACCTAGTTTCGTATTTGGAAATCCAAATATATTACATCCACTGGTTTCCCTTTATCTACCCTACTAGTTACATCCTCAAAAAACTCTAATAAATTTGTCAAACACGATTTCCCTTTCATAAAACCATGTTGGCTCTGCCTAATCATGTTATGATTTTCTAAGTGACTTTATGCCACTTCCTTAACAATGGATTCCAGCATTTTCCCGACGACTGATGTCAGGCTAACTGGCCTGTAGTTCTCTGTTTTTTTTCTCCCTCCTTTCTTGAATAGCGGTGTTACATTTCCGACCTTCCAATCCGCTGGGACCATTCCAGAATCTAGGGAATTTTGGAAGATCAAAACCAATGAATCCACTATCTCTTCAGCCACCTCTTTTAGAACCCTAGGATGTAGGCCGTCAGGTCCAGAGGATTTGTCGGCTTTTAGTTCCATTATTTTCTGAGTACTTTTTCTCTACTTATATTAATTACATTAAGTACCTCACCCTCATTAGACCCTTGGTTCCCCACCATTTTTGGTATGCTTTTTGTGTCTTCTACTGTGAAGACAGGAACAAAACTGTTTAACATTTCTGCAATTTCCTTATTCCCCATAATAATTTCTCCTGTCTCAGCCTCTAAGGGGCCATTTACATTTGCTACTCTTTCCTTTTTACATACTTGTAGAAACTCTTACAATCTGCATTTATATTTCTTGCTAGTTTTCTCATTCTATTTTTTCCCTTATCAATTTTTTGGTCAACCTTTGCTGGTTTCTGAAACTCTCCCAATTCTCAGGCCTATTATTATTCTTTGCAACATTAGAAGCTTCTTTCAATCTAATGCTATCCTTAACTTCTTTAGTTAGCCACGGTTGGATCACTTTTCCCATGGAGTTTTTGTTTCTCAATAGAATGTATTTTTGTTGAGAATTATGAAATATTTCTTTAAATGCTAGCCACTGCTTATCTACCGCCATACCTTTTAATCTATTTTTCCAATCTACCTTAGCCAACTCGCTCCTCATACCTATGTAATTGGCTTTATTTAAGTTTAAGACTCTAGTTTCGAACTTGGGCAAGTCACTCTCAAAATTAATGTGAAATTCTATCATATTATGTTCACTCTGCCTCAGAGGATCCTTTACTGTGAGATTGCTAATTAACCCTGTCTCATTACACAATACAAGATCTAAAATAGCCTGATCCCTTGTTGGTTCCATGACATATTGTTCGAGGAAACTGTCCCGAATGCATTCCATGAACTCGTCCTCCAGACTACCTTTGCCAATTTGATTTGTCCAGTCTATATGAAGATTAAAGTCCCCCAAGATTATTGCATTACCTTTGTTGCAAGCTCCTACTATTTCTTGATTAATATTTTGTCCAAAGGTATAGCTACTGTTAGGGGGCCTATATACTACTCCCTACCAGTGTTTTCTGCCCCTTGTTATTCCTTATCTCCACCCATACTGATTCTACTTCCTGATCTTCCGAGCCGAGATCCTTTCTCGCTACTGTCCTTATGTCATCCTTTATTATCAGGGCTACTCCCCCTCCTTTTCCATTCTGCCTGTCTTTTTGAAACCAAGTACCCTGGAACATTTAGTTCCCAACCTTGGTCACCTTGCAACCACATCTCTGTATGGCTATTAGATCAAACCTATTTATCTCTATTTGTGCCACTAGTTCGTCTATCTTGTTACGAGTGCTTCATGTATTCAGATAAAGAGTCTTAAATTTAAATGTTTTACCATTATTACCTGCTTTGACCTTATTCTCTGCAGCACTGCTACCATTAAACTCTCTGTCCCTTCCTGTCACACTCTGCTTATTTTTACCCAAATCGCGACACTGCTCTATTGCCTTGACCTTTCTCTTTAGATTTCTAATTTTTCCCTCACCTGACCCCCCCCTCCACTTTTTTATTTTAAAGCCCTGTCTACAGCCCTAGTTATTCGATTCGCCAGGACACTGGTCCCAGCCTGGTTTAAGTGCAGCCCATCTCGACGGAACAGCTCCCTCTTTCCCCAGTACTGGTGCCAGTGCCCCATGAATTGAAACCCCTTCTTCCCACACCACTCTTTGAGCCACGCATTTAACTCTCTGATCTGCTTGACCCTATGCCAATTTGTGTGTGGCTTGGGTAGTAATCCAGAGATTATTACCCTTGTGGTTCTGCTTATTAATTTATACCCTAGCTCCTCAAACTCTCTCAGCAGAACCTCATTCTTAGTTCTACGTATGTCGTTGGTTCCTACATGGACCACGACAACTGGATCCTCCCCCTCCAACTCCAAGTTCTCCAGCCACGAGGCGATATCCTTAACCCTGGCATCAGACAGGCAACACAGCCTTCGGGACTCTCTTTTACGGCTGCAGAGGACAGTATCTATCCCCCTGACTATACTGTCCGCTACTACTATCACATTCCTTCCTTCTCCCCTGACTTGGATAGCCCCCTGTACCACAGTGCCGTGGGCAGTTTGCCCATCCTCCCTGCAGTCCTTTTCCTCATCCATACAGGTAGAAAGTACCTCGTACCTGTTGGACAAGGTCCAGGGCTGAGGCTCCTCCATCACTACATCCTGGGTCCCCATAACTTCCTGACTCGCAGTCACACCCTCCTGTCCCTGACCACTGATGAACTCTAAAGTACTACTTAACCTAAAGGGTGTGACTGCCTCCTGGAACAAAGTGTCCAGGTAACTCTCCCCTTCCCTGATGCATCGCAATGTTTGCAGCTCGTACTCCAGCTCAACAATTCTAAGCCAAAGTTCCTCGAGTAGCAGACACTTACTGCAGATGTGGTTGCTCGGGATCGCGATGGTCTCCACAAACTCCCACATGCTGCAGTTACGACACACCACCTGCCCTGTATCTGAAACCTTGTTTTATTTATTAATTAATTAGTTAAAGATTTTATTCAATCGATATTTTAGGTTTATTTGTTTATTTTATTTAGGTCATTAATTTAATAAGTACTAGCAAGTTACAGTTTCTCAGCTCTTAATTTAATCCCTTTCCCTAACATAGAGAGCAAAAATGAGCTGTAATACTCACCAACCAATCACCTACCTGCTCTCCTGTGACATCACTCTTTGATGTTGTGTTTGAATCGGAGCCTCGCCACTGTTTTAATTCAGGTCCGTTCTCGGGCCGCTCTTTACCCTCTCGCCGCTGTCACTGCTTTAATTCAGGTCCGCTCTCGGGCCGCTCTTTATCCTCTCGCCGCTGTCACTGCTTTAATTCAGGTCCGTTCTCGGGCCGCTCTTTATCCTCTCGCCGCTGCCGCTGTTTTAATTCAGGTCCGCTCTCGGGCCGCTCTTTATCCTCTCGCCGCTGTCACTGCTTTAATTCAGGTCCGTTCTCGGGCCGCTCTTTATCCTCTCGCCGCTGCCGCTGCTTTAATTCAGGTCCACTCTCGGGCCGCTCTTTACCCTCTCGCCGCTGCTTTAATTCAGCTCCGCTCTCGGGCTGCTCTTTATCCTCTCGCCGCTGTTTTAATTCAGGTCCACTCTCGGGCCGTTCTTTATCCTCTTGCCGCTGTTTTAATTCAGGTCCACTCTCGGGCCGTTCTTTATCCTCTCGCCGCTGTCACTGCTTTAATTCAGGTCCGCTCTCAGGCCGCTCTTTATCCTCTCGCCGCTGCCGCTGCTTTAATTCAGGTCCGCTCTCGGACCGGTCTTTATCCTCTCGCCGCTGCCGCTGCTTTAATTCAGGTCCGCTCTCAGGCCGCTCTTTATCCTCTCGCCGCTGCCACTGCTTTAATTCAGGTCCGCTCTCGGGCCGGTCTTTATCCTCTCGCCGCTGCCGCTGCTTTAATTCAGGTCCACTCTCGGGCCGCTCTTTATCCTCTCGCTGTTGCCACTGCTTTAATTCAGGTCCGCTCTCGGGCCGCTCTTTATCCTCTCGCCGCTGCCGCTGCTTTAATTCAGGTCCATTCTCGGGCCGCTCTTTATCCTCTCGCCGCTGCCGCTGTTTTAATTCAGTTCCGCTCTCGGGCTGCTCTTTATCCTCTCGCCACTGCCGCTGCTTTAATTCAGCTCCGCTCTCGGGCCGGTCTTTATCCTCTCGCCGCTGCCACTGCTTTAATTCAGCTCTGCTCTCGGGCCATTCTTTATCCGCTGCCGCTGCTTGAATTCAGGCCCGCTCCCGGCAACTGATGGCAACTGACTTTATGTTTAATGCAGTATCTAGTACTGCTGTACATAGAATTGTTTGGGTCATCGAGAAAGTTTGAATAGAATACAAGGGGTGCGAAATTGGGATCAGTAGTGCCTGTTGTTTGGACACCGTTTAGGGACCAAAATGTCATCTGATACGCACACGTACACTTCTGCCCGACGCTATCTTGGTAAAGGATGAAAAGAGGCTCCCTTTCCCCATGTCTGAAGCAGGTGTTAGACATTTGCAGATGCAAATAAGGGCCCTAACACCTGCTGCAACTTTGGTTTGCCCTGAGGCTGTCGGCACCAGTGCTGATTGGCTCCGGGAAAGCCAACATGTGGACCAAGAGTAAGAGGATAAGTAAAGAAAGGGTAGGGCCTATTAGAGATCATGAGGGTAATCTATGTGTGGAGGCGGGAGATGTCGGGAGGGTTCTTCGTGAATACTTTGCGTCTGTTTTCATAAAGGAGAGGGGCGAAGCAGATATTGCTATCGGGGGGGAGGAGTGTGAAAGATTAGATGAAATAAACATAGAGAGAGAGGAAGTATTAAGGGGTTTAGCAGCTTTAAAAGTGGATAAATCTCCAGGCCCAGATGAAATGTATCCCAGGCTGTTAAGCGAAGCAAAAGAGGAAATAGCAGAGGCCCTGACCATCATTTTTCAATCCTCTCTGGCTTCAGGTGTGGTGCCGGAGGACTGGAGGACTGCTAATGTGGTACACTTGTTTAAAAAGGGAGAAAAGGATAGACTGAGTAATTACAGGCCAGTCAGCCTAACCTTGGTGGTGGGAAAATTATTGGAAAGAATTCTGAAGGACAGGATAAATCTTCATTTAGAAAGACACGGATTAATCAAGGATAGTCAGCATGGATTTGTTAAGGGAAAGTCGTGTCTGACAAACTTGATTGAATTTTTTGAGGAGGTAACAAGGAGGGTAGATGAGGGGAGTGCATTTGATGTAGTGTATATGGACTTTAGCAAGGCTTTTGATAAAGTTCCACATGGCAGACTGGTCACGAAGTTAAAATCCCATGGGATCCAGGGCAAAGTGTCAAGTTGGATTCAAAACTGGCTCGGAGACAGGAAGCAGAGGGTAATGGTTGATGGGTGTTTTTGTGACTGGAAGGCTGTTTCCAGTGGGGTTCCGCAGGGCTCAGTACTAGGTCCCTTGCTTTTTGTGGTATACATCAATCATCTTGACTTGAATATAGGGGGTATGATTAAGAAATTTGCAGATGATCCTAAAATCGGCTGTGTGGTTGATACTGAAGAAGGAAGCTGTCGACTGCAGGAAGATATCAATAAATTGGTCAGGTGGGCAGAACAGTGGCAAATGGAATTCAATCCGGAGAAGTGTGAGGTAATGCATTTGGGGAGGGCTAACAAGGAAAGGGAATACACATTAAATGGTAGGTCACTGAGTAGTGTAGAGGAACAAATGGACCTTGGAGTGCATGTCCACAGATCCCTGAAGGTAGCAGGCCAAGTAGATAAGGTGGCTAAAAAGGCATATGGAATGCTTGCCTTTATCAGCCGTGGCTTAGAATACAAGAGCAGGGGGGTTATGCTTCAACTGTATAAAACAGTAGTTAGGCCTCAGCTAGAGTACTGCGTGCAGTTCTGGTCACCACATTACAGGAAAGATGTGATTGCACTAGAGAGGGTACAGAGGAGATTTACAAGGATGTTGCTGGGAGTGGAGAATCTTAGCTATGAGGAAAGACTGGATAGGCTGGGTCTGTTTTCCTTGGAACAGAGGAGGCTGAGGGGAGACCTTATTGAGGTGTATAAAATTATGAGGGGCATAGATAAAGTGGATAGAAAGGACCTATTTCCCTTAGCAGAGGGTCAAAAACCAGGGGGCACAGATTTAAAGTAATTGGTGGAAGGTTTAGAGGGGATTTGAGATGAAATTTCTTCACCCAGAGGGTTGTGGGAGGTCTGGAACTCACTGCCTGAAAGGGTGGTAGAGGCAGGAACCCTAACCACATATAAAAAGTACTTGGATGTGCACTTGGGATGCTCTAACCTGCAGGGCTACGGACCAAGAGCTGGGAAGTGGGATTAGGCTGGATAGCTCTTTGTTGGCTGGCGCGGACACGATGGGCCGAAATGGCCTCCTTCCGTGCTGTAACTTTCTATGATTCTATGTGGAGCCATCCACACACTACCTGGGGCATAAATGGTCTTACACTTATAGCAAATTGGTTGTCATTGTTTCTTCAAATGACATATCCACAACAAACACAAGAGCCTATCTTTGGTGATCACTTTGTGTCCTGTCTCAGTAATGACTGTCTGTCAACACCCCTTTTTTGAGTTGAAATGATCCGAGTTTTAGGTTGGGTGTGCTGGTGATACTGTGTGGCTCAATGAGGGACATCAGGACTAGAATTCAGCTGGCTTATCCTTTGCACTATGAGCTGATATTCCTCACCTTAGAATCGTAGAATCTTCCAGCACAGAAGGAGGCCATTCGGCCTGTCGTGCCTGTGTTCTTTGAAAGAGCTGTCCAATTTAGTCCCGCAGCCCAGCTTTCTCCCCATAACCCTGCAAATTAGTCCTCTTCAAATAGCCTTTTGAAATTTCCTATGGAATCTGCTTCCACCACCCTTTCAGGTTGTGCGTTCCAGATCTTAACGCAACACTGCGTGGGAAAAAAATCTTCTCATTTCCCCTCTAGTTCTTTTGCCAATTATTATAAATGTATGACCTCTGGTTACCGACCCACTTGACACAGGAAACAGTTTCTCCCTACTTACGCTATCAAAACCCCTCATAATTTTGAATAGCTCCACATAACTGGGTGTGCTGGTGATATTGTGTGGCTCAATGAGGAATATCAGGAAAAGGGAGATCGAACAAGTCCAGGGAACTATAGATCAATTAGCTTAATGTCAATGGTAGGAAAGATAATGGAATCCGTACTCAGATGTAATAGAAAACATCTAGAAACTGAAAATATAATAGTCAGCACGAATTTATTGAATTCTTTGGTAAGAGTAATGCAGTACACAATATATTTGGATTTCCAAAAGACCTTTGATAAGGTAACGCATAGTAGACACCATAACTAAGATCAGGAGTCGGGACAAATATCAGAATGGCTAGCAAACTGGCTACAAAATTGGTGATTGGTGAGTAGCTGGTAAGTGTTTATACTTGGCTTTCTTAAAGTTTTAAGTTAATTCCAGCTAGATTAGTAAATAGTCTGTTAAATAGAGGTATGGCAGGGCAGCTCACACCCGTGGAATGCACATCCTGTGCCATGTGGGAAGTCCTGGACACCTCCCGTGGTCTGGACGACCACATGTGCGGGAAGTGTCGCCAGCTACAGCAGCTCAAGCACTGGGTTACGGAGCTTGAGCGGCGGCTGCAGTCACTGCTGTGTATCCGCGAGGCTGAGAGCTACGTGGATAGCATGTTTCAGGAGGTGGTCACCCCGCAGCTTAAGAGTGTGCAGGCAGAGAGGGAATGGGTGACCGTCAGACAGAAGAGGAGGACCAGGCAGGTAGTGCAGGAGTCCTCTGAACCCATCTTGCTCACCAACCAGTATTCGGTGCTGAGTACTGGTCAGGGCGATGGTTCCTCTGGGGAGTGCAGCCAGAGCCAAGTCCACGGCACCATGGAAGGCTCAGCTGCACGGGGGGGAGGCGGGGGGCGGGGAAGAGGAGAGGGAGAGCAATAGTGATAGGGGATTCAATAGTTAGGGGAACAGACAGGCGTTTCTGCGGCTGCGGACGTGACTCCAGGATGGTATGTTGCCTCCCTGGTTCCAGGATCAAGGATGTCACTGAGTGGCTGCAGGGCATTGTGAGGGGGGAGGGTGAACAGCCAGAGGTCGTGGTCCATATCGGTACCAATGACACCACTCTCTCCCGCCCGCAGACACCACTCACTCCCGCCCCCCCGACACCACTCTCTCCCGACCGCCCGACACCACTCACTCCCGACTCCACTCGCTCCCGCCCCCCCGACACCACTCGCTCCCGCCCCCCCCGACACCACTCTCTCCCGCCCCCCCGACACCACTCTCTCCCGCCCCCCGACACCACTCGCTCCCGCCCCCCCGACACCACTCGCTCCCGCCCCCCCGACACCACTCTCTCCCGCCCCCCCGACACACTCTCTCCCGCCCCCCCGACACCACTCGCTCCCGCCCCCCGACACCACTCTCTCCGCCCCCCGACACCACTCGCTCCCGCCCCCCCGACACCACTCTCTCCCGCCCCCCCCGACACCACTCTCTCCCGCCCCCGACACCACTCTCTCCCGCCCCCCGACACCACTCTCTCCCGCCACCCCGACACCACTCCTCCCGCCCCCCCCGACACCACTCCCTCCCGCCCCCCGACACACTCACTCCCGCCCCCCCGACACCACTCTCTCCCGCCCCCCCGACACCACTCTCTCCCGCCCCCCCGACACCACTCGCTCCCGCCCCCCCGACGCCGCCACTCGCTCCCGCCCCCCCGACGCCGCCACTCGCTCCCGCCCCCCCGACACCACTCGCTCCCGCCCCCCGACACCACTCGCTCCCGCCCCCCCGACACCACTCGCTCCCGCCCCCCGACACCACTCGCTCCCGCCCCCCCGACACCACTCGCTCCCGCCCCCCCCGACTCCACTCTCTCCCGCCCCCCCGACACCACTCGCTCCCGCCCCCCCCGACACCACTCGCTCCCGCCCCCCCGGACACCACTCTCTCCCGACCCCCGACACCACTCTCTCCCGCCCCCCCGACGCCGCCACTCGCTCCTGACCCCCCGACTCCACTCTCTCCCGCCCCCCGACACCACTCACTCCCGCCTCCCCAACACCACTCACTCCCGCCCCCCCCTGACACCACTCTCTCACGCCCCCCCGACACCACTCTCTCCCGACCCCCCGACACCACTCTCTCCCGCCCCCCCGGACACCACTCGCTCCCGACCCCCGACACCACTCGCTCCCGCCCCCCCGACACCACTCTCTCCCGACCCCCCGACACCACTCACTCCGCCCCCCCCGACACCACTCGCTCCCGCCCCCCCCGACACCACTCTCTCCCGCCCCCCCCGACGCCGCCACTCGCTCCTGACCCCCCGACACCACTCACTCCCGACTCCACTCGCTCCCGACCCCCGACACCGCTCACTCCCGACTCCACTAGCTCCCGCCCCCCCGACACCACTCTCTCCCGCCCCCCGACACCACTCTCTCCCACCCCCCCGACACCACTCTCTCCCGCCCCCGCCGACACCACTCTCTCCCGCACCCCCGACACCACTCGCTCCCGCCCCCCCGACGCCGCCACTCGCTCCCGCCCCCCCGACACCACTCGCTCCCGCCCCCCCCGACGCCGCCACTCGCTCCCGCCCCCCCGACACCACTCGCTCCCGCCCCCCCCGACACCACTCTCTCCCGCCCCCCGACTCCACTCTCTCCCGCCCCCCCCCGACACCACTCACTCCTGCCTCCCCGACACCACTCACTCCCGCCCCCCTGACACCACTCTCTCACGCCCCCGACACCACTCTCTACCGCCCCCCCGACACCGCCACTCGCTCCCGCCCCCCGACACCACTCTCTCCCGAACCCCCGACACCACTCTCTCCGACCCCCCGACACCACTCACTCCCGCCCCCCCGACACCACTCACTCCGCCCCCCCGACGCCACTCGCTCCCGCCCCCCCGACGCCACTCTCTCCCGACCCCCCGACGCCACTCACTCCCGACTCCACTCTCTCCCGCCCCCCCGACTCCACTCGCTCCCGCCCCCCCCGACGCCACTCTCTCCCGCCCCCCCCGACACCACTCACTCCCACCCCCCCGACACCACTCACTCCCGACCCCCCGACTCCACTCTCTCCCGCCCCCCGACACCACTCGCTCCCGCCCCCCCGACGCCGCCACTCGCTCCCGCCCCCCCGACGCCGCCACTCGCTCCCGCCCCCCCGACGCCGCCACTCGCTCCCGCCCCCCCGACGCCGCCACTCGCTCCCGCCCCCCCGACGCCGCCACTCGCTCCCGCCCCCCCGACGCCGCCACTCGCTCCCGCCCCCCCGACGCCGCCACTCGCTCCCGCCCCCCCCGACGCCGCCACTCGCTCCCGCCCCCGACGCCGCCACTCGCTCCCCCCCCCCCGACGCCGCCACTCGCTCCCGCCCCCCCGACGCCGCCACTCGCTCCCGCCCCCCCGACGCCGCCACTCGCTCCCGCCCCCCGACACCACTCGCTCCCCCGACACCACTCGCTCCCGACTCCACTCACTCCCGCCCCCCCGACACCACTCGCTCCCGCCACCCCGACGCCACCGCTCGCTCCCGACTCCACTCATCCCGCCCCCCCGACACCACTCACTCCCGACCCCCCGACTCCACTCTCTCCCGCCCCCCCGACACCACTCACTCCCGACCCCCGACACCACTCTCTCCCGCCCCCCCCGCCGCCACTCGCTCCCGCCCCCCGCCACCACTCGCTCGCCCCCCCCCCCGCCACCACTCTCTCCCGCCCCCCCGACACCACTCACTCTCCGCCCCCCCGACACCACTCTCTCCCGCCCCCCCCGACACCACTCGCTCCCGCCCCCCCGACACCACTCTCTCCCGCCCCCCCGACACCACTCACTCCCGACCCCCCGACACCACTCGCTCCCGCCCCCCCGACACACTCTCTCCCGCCCCCCCGACACCACTCTCTCCCGCCCCCCCGTCACCACTCACTCCCTCCCCCCCGACACCACTCACTCCCGCCCCCCCCGACACCACTCTCTCCCGATCCCGACACCACTCTCTCCTGCCCCCCCCGACACCACTCACTCCCGACACCACCACTCGCTCCCGCCCCCCCCCGACACCACCACTCGCTCCCGCCCCCCCCCGACACCACCACTCGCTCCCGCCGCCCCGACACCACTCTCTCCCGCCCCCCCCGACACCACTCTCTCCCGCCCCCCCGACACCACTCACTCCCGCCCCCCGACACCACTCTCTCCCGCCCCCCCGACACCACTCACTCCCGCCCCCCCGACACCACTCACTCCCGACACCACCACTCGCTCCCGCCCCCCCCGACACCACCACTCGCTCCCGCCCCCCCCGACACCACCACTCGCTCCCGCCCCCCCCCCCCGACACCACTCGCTCCCGCTCCCCCGACGGCACTCTCTCCCGACCCCCCGACACCACTCTCTCCCGCCCCCCCGACACCACTCTCTCCCGCCCCCCCGACACCACTCACTCCCGCCCCCCCGACACCACTCACTCCCGCCCCCCCGACACCACTCACTCCCACCCCCCCGACGCCACTCTCTCCCGCCCCCCCCGACGCCACTCTCTCCCGCCCCCCCGACAACACTCACTCCCGCCCCCCCCGACACCACTCACTCCCGCCCCCCCGACACCACTCACTCCCGCCCCCCCCGACACCACTCACTCCCGACTCCACTCATTCCCGCCCCCCCGACGCCACTCTCTCCCGCCCCCCCCGACGCCACTCTCTCCCGCCCCCCCCGACGCCACTCTCTCCCGCCCCCCCGACGCCACTCTCTCCCGCCCCCCCGACGCCACTCTCTCCCGCCCCCCCGACGCCACTCTCTCCCGCCCCCCCGACGCCACTCTCTCCCGCCCCCCCGACGCCACTCTCTCCCGCCCCCCCGACGCCACTCTCTCCCGCCCCCCGACGCCACTCTCTCCCGCCCCCCCGACACCACTCGCTCCCGCCCCCCGACACCACTCGCTCCCGCCCCCCCCGACACCACTCACTCCCGCCCCCCCGACGCCACGCCCGAAGTCTGTGACCTTCCTACCTGACCCCCCACCCAGTCCCGGTCACAAAGGCCCACTCGTTCCTCCTGCAGACCCCCCGCAATACAACCCAATCACTTCACTGGAAATTGGAGCATTGCGCGGGCTCCGACTGCAGCACCATCTACATTATGGTGAGATCAGAGTCCTGAAATCTAGGGCATCTCAAATCTCCTCATTTGAGCACCGCAAAAATAGCCAAGAGCTTCTAGTGACAGGAAAAGACCATTCAACTCGACAAATCTGTTTTTTTTAAATCTCTTCTCTATCTGCCTTCTCATCATTTTTTCTCTCAGCACATCTAGTGACTTCTTCCACCAATTTATGCAGGTTTATTATTTTTCATTCCCTTTTGCTCCTAACTTAATTTCCAAGTTGTGAACCTTTCACAGTACGGAACAATCTGCTTGGACCATCATTGTGAATTCTTTTCTAAGCGTGAGAGCTTCAATTCTGTCACTTAGACTCTTCTTTCACAAAGGGAGCAAAATCTCCTGAACCTTGCTTTATAACTTAGGTGCAAAAGCAAAATGCTGCGGATGCTGGAAATCTGAAATAATCTGTTAGACCTCTTCTGACCCATCTTTTGTTCCTTTACTTGTCCCATTGCCACCTCATTTTGCCTCGCACCATCATCCCTTTTGTCTTAATCTCTCCTGTCTTCCATCCTATCACAGACGTCCCTTTTGTTCTTTCCTCCTTCCCCCCTTTCCCTACCCCTGCACTTGCTTAAAAACCTGTTATGTCTCTAACTTTTTTCAGTTCTGATGAATGGTTGAAAGACTTGAAACATTGGCTGTAATTTTCCGGGGGTCAGTGGGCAAGATTGGTGGCGGGTCAGGTGGGGAAAAAAAAATTTTCACAGCGGTTCGAGACCCCGCTGCCACGCGCCTTTCCCAATGTCGGGTCTGTCAGCGCGTGGGAGGCAATTAAGCTCATTATGACCTTGTTTAGACATCATTAAGAAGACATTTGCGCTCACCTTTTGACTTTACGTGCTCGCTCACTGGGTCCTCGCTGCTCGGGGATCACATCTGTTAAGCTGAGGTGGGAGTTGGATGGCCATTGAACCAGCTGATTACTTGACAGCTTGAAATGTGCTATAAAAGCTCCCATCTCACAGCTGTTCACTTGCCAAGCTCAGAAGCTGTTGCTTACTGCATTTGGAAGACAGATTGAGCTTTATGCAGGTTGCAAGTGTTTGGAGCAAACTCTCTATCCAGTGTCACCTCATTGGAACAACCTCTCTCTCAACTGACAGATCGCTTCTGTTATCTCAAGTTCACCTGCCATCTATTCCATCAACATCGGTGCTCCTTATACTCTGTCACTTTGGTCCTCAGAATCCCACCATTATCAGCCCCAACTCCAGCAGTACCAGGCACAACAGCAGCACCAACAACACCAACCTTCTCCGCAATCAACTGATGCTGCTCAGGACAGAGGGTATCAGCACCCAACCACATTGCTGCCAGGGATGGCCTCACCATGGCCAGATTTACTTCACTTGACACTGTACACCCTGGCTGCCACATGATGAGCCAGGTTGGCACCACCCCACACCAACACCAAAAAGCATCCCTACAATGCCCAAGCCATTCCTTTCACACTCATCACCATTGCAGAGGGTACCGTTATATCTCCCCATTCACTGCAACTCACTAAGCCACTTCCAAAGGTGCACACACATCTGTCCAAGAACGCAAAGTGTTGAAAATAAAGGTTTCAATGTTTGACAGCATAGTAACAGAAACTTTATATGAACATTGGATAAAACACCTAAGTGGCTACCCTTGTGTGTTGTTAGTTGATATGATTGCACGAGGGTGAGTGTGAGGGGTGGCTAGTGAGATGGGGATATAATATAGGTAGAGATGGATGGGTGGAGGTCAAAGGTAAGTTGGTGTGCGTAAGTATGTGCAGGAGTAGGGTAGGGAAAGCACAGTGATGTGGATGTGATGAGAGGCACAGCAGGATGCAGTTGAGTGTGGCTTTGTACTAATGTTTCATGATCTACTGAGATCATTGAAACTCAACATAAAATGTTATATTATGATCACTCTTCCCCAGCGGCTCCTTTACTACAAGGTTATTAATTAACCCTGTCTTATTGCACAATACTAGATCTAAAATAGCCTGTTCCCTAATTGGTTCCTCGACATACTGATGTAAAAAACTATCTTGAATTCGTTCTATGAACTCGTCTCCGCACTATTACTGCAAATTTGGTTTGCCCAGTCTATATGAAGATTAAAGTCCCCCATGATTACTGTATACCCTTGTTACATGCGCCTTTAACTTCCTGATTTATATTAGCCTGACATTACAACTACTGTTAGGGGACCTATAAACTACTCCCACCAGTGTTGTCTGCCTCATGTTGTTTTATTAGCTCCACCCAAAGTGATTTTACATCTTGATTTTCGGAGCTAAGTTCCTTTCTCACTCTACTGTCTTTATCCCATCCTTTATTATCGGGGCTACCCTATTCCTTTTCCATTCTGTTTATCTCTTCTAAATCTCTAGTATCTTGGAATATTTATTTCCCAACCTTGGCAGCAAGTTGAACTTGCGTGACAGAAGTCGGAGCACCCAGACCTTGGGTAGAAGTTGCTTGTGCTGCAATGGAAGCTGAGACATTGGCCATCAGACACTGCAGCCTGGTTGGGTCCACAAGTGCGCTAATGGAGTTGGCCACCACTTCTATGCTGGAAAGGATGGGCTCCAAGCTCTGCACAAAGCCCTGTGCAGGGTTGGTGCCGGACTCCTCCATGCTCCTTGACATTGCATGCAGGTTTTCTGGCAGGCCTGCCATTGCACTAAGCAATTCATACCCATCAGTATTCTTCTGTAGGCCCACCCATCGAAGTCCTCATCTGGGTCCTGACCAGGAGAACTCAAGAACAGGGGAGCTGGCACCTGCACTGCTCTTTCTTTGCCCTGGCTGCAGGCCACTTGTGCTGGTGACTCACCACGTGAATATCCTGTGTCTAAGCTCTCCTCTAAATTATGTGGAATGTCAGTATCTGAGCTGGTGGCTGCTAGTGTGAATTCGAGTGACGGTGCTGTGTCTTCAGCATCACTGCCGCCTTCCTTTTCCGGTTCCTCCTCCACTGCCTGGGCAGGTTGCAGTTCTTGGCTATCTGAAAGGAGAAAGGCACAAGGGTAGGGTTGCGGTTGGGTGGGGGCAGGGCAGAGAAAAACAAGAGGTGCATGCTTACACCATCTGCAGCTTGTAAACCAGAAGAGATTGTGGGATGAGGGGGAAATGGGATATGAAGAGGAGGATTAGGAATGAGGATACCATCATCTTTGATAGTTTCAGCCCCGTCGCTAGCCACGGACTCAGTGATGGCTGCTCCAATAATCTCCAGCACCATTTCCTCCATGGGGGATAGGTCATGCAGGCCTGTCTCCCTGCGGGTAGCCCCTGCTGCCTCTGGTTATGAGCCACCTTGTCCTGCAAGAGAAAGGGAAGTGTGTCAGTGAGTGTGGGATAATGAGTTTGGGTGTTATGCATGCCATGGTTGAATAGCTGACTGTGTGCAAGCTGTGAGATGTGGGTGTGAGGCTTGCAGCTAGTGCTAAGTGTGTGAGGGTGAGGTGAAGGTATGAGTTGTGTTTGCTAGAGATTGTTGGTAGCTGAGTGATGGGGGTTTGGTGCATTGAGCAGTGTGTGAGGCTAGTGGGGAGATGGTGGGATCGGGCATTTGAAGATGAATTCACTGACCTTGACCACTCGTGTGAGGTCATTAAACTTCTTGCGACACTGAGTCCAGGTCCTCGGGGCTTCACTGCTGACATTGACCATGATGGCTATCTCCTCCCATTGCCTTCTCAGAGTTTGTTTGGAGGGCCTCCTGACACCCTGTGGATACAGGACCTCTCCCCACCTGTCCACCTCCTGACACCCTGTGGATACAGGACCTCTCCCCACCTGTCCACCTCCTGACACCCTGTGGATACAGGACCTCTCCCCACCTGTCCACCTCCTGACACCCTGTGGATACAGGACCTCTCCCCACCTGTCCACCTCCTGACACCCTGTGGATACAGGACCTCTCCCCACCTGTCCACCTCCTGACACCCTGTGGATACAGGACCTCTCCCCACCTGTCCACCTCCTGACACCCTGTGGATACAGGACCTCTCCCCACCTGTCCACCTCCTGACACCCTGTGGATACAGGACCTCTCCCCACCTGTCCACCTCCTGACACCCTGTGGACACAGGACCTCTCCCCACCTGTCCACCTCCTGACACCCTGTGGATACAGGACCTCTCCCCACCTGTCCACCTCCTGACACCCTGTGGATACAGGACCTCTCCCCACCTGTCCACCTCCTGACACCCTGTGGATACAGGACCTCTCCCCACCTGTCCACCTCCTGACACCCTGTGGATACAGGACCTCTCCCCACCTGTCCACCTCCTGCACCAAGTCCTCCATTGCTGCGTCTGAGAACCTTGGCATGTTCTCTCTACACTCTTGCATAGACTGCTCAGAATGTCTTCCTCCTCCACATCCAGCAGCTGCTGCAGCCACAAGGCACCTCCCCTTTCAGAGGTGCAGGCTGGCTTTAAGTGGGGCTTGCCTCTCACGAACTTGGGCCCCCTCCTGAGGCATGCAGCCACTCAGCAGCTTATTGAGCACTGGGCTGCACGCTGCTATTGTTTCAATTAGCTGGCAGCACGTATTCTGTGTGATGGCTCCAGTGGAAGGAACAGGCGTGGGTTAATCACGCACCATGATCCCCGTGCTCATTTTCAGGGCCACATCCAAATTCTCGGCCCAGGTTTGCAGAGAAAAGGCCATGAAACAAAAATGTTACTCAGTGAAATAAGCACTTAAAATTCAAAAGTGAGCAACTTATTCAAAATGAATAGCTTTGTGGCGAAGTTAGTATTCCATGAAAGGGAAAAAGCACTTTTGTTGAAAGAAAATCTAAAAATGAGAGCAATGACTGAGAACGAATACGTTTGCAGAGAAAAGCAATCCATGAAACAAAATGTTTACTTCAGTGAAATAAGGACTTTTATTGAAAAGTATCCAAAAGTGAGAAAATTGTCTAAAAGTGACTGGGTTTGTAGAGAAATTAGTATTCCATGAAAGAAATAGCTTTATCTCAGTGAAGTAAACTATTTTGATGGAAAAAAAATCAAAAGTGAGAAAAATCAGTAGGTTTCCAGAGAAAAGAAGGCCATGAAATAAAAATATGCTCAGCTCAGTGAAATAAGGGGGGCTAAATTAGATAGCCGGCGTAAACCCATGCAGGGATTTGATACGCGATTAACCTGCGCACGTTTCTTATGATGCAGGCAGCACGTAAACTTTGTGCTGCCTCCTAATTTAAATGATTGCAGTGTTGAGGAAGCACTAGATGCACAGCTGAGCGCCTCAGCAGGGGCCCCAAGTTTGTGCAAGGTGAGCACCACTTAAAGCTAGCCTGCACCTCTTAAAGGAGAGGTGCATTCTGGCTGGATCAGGTGCTGAAAGTGACTGGGAAAAATATGAATATGGAATGAAATGTATTCAGCTCTCTTGGAATACAGAGCCTCAGTGACCTCCCTTACACAACAGTGCACAGCAAACTGGGAGATGTTGTAAATATCTCCTGCTCCAGCCTGGAAGGAGCCCTGTGGCGGATCGCCACCTAAACGGGCATTTCCACTTTTCCGTCCGTGGACAATATATCGAGCACCTTGCCTTTAAGGCACCTTGCCTTTAAGGCAGCAGCAAAGGAGTGGGTGAATCTTTTATTCAGCAAAGGAGTGGGTGGGGCCTCAGGATTTTTCCAGAGAATTCTGGGAGCAGTCTGTTCAGCCATTTTGGACCATGCAGTGGTATTAAAAAGCCTTTGTTTCCCACACATGGATTCAGTCTTAATTCGTGTTTCGCGGCAGCCTCAACATTGGTGACCCCGACGCTCAGAACGTATTCCGAGCACTGCAATGGCAGACACGAACGCAGTTTCCGTGAAACTGCCGGAGTTTTGGGAAAACCAGCCCGAAGCCTGGTTTCTCCAAGCTGAATCCCGCTTCCGGCTGCGAAACATCACCACAGATGGGACGCAGTATGACTACCTCGTCACATCACTCGGTAGCGCCACAGTTTTGAAGGTTTGGACAATGCTGCAGAACCCACCAGAGGAAGGCAAGTATGCACATCTCAAGGCAGCGCTCCTTAAAAAATTTACAGCCTCGGCATATCAGCGAAACTGCCACCTCCTCGACCTTCCAGGCCTCGGTGATGCCTCACCGTCAGACCTCCTCTCCCACATGCTCTCCCTCACCGACGAGAGCCCACCCGGATCCCTCTTCTGCACGCTGTTCATCCGCCAGCTCCCTCTCAGCATCTGCCCAGCGATCATGGCGTCTGGCCTCACGAACCTGGAAGCCCTGGCCGATGAGGCCGACAAGCTGCTGTCTGCTCACTCCAGCCGTGACGTCACTCCGGACCTGGCAGCCAATGCCTGGGCACGCGCCCCTCACCGGCCACCACGTGGCCACAAGGACCAGCCACGGGGCCTTCGCGCCCCACTAACCCGGGCCACTGTTACTGCCATGCACGGTTCGGCGCCAGGGCACAACGGTGCACACCTCCCTGCTCTTTCAAGTCCGCCCCTGTACCAGCCCCCGCGATGGCCGTGGGCCACGCGGGCTCCCTGCTGTACGTCACGGATGACAAAACCGGTCACCGGTTCCTGTGCGACACTGGGGCTCAGCACAGCATCATCCCGGCCTCCTCCCTCGACATCCAAAAGGGCGAACGAGGACCGGCGCTGGCTGCTGCTAACGGCTCAGAAATCCGGACGTAAGGCACCCGGACAGTCACCCTCGACCTCGCTGGTCGCCGCTACCGATGGGAGTTCATCACTGCCAAGGTGCTCTCCCCGCTCATCGGTGCAGATTTCCTGTGCGCCCACGGCCTACTGGTAGACATCCCTCGTCACTGCCTCGTGGACATGAACACCATGTCCCCCATCCTGGGTGCCATGGCCCCCCGTCAACCCGCCGACATGGCATCACAGTGCCACGCCCGGGCCACGGATGACTACTCGGCACTCCTGGCCGAATTCCCGGCCATTACCAATCTGACCTTCTCCGCGGAGGCCGCCAAACACGGGGTGGAACACTTCATCCCCACCACAGGCCCCCCAGTGTACGCCCACGCCCGCAGGCTGGACCCGGCCGAACTGGAGATCGCGCGGACCGTGTTTGCCACCATGGAACAGCTCGGCATCATCCGCCGCTCCAACAGTCCCTAGGCCTCCCCACTCCACATCGCCCCCAAACCAGGCGGGGATTGGCGCCCCTGCGGGGATTACCGCCGCCTCAACGACGCCACCACCCCTGATCGATACTCCATGCCGCACATTCAGGACTTCTCAGCTAGACTGGCCGGCCGCTCAGTCTTTTCCAAGGTTGACCTGGTGCGCGGCTACCACCAAGTCCCCGTCCACCCCGCGGACGTCCCCAAGACGGCCGTAATCACCCCCTTCAGCCTGTTTGAGTTCCTGCGGATGCCCTTCGGCCTCAAAAACGCGGCCCAGGCATTCCAACGGCTCATGGACTCAGTCCTTCGGGACCTGAAGTTCCTGTTCGTCTACCTGGACAACATCCTGGTAGCCAGTTCCTCCAAGCAGGAACACCTCGAACACCTTCGCATCCTGTTCGGGCGCCTCAGCGACCACGGGCTCATCCTCAGCCCAGCCAAATGCCAGTTCGGCCTGGACAAGATCGACTTCCTCGGCCACCACATCACCCATGCTGGGGCCATTCCCCTGCCCACCAAGGTGCAGGCCGTCCAACAATTTCCCCGCCCCACCACCATCAAAGGCCTCCAGGAGTTCCTCAGGATGGTGAATTTCTATAACCGCTTCATCCCCAAAGCGGCGTCCCTCATGAGGCCCCTGTATGAAGCCCTCCGGGGCAGGAGCGGCAAGATGGTGGTCGAATGGACAGCAGACGTGTCCGTCGCCTTCGACTCCACCAAGACTGCGCTCGCCAACGCCACCCTGCTCGCGCACCCACGGACGCCTCCGACCACGCGGTCGGCGCCGTGTTTGAGCAGTGGGTCGACGGCGCCTGGCAACCACTTGCCTTCTTCAGCCGCCAACTACGCCCCCCGGAGGTCAAGTACAGCACCTTCGACCGCGAGCTCCTCGCGCTGTTCCTGGCGGTCCTCCATTTCGGTTTTTGCTTGAGGGCCACCCCTTCACTGCATTTGTCAACCACAAGCCCCTGACATTCGCAATGGCAAAGACAACCAATCCCTGCTCCGCCAGGCAGCAGCGCCAGCTCGTGGCAGTTTCCGAGTTCACCACGGACATCCAACACGTCTCCGGCCAAGACAATGTGGTAGCCGACTGCCTCTCCTGCCCCGCCATCCACGCCGCACTCCTGGCAGTCGACTACGCTCAACTCGCAGCAGACCAGATCACCGACCCTGATCTGCTCTCCGCACCTACCAACCTACCAGGGCTACGCCTGGCCGACGTCGCCTGTGGCCCAACCGCAGTCACGGTCAAGTGTGACATATCCCTATGTCAACCTCGGCCCGTCGTCCCAGCGTCCTGGCACCGCCGGGTATTCGACATTCTCCACAACCTCTCCCACCCGCGCATCCATCAAATTGGTAGCCAACCGCTTTGTCTGGCGCGGTCCTTCACAAGGATGTGCGTACTTGGGCCAACTCCTGCCTAGCCTGCCAACGGGCCAAGGTGCAGCAACACACGAAAGCACCCCTCGAGGAGTTTACCGTCCCCTCGCGGAGATTCGACCACATCCACGTGGACATCGTCAGGCCCCTGCCGCCGTCGCAAGGCCACACGCACTTGCTGACGATCGTTGACCGCACCACGTGCTGGCCTGAGGCAATTCCACTGACCTCTACCACCACCGCCGACATCGCCAGAGCCTTCGTCAGCACCTGGGTCGCACGGTTCGGCGTCCCCTCCGACATGACGTCGGACAGTGGTCCGCAATTTACCTCTGAACTCTGGACCGCCGTCGCACGCAATCTCGGGGTGACCACTCACCGCACCACAGCGTACCACCCCCAAGCCAACGGACTGTGTGAGCGGTTCCACAGATCCTTGAAGGCATCTCTTCGAGCCAGCCTCCAGGACGGCGCCTGGACCGACCAACTTCCGTGGGTCCTCCTCGGCCTGCGCACCATGGTTAAAGAAGACCTCCACGCATCGGCAGCAGAGCTCGTGTACGGTCAGCCGCTGCGCGTACCCGGCGAGTTCCTGCCCACCGCCACGACACCCTGGTCAGCCGACCAGCAACGCCACGACTTCGCCTCACCGGCGCTGCAGTTCGCCCCGGTGCCCATTGCCCGACATGGCAAATCCACCTCACACGTCCCACTAAGCCTGCACCAGGCACGGTTCGTTTTCGTCCGGCACGACGCCTACCGCGGACCAATTCAACCCCCGTACGACGGGCCCTACAAGGTGCTACAGGCTGGGGACAAATTTTTCACCCTGCAAGTGGGCGACAGGACCGAAAAAGTGTCGGTTGACCGACTCAAGCCAGCACACTCGGAGCCCAGTGAGCAGGTCCCTGTAGCTCGTCCACCACCACGCGGCCGACCTGCCCTCAAGCCGGTTCACCCGGCTGCTCCACGCCCGGCCGTTCCACGTCCACCGGCGTCCTACAAGAGCCGCTCCGGCTGGCCCATCAGACCGCCGCACCGTCTCGTCCACACCTCCTAAGCGGATTCTGGGGGGAGCTGTGTGGCGGATCGCCACCTAAACGGGCATTATCCACTTTTCCGTCCGTGGACAATATATCGAGCAGCTTGCCTTTAAGGCACCTTACCTTTAAGGCAGGAGCAAAGGAGTGGGCGGGGCCTCAGGGTTTTTCCAGAGAATTCTGGGAGCAGTCTGTTCAGCCATTTTGGACCATGCAGTTGTATTAAAAAGCCTTTGTTTTCCCACACATGGATTCAGTCTTAATTCGTGTTTCGCGGCAGCCTCAACAGCCCGACGATTAAATGTTCATGGCCACCGTGCCCTTCACAGCCACTGGCAATGTGGTCCTCGCCCTGCTCTGAGGTTGCAGCTGTGGCTGCAGCAGGCGGCAGATTCCAGTGAGGACGTCCTTGGTGAAGCACAGACGTCTGACACGTTGTTCCTCGCTGAGGTTTAGGTCGGAGTATTGCTCCCTGAACACCCTGGGCGGATATGGCCTCCTGTTGTGTGCCTTCTCCCCCTCCTCCTCCTCCCTCTGCCGGCAGCTTGTCCTGCTCTGTGTCGCCTCTGCTCATTCTCCCTGTCATGCTGTAGGCCAAGTGGAATGCCCACTACTGCACCCATGTCTGGGACCAAGTGGGTTGTGCAGAATCCTTTAAGTCAGGACAAAGTCATTCAGTGTCTGCCACACCGTCTCCCGGCGTCTGTCACACCGTCTCCCGGCGTCTGTCACACCGTCTCCCGGCGTCTGCCACACCGTCTCCCGGTGTCTGCCACACCGTCTCCCGGTGTCTGCCACACCGGTCTCCTGGTGTCTGCCACACCGGTCTCCCGGTGTCTGCCACACCGGTCTCCCGGTGTCTGCCACACCGGTCTCCCGGTGTCTGCCACACCGGTCTCCCGGTGTCTGCCACACCGGTCTCCCGGTGTCTGCCACACCGGTCTCCCGGTGTCTGCCACACCGGTCTCCCGGTGTCTGCCACACCGGTCTCCCCGTGTCTGCCACACCGGTCTCCCCGTGTCTGCCACAACGGCTGCCGGTAGACTTTAGCAACCTGAAATAATTTTAGAAACCACCAAACGTTTCTATAAACGCAACAAGAGCCAGTCAATGAGTAAATAACCTGCAAGTAGATCAATATTCCTTTCAATAGCTCTGGTGGGGGTTCCTTCCTGCTGCTGAAGACGTGTGCAGTGCTCGTGTCAAATTTGCCAACTCTGCATCCTCCTGGCGCATGCTCACTGTGCCCGTGCTAATGCCCACCTAAGATAGCATCAGGCACAGTCCGCACCAGAATTGTGCGCATGCCGCAGATGCCACTTTGCAACCAAAACGGCACCCCGAGCGCAAACAACGGGAGCGATGGAGATGAATTTTGTGGCCAAGCCCTTTTGTTGAAAAAAATCCAAAAGTGAGAAACAGGACTAAAAATAACTAGGTATGCAGAGAAAAGCAATTAATGAAACAAAAAGTGTTTATATCAGTGAAATAACATGAGGAAAAAATCTACCTGACCTTATCCTCACCAATCTACCTGTCGCAGATGCATCTGTCCATAACAGTATTGGTAGCAGTGACCACCGCACAGTCATTGTGGAGACAAAGTCCCGTCTTCACACTGAGGACACCCTCCATCGTGTTGTGTGGCACTACCACCATGCTAAATGGGATAGATTCAGAACAGATCTAGCAGCTCAAAACTGGGCACCCATGAGGCTCTGTGGGCCATCAGCAGCAGCAGCAGAATTGTATTCCACCACAATCTGTAACCTCATGGCCCGGCATATCCCTCACTCTACCATTACCATCAAGCCAGGGGACCAACCCTGGTTCAAGGAGTGTAGAAGAGCATGCCAGGAGCAGCACCAGGCATACCTAAAAATGAGGTGCCAACCTGGGGAAGCTGCAACACAGGACTACATGCATGCTAAACAGCGGAAGCAGCATGTTATAGACAGGGCTAAGCGATCCCACAATCAACGGATCAGATCAAAGCTCTGCAGTCCTGCCACATCCAGTCGTGAATGGTGGTGGACCATTAAACAACTAACGGGAGGAGGAGGCTCCATGAATATCCCCATCCTCAATGATGGTGGAGCCCAGCATGTGAGTGCAAAAGACAAGGCTGAAGCATTTGCAACCATCTTCAGCCAGAAATGCCGAGTGGATGATCCATATCGGCCTCCTCCTGAGGTCCCCAACATCACAGAAGCCAGTCTTCAGCCAATTCGATTCACTCCACGTGATATCAAGAAACGGCTGAGCGCACTGGATACAGCAAAGGCTATGGGCCCCGACAGCATCCCGGCTATCGTGCTGAAGACTTGTGCTCCAGAACTAGCCGTGCCTCTAGCCAAGCTGTTCCAGTACAGCTACAACACTGGCATCTATCCGACAATGTGGAAAACTGCCCAGGTATGTCCTGTCCACAAAAAGCAGGACAAATCCAATCCGGCCAATTACTGCCCCATCAGTCTACTCTCCACCATCAGCAAAGTGATGTAAGGTGTCATCGACAGTGCTATCAAGCAGCACGTACTCACCAATAACCTGCTCACTGATGCCCAGTTTGGGTTCTGCAAAGACCACTCAGCTCCCGACCTCATTACAGCCTTGGTCCAAACATGGACAAAGGAGCTGAATTCCATAGGTGAGGTGAGAGTGATTGCCGTTGACATCAAGGCAGCATTTGACCGAGTCTGGCATCAAGGAGCCCTAGTAAAACGGAAGTCAATGGGAATCAGGGGGAAACCGCTCCACTGGCTGGAGTCATATCCAGCACAAAGGAAGATGGTTGTGGTGGTTGGTGGTCAATCATCACAGCCCCAGGACATCGCTGCAGGAGTTCCTCAGGGCAATGTCCTAGGCCCAACCTTCTTCAGCTGCTTCATCAATGACATTCCCTCCAACATAAGGTCAGAAATGGAGATGTTCGCTGATGACTGAACATTTTTCAGTGCCATTCACAACTCCTCAGGTAATGAAGCAGTCCATGCCCGCATGCAGAAAGACCTGGACGACGTTCAGGCTTGGGCTGATAAGTGGCAGGTAACATTCGCGCCACAGAAGTGCCAGGCAATGACTATCTCCAACAAGTGAGAGTTTAACCACTGCCCCTTGACATTCAACGGCATTACCATCGTCAAAACCCCCACCATCAACATCCTGGGGGTTACCATTGACCAGAAACTTAACTGGACCAGCCACATAAATAAGAACATAAGAAACAGGAGCAGGAGTAGGCCATTCGGCCCTTCGAGCCTGCTCTGCCATTCAATGAGATCATGGCTGATCTTCTGCCTCAACTCCATTCACCGGCCCTATCGCCATATCCCTTGATGCCTTTACTAGTCAGAAATCTATCGACTTCTGTTTTGAATATACCCAATGACTGAGCCTCCACAGCCCTCTGGGGTAGAGAATTCCAAAGATTCACCACCCTCTGTGTGAAGAAATTTCTTCTCATCTCAGTCCTGAATGGCCTACCCTTTATCCTGAGGCTGTGGCCCCTGGTTCTAGACTCCCCAGCCAAGGATAACATTCTCCCAGCATCCACCCTATCAAGCCCTTTAATAGTTTTGTATGCTTCAATGAGATCCCCTCTCATTCTTCTGAATTCAAGAGAATACAGGCCTAGTTTACTCAATCTCTTTTCATACGACAGTCCCGCCATCCCAGGAATCAATCTCGTGAACCTTCATTGCACTCCCTCTATTGCAAGTATATCCTTCCTTAGGTAAGGAGACCAAAATTGTACACAGTACTCCAGGTGTGGTCTCACCAAGGCCCTTTCTAATTGGAGTAAGACTTCTTTACTCCTGTACTCAAATCCTCCTGTAATGAAGGCCAGCATACCATTTGTCTTCCTAATGGCTTGCAGCACCTGCACATTCACTTTCAGTGACTCATGTACAAGGACACCCAGGTCACTTTGAACATCTGCATTCCCCAATCTTTCACCATTTAGGAAATACTCTGCCTTTCTGTTTTTTCTACCAAAGTGGATAACTTCACATTTATCCACATTATATTCCATCTGCCATGTTCTCGCTCACTCACTGAGCCTGTCGAGATCCCCTTGAAGCCTCTTCACATCCTCTTCGCAACTGACACTGCCACCTAGCTTTGTATCATCAGCAAATTTGGAAATGTTGCATTTAGTACCCTCATCCAAATTATTGATATAGATTGTGAATAGCTGGGGCCCAAGCACCGATCCTTGCGGTACCCCATTAGTCACAGCCTGCCATCTTGAAAAAGACCCGTTTATCCCTACTCTTTGTTTTCTGTCTGTTAGCCAATTCTCAATCCATGCTAGGCAACAACATACTGTGGCAACAAGAGCATGTCAGAGGCTGGGTATTCTGCGGCGAGAGTCTCACCTCCTGACTCCCCAAAGCCTTTCCACCATCTACAAGGCACAAGTAAGGAGTGTGATGGAATACTCTCCACTTGCCTGGATGAGTGCAGCTCCAACAACACTCAAGAAGCTCGTCACCATCCAACACAAAGCAGCCCGCTTGATTGGCACCCCATCCACCACCTTAAACATTCACTCCCTCCACCACCGGCGTACCGTGGCTGCCGTGTGTACCATCGACAAGATGCACTGCAGCAACTCACCAAGGCTTATTCGGCAGCACCGCCGGAACCTGCGACCTCTTCCACCTAAAAGGACAAGGGCAGCAGGCACATGGGAACACCCCCACCTCCAAGTTCCCCTCCAAGTCACACACCATCCTGACTTGGAAGTATATCGCTGATCCTTCATCGTCACTGGGTCAAAATCCTGGAACTCCCTCCCTAACAGCACTGTGGGAGTACCTTCACCACACGGACTGCAGCAGTTCAAGAAGGCGGCTCACGACCACCTTCTCGAGGGCAACTAGGGATGGGCAATAAATGCTGGCCTCGCCAGCGACGCCCACATCCCAGGAACGAAGAAAAAGAAAACAAGCACTTTTGTTGAAAAATATGCAAATGTGAGAAAAATAACTAAAATGATTCGGTTTATAGACAACTTAGAACTTAATTAAAGAAATACTTTTATCTCTGTGAAATAAGTCCAAAAGAGAGCAAAATGATTGAAAAAGCTTGGTTTACAGAAAAATAGCCATCTATGAAGGAAAATTAATATTCCATGACAGAAAAGGTGTTTACCTCAATGAATATATGAAATAAGAGCAGGAGTCGGCCATACGGCCCCTCGAGCCTGTTCCGCCATTCAATAAAATCATGGCTGATCATCGACCTCAACTCCACTTTCCCGCCCGATCTCCATATCTCTTGATTCCCCTAGAGTCCAAAAATCTATCGCTCTCAGCCTTGAATATACTCAAAGACTCAGCATCCACAGCCCTCTGGGGCAGAGATTTCCAAAGATTCACAACCCTCTGAGTGAAGAAATTGTTCCTCATCTCAGTCTTAAATGGCCTACCCCTTATCCTGAGACTGTGACCCCCTAGCACAGCTTGGCCCCGTGGCATGCTCCTCCTGCACTATGTGGGGAGTCAGGGACACTTCCAGTGTCCCTGACTCCCCACATAGTGCAGGAGGAGCATGCCACAGTGTCCCTGACAACCATGAGTGCGGGAAGTGTATCCAGCTGCAGCTACTGGCAGACCCCATTGTGGCGCTGCAGCTGCGAATGGATACATACTGGAGCATTCGAGATGCTGAGGACGTCGTGGATAGCATGTTTAGGGATTTGGTCACACCGCAGGTAAAGGCTGCACAGGCAGGAAGGGAGTGGGTGACCGCCAGGCAGAGTAGTAGGCGCAGGCAGGTAGTGCAGGAGTCCCCTGTGGCCATCCCCCTCTCAAACAGATATACCGCTTTGGATATTGTTGGGGAAGATGGCTTATCGGGGAAAGGCAGCAGCAACCAACTTCCTGGCACCATGGGTGGTTCTGCTGCAGAGGACGGGAGGAAAAAGAGCGGGAGAGCTACAGTGATAGGGGATTCTATTGTAAGGGAAATAGATAGACGTTTCTGCGGAGGCAAACGAGACTCCAGGATGGTATGTTGCCTCCCTGGTGCAAGGGTCAAGGATGTCTCGGAGCAGCTGCAGGGCATTCTGGAGGGGGAGGGTGAACAGCCAGTTGTCGTGGTGCATATAGGTACCAACGATATAGGTAAAAAACAGCATGAGGTCCTAAAAGCTGAATATAGGGAGTTAGGAGGTAAATTTAAAAAATAGGACTCAAAGGTAGAAATCGCAGGATTGCTACCGGTGCCACGTGCTAGTCAGAGTAGAAATAGAAGGATATTTCTGATGAATACGTGGCTAGAGGAATGGTGCAAGGGGGAGGGATTCAAATTCCTGGGACATTGGAACCGGTTCTGGGGGAGGTGGGACCAGTACAAACTGGACGGTTTGCACCTGGGCAGGACCGGGACCGATGTCCTAGGGGGAGTGTTTGCTAGTGCTGTTGGGGAGGATTTAAACTAAAATGGCAGGGGTTGGGAACCTGTGCAGGGAGACAGAGGAAAGGGAAGCAAGGATAGAAGCAAAAGACAGGAAGGAGAAAAGCAAAAGTGGCAGTCAGAGAAATCAAGGGTGTAAATCAAACAGGGCCACAGTAAATAATAATTCTAAAAGGACTAAGAGTGTTTAAAAAACAAGCCTGAAGGCTTTGTGTCTTAATGCGAGGAGCATTCATAATAAGGTGGATGAATTAGCTGTGCAAATAGATGTAAACGGATATGATATAATTGGGATTACGGAGACATGGCTCCAGGGTGACCAAGGCTGGGAATTCAACATCCAGGGGTATTCAATATTCAGGAAGGACAGGCAAAAAGGAAAAGGAAGTGGGGTAGCATTGCTGGTTAAAGAGGAGATTAACAAAATAGGAAGGAAGGATATTAGCTCTGATGATGTGGAATCTGTATGGGTAGAGCTGAGAAATACCAAGGGGCAGAAAACGTTAGTGGGAGTTGTATACACACTCCCAAACAGTAATGCTGAGGTTGGGGATGGCATTAAACAGGAAATTAGAGATGCGTGCAATAAGGGCACAGCAGTTATCATGGGTGACTTTAATCTACATATAGATTGGGCTAACCAAATTAGTAACAATACTGTGGAGGAGGAATTCCTAGAGTGTATACGGGATGGTTTCCTGGACCAATATGTCGAGGAACCAACTAGAGATCAGGCCATCTTAGACTGGGTATTATGTAATGAGAAAGGATAATTAGCAATCTTGTTGTGCGAGGCCCCTTGGGGAGGAGCGATCATAATATGATAGAATTCTTCATTAAGATGGAGAGTGAAGTAGTTGACTCAGAGACTAGGGTCCTGAATTTAAATAAAGGAAACTACGATGGTATGAGGCACGAGTTGGCTAGGATGGATTGGGGAACATTACTTAAAGGGTTGATGGTGGATAGGCAATGGCAAACATTTAAAGATCGCATGCATGAACTATAGAATTTGTTCATCCCTGTTTGGCATTAAAAAAAAAGGTGACTCAACCATGGCTAACAAGGGACATTAGGGATAGCATAAGATCCAAGGAGAGGACATATAAATTGGCCAGAAAAAGCAGCAAACCTGAAGATTGGGAGCAGTTTAGGAATCAGCAAAGGAGGACAAAAGGATTAATTAAGAGGTGGAAAATAGAGTATGAGAGTAAGCTTTCAGGGAACATAATAACTGACTGTAAAAGCTTCTATAGATATGTGAAGAGAAAAAAATTGGTGAAGTCAAGCGTAGGTCCTTTGCAGTCAGAATCAGGTGAATTGATAATGGGGAACAAAGAAATGGCTGACCAATTAAATACATACTTTGGTTCTGTCTTCACAAAGGAGGACACAAATAACCTCCCAGAGATGTCGGGGAACATAGGGTCTAATGAGAGGGAGGAACTGAATGAAATCAGTATTTGCAGGGAAATGGTGTTAGGGAAATTGATGGGATTGAAGGCTGATAAATCCTCAGGGCCTGATAATCTACATCCTAGGGTACTTAAGGAAGTGGCCGTAGAAATAATAGCTGCATTGCTTGTCATCTTCCAAAATTCTATAGACTCGGGCACAGTTCCCATGGATTGGGGGGTAGCTAATGTAACCCCACTATTTAAAAAAGGTGGCAGGGAGAAAATGGGGAATTATAGACCGGTTAGCCTGACATCGGTAGTGGGGAGAATGCTACAGTCCATTATAAAAGATGTAATAGCAGAGCACTTGGAAAACAGTTACAGGATCGGACAAAGTCAACATGGATTTACAAAAGGTAAATCATGCTTGACTAATCTACTGGAATTTTTTGAGGATGTAACTGGTAGAATAGATAAGGGAGAACCAGTGGATGTGGTGTATTTGGACTTTCAGAAGGCTTTTGATGAGGTCCCGCATAAGAGATTAGCATGCAAAGTTAAAGCACATGGGATTGGTGGGGGTAAGGTACTGACTTGGATAGAGAACTGGTTGGCAGACAGGAAGCAAAGAGTTGGAATAAACAGGTCTTTTTCCGAGTGGCAGGCAGTGACTAGTGGGGTACCACAGAGATCGGTGCTAGGATACCAGCTATTCACAATATATATTAATGATCTAGACGAGGGAACTGGATGTAATATCTCCAAGTTTGCAGACTGACACAAAGCTGGGTGGGCGTGTGTGCTGTGAGGAGGATGCAGAGAAACTCCAGTGTGATTTGGACAGGTTGGGTGATTGGGCAGATGCATGGCAGATGCAGTATAATGTGGATAAATGAGAGGTTATCCACTTTTGTGGCAAAAATAGGAAGGCAGATTATTATCTGAATGGCAATAGATTGGGAGAAGGGGAAGTGCAATGAGACCTGGGTGTCCTTGTGCACCAGTCGCTGAAGGTAAGCATGCAGGTGCAGCAGGCGGTTAAGAAGGCAAATGGTATGTTGGCCTTCATAGCGAGAGGATTCGAGTACAGGAGCAAGGATGTCTTGCTGCAGTTGTACAGGGCCTTGGTGAGACCACACCTTGAGTATTGTGTGCAATTTTGGTTGCCTTATCTGAGGAAGGATGTTCTTGCCATGGAGGGAGTGCAGCGAAGATTCACCAGACTGATACCTGGGATGGCAGGAATGACGTATGAAGAGAGATTGGGTCGATTGGGCTTATATTCGCTGGAGTTTAGAAGAATGAGAGGGGATCTCATTGAAACTTATAAAATTCTAACAGGACTAGACAGACTAGATGCAGGAAGGATGTTCCCGATGGCGGGGGAGTCCAGAACCAGAGGTCACAGTCTAAGGATAGGGGGGGGGGGGGCGGGGTGGGTAAGCCATTTAGGACTGAGATGAGGAGGAATTTCTTCACCCAGAGAGTGGTGAACCTGTGGAATTCTCTGCCACAGAAGGCAGTTGAGGCGAATTCATTAAATATATTCAAGAAGGAGTTAGATATATTTCTTAAGGCTAAAGGGATCAAGGGATATGGGGAGAAAGCAGGGACAGGGTACTGAATTTGGATGATCAGCCATGATCTCATTGAATGGCGGCGCAGGCTAGAGGGGCCGAATGGCCTACTCCTGCTCCTATCTTCTATGTTTCCATGTTTCTAGTTCGAGGCACTCCAGCCAGGGGAAACAACCTCTCAGCATCTACCCTGTCAATCCCCTTCAGAATCTTATGGGGGAGAAATTCAGTATCGCCCCATTTTGGGCGCAATTATTGGCCAGGCGCAAAGATTAGCGCCTGGCGCTAATTATCACCTCCGACTGCAAACTTGACTTTTATCGCCCCTGGAGGTGATTGGAGCGCAAAATCAGGCGCCTCACACCTGTCTCAAGGCGCAAAGGCCGAGGAGAGAGGCGCTACCTCAGAGCGCTGGCGAAGCTTATGTGATGTCAATCAGCAATGGAACACACACACAATGGCACGGGCCAGTTCTTAAAGGGGATGGTTGATCTTGCTTTCCATCCACATCCTGCTCATTGCAGCCTTGAATCTCGGCCTGGAGAGACCTGCACATCAAATCTGCTGGAAAGAACAATGGAGAGTACCAGGGAAAGAGCTCAGAGTGCAGCCCCCACAGTCTCTTCTAAATCGATACAAGGAATGGCAAATCAAAATGAACCTGCAAAGTGCTGCTCAGTACCCAAAACTCCTTCACACAGCACTGAATCTCTCCAGAAGTCTCTCTCTCTCTCTCTCTCTCTCAGAATGCGTGGTTCAAAAATGTCACCAACAATAAAAGGCAGGAAGCGGTCGCCTTTAAATAGCGCTCCCCCAGTCCCTTCCTGACTGCAAAACGCTCCCCTCAACCTGTCGTTGCTAGCAGGCAGGCGGTAAGGCAGGGGGCGCCTCAATCGCTCCGGGGCGCTACCGGGGCGTTGCGCACTCGACTGATGTCACGATCTGCCGGCGCAGGAGATCGTGGCGGTAGTGTTTAACGCCACCGCAAAATGTCTAGTTAATTTCGCTAGCGGCGCAAACATCGCCGCGCCCGGGCGCTAGTTGCTTTGCGCCCCATTAGCGCCCTCTTAAGGCGCTAACGGGAGGCGCAACCAACTGAATTTTTCCTCCTTTGGGGGAGAAATTCGGTATCGCCCTGTTTGTGGAGCAATTATCGGCCGGGCGCAGAGTTTAGCGCCTGGCGCTAATTATCACCTCCGACTGCAAACTTGGCTTCTATTGCCCCTGGAGGTGATTGGAGCGCTAAATCAGGTGCTGCACACCTGTCTTAAGGCGCAAAAGCCGAGGAGCGAAGCGCTAACTCAGAGCGCTGGCGAAGCTCAGGTGATGTCAGTTAGCAATGGAACACAGACAGACTAGCGCCGGCCAGTTCTTAAAGGGGAGGGTCGATTTTGCACTCCATCCACACCCTGCTCATTGCAGCCTTGAATCTCGGCCTGGAGAGACCTGTACATCAATTCTGCTGCAAAGGACTCTGGAGAGGGCCAGGGAACGAGATCAGCACTTCAGCGACCGGGCCTTGGTGGTTCTGGTTGGCGCAGTGGAGCGCCGAAGATCAATACTGTATCCAGAGAGTGGCAGGAGGCCATTGCCCTGCGACTATAGAAGAGTGTGGAGGGAGGTGGCTCAGCACGTCTCCTCCAGGAGCATGGTGACCAGGGCCCACACACAATGTCGGAAAAAGTTCAACGACCTCACTCGGGTGGTCAGGGTGAGTGGCTGCTTTTCAATACCTCTACATCCCTCCATCTCAACCTCACTCTATGGCCAGAGGGTGTAAAAACCCCAATGCCCAACACTCATCCAACACCTATGGCCATCTCATAAAACACACACGCACATTCCACAGCTTGCATACATTAACAGGCTGTTCAACTATGGGAGTCACATCAGGCAAGCACATGGCTGCATACATTAAGTGCTGTTCAACTATGGGAGGCACATCAGGCAAGCACATGGCTGCATACATTAAGGGCTATTCCACTATGGGAGGCACATCAGGCAAGCACATGGCTGCATACATTAAGGGCTATTCAACTATGGGAGGCACATCAGGCAAGCACACGGCTGCATACATTAAGGGCTATTCAACTATGGGAGGCACATCAGGCACGCACATGGCTGCATATTCACTCAGACGCCGTCCTTTTTCTTGCAGGCCAAGCTATCTCATAATAGGAGACAGCAGCAACGGACGGGTGGAGGGCGGCCTCAGCTGCAAACCCTCAGCGATCTGGAGGCGCGCGTCCACAGGATTGTGGCAAGCCGGGTGATCGGTCCCGTCGCCCCTGGAGAGGTCGACCCCGTTCTGGACAGCAATGGTAAGGTCATCAGCTTTCTCTCCTCTCTCATTCCACTTGTCCCTCACAACACCAGCCTTTGACACTTTCAATCCAACTTACTAAATCGCTGCACTCATTCCTCCCTTACTGCCCCACTGTCCTCACGCTAAAGCCACTCTTGTACCTCCCTGCATTCAGATGGTGATTCACCAGCTGAGGAGACGGGCCCTCAAGCTGCCAGTGGGAGTGAAGCCGCAGGCGAGGAGGAAGATGAAGGTGGAGCATCAGTGCCACCCTCTCCCGAGGAAGCCCATGCCCACACTGGGAACACGCCTTCCCTGGAGGGGAGCAGGGGGGAAGGGTCTGATGAGGGTGAAGCTCCAGGACCCAGCGGGCTGCAGCAATGCGATGGGGGTAGGGAAGCTCGGGGGCCTTCTCCCCAGGGGGAGAGTAGGCCAGCGAGTCCTGCTGCACTGGACGCAGAGGAGGAGCGGCTCATCGCTGAAATGAACACCCAGGCAGTGGACATGCACACTGAGCTCATGGGTGCAGTGGGAAGGGTGCCCTGAATGCATTGAATCACTGGCAAGGAGTGTGGAGCACTCTGCTGCAGCACAGGCGGACGCAACGCAACTGCTTGGAGCTGCAATTCAGTCACTGGCTGCTGCGATCCAATCTCAGACTGCTCACATGCAGTCTCAGATTGAGGCAACGCAAGCACTGACTGCTGCTATCATCGCTGGTTCGGACACATTTCCCCGGGGCTCTCACCGCGCCGCAGCAGGCCAGCAATCTGTGCTCCAGCAGATTGCTCCGGATGCTGAGGTGCTGCCCCGTGGGAGTGCCAATGTGTCGGTCGAGCAGGGAGGTGCTGTCCTCTCTCAGGATGACAGCATTCCTGCTCCCACCACTGGCACTTCCCCAATGCACTTGCCACCACCTGCAACACAGCCAGCCCAGACTGCTGCCGCCCATGCAGAGTTGGTGCAGTCTGCAGCCGGGCCTTCCAGGCCCAGTGCTGGTCGAGGCCGTCCTTCAAGGGCATCTGCAGTCTCTGGATCCAGCATTGAGCAGCCTTCCACCAGCCTTGCTGCAGCCACTGGGGCCCCATTATGGAGGAGCAGCAGGGTGGGAAGGGGGGAAGTGCGCAGGGGATGGAGATCACCCTCGAAGGGCAAACAGTAGAAGGTCTAAATAAATGGTGGGAATGTTTTTATTAAAGGCCGAGGTTTGTCTGATAACTTTTGTTTAGTGTTTTGGTCATTATCTCCAGCTTTTGAGAACCAGTTATGTTAATTAATGATTTGTTGTGTTTGTTTCTATTAGTTTGTCCTGAATAAATGACACACACAGAGTTTGTAAAATAAAAAAGTTGTTGTATTCAAAATGTACATGTTTGGCCTTTGGAATCATTGCTGCCTTGGCCGGCCTAGGGGTTGCGGGTTGCTTTCCATCATGTTGTTCTCCATGCCAGAAGCTATTTCCTGAGTAGGGGCCTAGAAGCGGCTTGTTATCAGCCATTGACGGATGGCCCTTGCAGTTTCAACATTGTGGGCCTCCCTCCCGCCTTGGTGCTGCTGATGATCATCCTCCTCCTCCTCTTCCTCCTCCTCCTCCTCCGGTGGTGCTCCAAGGCCTGGTGGCATTGGCTGGGTCCTCAGGATTGCCAGGTTGTGAAGCATGCAGCACACAACTATGAAGAGGGAGACTCGCTCAGGCGAGTGCCGCAGGGCTCCTCCAGAATGGTCCAGACAGTGGAACCGTTGCTTCAGCATGCCAATCGTCTGCTCAATGATGTTCCTGGTGGCGAGATGGCTCTCATTGTACCGCAGCTCGGCAGGGATGTTGGGGTTACGGAGCGGTGTCATCAGCCAGGTGCAGAGTGGATAACCCTTGTCGCCGAGGAGCCAACCACTTGGCTGATGCGGTGCCTGGAAAAACTCTGGCACACCAGTCTGGCGCAGGATGAAAGCATCTTGGCAGCTGCCAGAATAGCGGGCATTGACAGCGAGTATCAGCTGTCTGTGGTCACAGACCAACTGGACATTTAAGGAATGGAACCCCTTGCGGTTTTGGAAAACCGCTGCATTCTCATGCTGTGCCCGCAATGCCACATGCGTGCAGTCAATGGCGCCCTGCACCATGGGGAAGCCCGCTATCCTCGCAAAGCCCAATGCGCATTCATGCTGTTTGGCCCAGGTCATGGGGAAAGAGATGTACTGGCATCTCCTTTTATAGATGGCATTTGTCACCTCCCGGATACAGCAATGGACCGTGAACTGGGAGATATTGGCGATGTCCCCAGTAGCTGCTTAAAAGGAGCCAGTGGCATAAAAGTTCAGAGCCACTGTGACCTTCACTGCCACCGACAGAGACGTCCTGGTCCTCAGTTGAGGCTGCAGATCTGGCTGCAGCAGATGGCAGAGCTCAGTGACCACCTCCTTGCTGAAGCGCAGCCTGCGCAAACAATGCTCCTCAGACAAATTAATGTAAGAGAATTGCTCCCGGAATACCCTGGGAGGGTAAAGTCTCCTGTGTAGAGGCCTGTTGGCCCTTCTCCTCTGGCCATGATTGCCACTCTCTCTCTGCATCTCTGATGCCTTGATTCTGCAGGCGCAGGACGACGCCCCGAATCAGTGCAGCTCCCATAGTCTCTTGACAATCGAAGCAATGAATCATAGAATCATAGAATCATAGAAGATAGGAGCAGCAGTAGGCCATTCGGCCCCTCTAGCCTGCTCCACCATTCCAGGCGATCATGGCTGATCATCCAAATTCAGTACCCTGTCCCTGCTTTCTCCCCATATCCCTTGATCCCTTTAGCCTTAAGAAATATATCCAACTCCTTCTTGAATCTATTTAATGATTTGGCCTCAACTGCCTTCTGTGGCAGAGAATTCCACAGGTTCACCACTCTCTGGGTGAAGAAATTCCTCCTCATTTCTGTCCTAAATGGCTTACCCCTTATCCTTAGACTGTGACCCCTGGTTCTGGACTCCCCCGCCATCCGGAACATCCTTCCTGCATCTAGTCTGTCTAGTCCTGTTAGAATTTTATAAGTTTCAATGAGATCCCCTCGCATTCTTCTAAACTCCAGTGAGTATAAGCCCAATTGACCCAATCTCTCTTCATACGTCATTCCTGCCATCCCAGGTATCAGCCTTGTGAATCTTCGCTGAACTCCTTCCATGGCAAGAATATCCTTCCTCAGATAAGGCGACCAAAACTGCACACAATACTCAAGGTGTGGTCTCACCAAGGCCCTTGTAGAATTCGCAATATATCACGATTTTATTAATAAGGAGAAAACACAGAGTTTCGTTCAAACAGCTTTTATTTCAGCAGAATGCTGTCAGGTTTTCAAAGTGGACACAAGCAGCCTATAAAATGGCCACCGCACCTCGTGGCAGAACATTCTAGACTTTTCGACAGGCAGACAAGATGGCGTTCCAATAAACATTTGTGCAAGATCGATTAAGATTCAGCACATTGAAGATAACACACGAGACATTATGGGTTTACAGTATACACATAAATACTGAAATCGGTCTCCCAGGTACAAATGAAAGCTATTGTACCAAGTAATCAAGGGCCCATCCAAAAGACATTAATATGTAAAATCCCAACGACTCTACGATGAGAGAGCCGTTAGCGGGTAGTTACACGAGACACTTGGAAGCCCCAAAACCCCTCCAGGGAGAACACCGACCGATTTAACAATGGGAGAAATATTAACAGGTACTCAGACATTTACGAGTAGCCCCGAAACCCATTAAGAACGGAGATCACCTATACAAGACATTTGAGCGCCAAACCCAAACAAAAGAAAAGGCATTAAGGTTGGGCGGGAAACGGAAGATTTTGTACTATAATTACAAGCTCCAACCGTCCATCTTTCTCTTATTCTCTTATCCGATCGACTCGTAACCTCGTGGCTGCTCCTGTGTTTTGACTCGTCGTCTTGTTCCTGCTTGCCTCGTGTCTCTTTTAAAAGGACTGTTGAACTTTGTGATCCGTTCGGATCTAACTCGTGCCGTGTCGCGAAGACCTGTGTAGAGCTGGGCTCTGAAGCCTTGAAGCGGGCGCACCATTCCGATAAGTCGGTAAACGGTATCGGAACCAAAGGCCCGAGATGAGATGAGATGAGATGAGAAGAGAAGAAGACCATACTTATCGCCACGGTCAGTAAGCCCCGACCGCGCCTGTAGGTCAAATTGACATTTTCCTTGCCAGGAAGATTCTTCTTCGAGTTTTATCGAACCTGTGCGAGGGCACAGGAAGATTCTTTTTGAGTATTGTCCAAACTCTGAAAGCCAACACAGATCTTCATGACAGCAGATGTTCCAGCCTGCTAGCCGGAGCAGAAGCAAGTAAACAAGTGGGACCAGGAGACCCCCTGATCGACACGTGGGTGCTGCGGTAAAAACATCCGATCAGCTATTCGGAATTTCTCCGAGTTATCACGAGTGGTGAGCATGAGTCTCGAATCCTACGAATCTAGCTAGGACAGATATTGATAGGGGAGGGTTTAAGTATTAAGGATACTTGTAATGTGTGCCCCTATTTACGGTGTGTCGTTCGTTCCTCGTTTCCCTAGAATTAGCTACATAACTGTGTGTAAGATTGTACTGTCATTAATCTGTGCTTATGACATGTATTTCGTAATCTTAAATATCATGCAATAAAGATTTTTCCATTTCGTACCATTCAACCGAGTCTACATGAGTTTCATCTCCATTACTGCTCTCGCATCTAAGTCCAGTGTCTAGAACCGTAAGGGCGAGTGATTCGAACCACTCACAGGTGTGTCTAGTGTTCCCAGACTGGCTGGAGACCAGAACAGGCAACAAGGCCTAAACCCGCACTGACATACAGGCTGCACAGAAGCCGCGCGAATCTCACAGGCTGAGAGACACGCACGCAAACCCTTACAGAAAATGGCGACCGCGGCAGGACACTGGCAGCGAGAGGGTAGTGTGTTAGACTTTGGTATGACTGTACGAAATGTTATGCAGGAAAAGATAGCAGATTATGTGTTCGGAAAGGTTAATCTAACTAAGAAATGGATAAGTGAATTGTTAGCGGATAAAAGTCCACTAGAGGCAGCCGAAAGGTGGACAGATAGTAAAGAACATAAAAAGACACTCGAGAAAGCAGTCTGGCTAATGTGTTACAAAAGGCAGGTCCAGATTTCAAACCAGACCATTACAGCGCTAACAGCTCGAATCAGTCATTTAGAGGGAGAAATGGATGAGAAGGTCTCTGGAGGGGAATTGCTCATTAGGAATTTAAGTGCGCTGCACCAAGAACGCCAGGAAATTTCCAGTCACCATAAAACAAGGATAGATTACCTCGAGTGCCAGGTCACTGAGGCAAAGTTAAATGAGGGCAGGTTAAAGGAACGATGTGCCCGCCAAGCTGCCCAGATAAGAACTCAGGAAGAGAGCTTAACGGGGGTTAGGGCGGCATATAAGTTGGCCCTTGAGGATAAGTTTCAGGGAGCCAATCATAGCGCCTGCCAAAAGGAGATAGAGCACCTCAAAAGGGCCGTGAACAAAGCGCACGGCATGGTGTGCCTTATCAGTCCGTCAGCGCACCAGCCGCTAGTAAAAGAGGAGTTTCAGAAGTCCCCACCAAGTAAAGCAGAGGAAGTATTAGCCACTGCGCCCTCCGCGCCACCCAGCTATTCGGAAACCTGGGTAAGGGAGGAAGCAATGGAAGAAACGAAAGAGCCCATTGAGAAAGAAGTGGAAAAGGGACCGTTGTATCCAGTAACGGGTATAAAAAGGGGCCCAAACAGAAACGGTGGGGAGGAACCAGGGGATCTCCTCGGCCAGCTTGTGTTGCCTCACAGCTCACACCAGCTGAGAGTTATGATAAGTCACGTACGGAAGCTAACCGAGGTAGACGACCCTTCCGTACATTTCAGAGAAGTTGAGCAAACCGCAGCCATTAACGGCTGCGATGATGGGGAAACAGCAAAAATGCTGTTGTTTTCGTTAGGCAGTTCAATCCTTCAGTGTCTCTCGGGCGAGAGCAAGAGGGGAACCAAGACTTATGAGGCATTAAAGAATGAGGTCCTGGAAGTGTTGGGGGCGGACGATGAAGGTCCGTTTGCTAGAGTGGGACAGACAGTGCAGATGGAAGGAGAACCCCCGAAGGTTTTTGCCGACAGGCTGTGGCCAGTATATCAGCGCAGCTGTCTAGGTGCGCCAGAGCGCGACGATGTGGAAGGCGCCGGTTTAGCTCATTGGCTCAGGTGTATAGTAGCCAACAGTTTACCAGCCGTCAGAGAGCAGGCAAAAGCATGGTTTGATCCCAATGACCCCAACATTACGGAAGAGTCGGTCTTGAATCGACTCACGTTAGGATATCGCAATATAAGGGGTATGGAAACACGTCCCCTTAAGGGAAAAGTACATGAGGTACGACCCGCAGCCCCGTATCAAAGGGAGTGGCATCAGGAGGGTAATCGCGCCCCACAGGCAAGTAATGCTTGTTACGGGTGTGGGAAGACAGGGCACTGGCGCAAGCATTGCAGGAACCCTTGGAAGGATTCCAAGGATAAAAATCCCGCAGCCCGAGCCCAGACGCCTGTCCCTGCTAGGGAAGCTGGTGCACCCACCCCTCCCGACGACCTCGAAGTAGTGTTGGGAGCCATGCGCAGTTTATTGAGTGCACATGGAAAGGTGGCGGTTGCAACCGGCCCCGTAGGTGCCGCAGGACCGTCTAATAGAGCCCCATGACTAGAACCCGCGCAGCCCGTCGACCTGTGTCCGCTCAGCTATGATGCGTGGAAGCGACCTTTGGTGGAGATGGAGGTAGAGAAACAGAAGGGTAGTTATTTGTTGGACACGGGAGCTTCTTGCACCATAATCCATACAGATAGCCCTTTTGACTCGCCACTATCTACCAAGGTCCCATTCACATTAGCGGGGTTCACGGGAAAAGAACAGGCTGGCGCGTTCTCCCTTCCGCTATCCATTCGTTTGGGAGCACTTCACCTTAAGTGGAAGTGTATACTGATGGAATGGCAGGAGGGGGGTGGAAGAGGTATCCTCGGGTCCGATCTCCTATCAGGGCACGGGATCCTCGTGGACCTCAGAAATCACTGTCTCTGGGGGGCTAAGAGTGAAAAAGGCGAGGTAGTAGTGATTCCGGGGGAGGAAGAAACAGGGGTCCTGTGTACCGTGCAGCCATCCGGAGGCTACGACCTCGGGCTTATGGTCGCAGGTGTCCCAACAGACATGCAAACGTACGTGTCAGATAATATGCACGCGTTTGCAACCCACAAGCACGATTGTGGGAGGGTTACCGGGTTTGAGGTCAGCGTAGATGGGGACCCCATGACCCGGCCCCAAAAACAGTATAACTTCCCCAAAGAAGCAGAACCCGATATGGAGACAGCAATGTCCTCCTTGGTGCAGCAGGGCGTGTTGAGGCCGATAGCCACACACGTGAACTCCCCATTATGGCCAGTTAGGAAGCCGGATAATTCGTGGAGAGCCACGGTGGACTACAGAGTCCTTAACAGTAACATTCCCGCCTGCGCGCCCACGGTAGCAGCAGTTGCTGACCTAATAGGGAGTATCCCAGCGTCCGCGACCACGTTCACGGTGTTGGATATCTCGAACGGTTTTTGGTCCATCCCGCTGAGGCGAGAGGACCAGTACAAGTTTGCCTTTACTTTCAAAGGACAACAGTACACATGGAACTGTCTGCCACAGGGTTTCCACAATAGCCCCAGTATTTTCCATCAGTGTATGGCAGGAAGTTTAAAGGAGTTTAGTCAGCCCAATCAGATAGTGCAGTACGTGGATGATTTGCTCCTATTTACGGATTCAAGGGAGGAGCATGGACCACTGCTGGACGAGTTATTGGAGCTGCTAGCGAGAAAGGGTTTTAAAGTAAACCCTAAGAAAGCACGTATCGGTCAGCAGGAAGTAAAATTCCTGGGACTGACCATTCGCGCTGGGGAAAGAGCCATAGACAAAGCTAGGAGGGAGTCGGTGCAAGAGTTACCGATTCCCAACAACATAAGGGGTGTGAGGTCCTTCTTGGGACTGACCGGTTACTGCAGGGATTTTATCGAAGACTATGCGGCCACAGCGGCGCCGCTCCTCCGACTCCTCCATAAGGGAGTGGAGTGGTCTTGGGACGAGGGCTGCCAAGCAGCCTTCGAGAAGTTAAAAAGGGATCTGCAGACCGCGCCAGCCTTAGGGGCCATAGATGGGGGGAAGGAGTTTTTCCTGGAGGTAGCTGCCAGCGGAGACAGCTTGAGCGCTGTGCTGCTCCAAGAGCGTCACGGCAAGCTGAGGCCGGTTGTCTATTCATCCAGAGTGTTAACGGATGTGGAGAGAAGTTTCTCCAATTGCGAAAGGCACCTTTTAGCCACGCATTGGGCTGTGAAAAGATCAGCGATCTTCACAGGGCTCTCTCCCATCACTCTCCTCACCCATCACACACCAACTAAGATGCTTCTAGATGGGAGGATTAAAGATGGGACCGTAAGCAGCGTGCGTATTGCGCGCTGGACCCTTCTTCTTTCCCAGATGGATCTTAAAGTAAAAGGTCTTTGCGAGCCCAGGCTTGCGGCCAATTTGGTATACCCCGGTACAGCCCACCGATGTTCGGTGGAAGGGGTGTGGGACGTCAACATAGGTTTGCGGACCGGGATACATCCCACTGGGCGCGAGATTTATGTTGATGGGTCTAGCACAGTATCTGCTGGCGAACGACTCACAGGGTGTGGAGTTTATGACCCTGCGGCAAACCTTGCCCTGGCGATCAAGCTCCCTAGCACCATGAGCGCGCAGCAGGCTGAGCTGTCTGCCGTGGTGTACGTTGTTACCCACCCAGACATTTTCCCAACCCCATACACGATTTGCTCGGACAGTATGTTCACCTGCAATTCGTGTACGGAATACCTGGCCATTTGGTCCCGCCGTGGATACACCTCCGCGGACGGGCGACCTTTAACGGTGAAGCCCTTGCTGGAAAAGATCTTAGCAGCAGCAGTAGGGGAGGAAGGAGAGATTTTCATCCATAAGGTGAAAGCTCACTCCTCCACAGAGCCCCGTGGGGAGGGCAACCAGCAGGCGGATGCGCTAGCCAGGGAAGGTGCCCGCAACGGCATTTTCTGGGACCCCTATAGGACCAGACCCATGGCAGCGATCCAGGGCAGGGACGGGAATCCCGGGAACTCCAGGGTAGCATTGCCCCTAGACCTTAAGACCGTCCAAACCCAGGATCCCGCCCTAAAAGCAGTCCTAAAAACCATTGTTGAGGGGAAGCAGGTAGAAGGTCCGTACAGTACGGCAACCCTCTCAGTTAAGGAAGGCATGCTGTTCCGCGAGGAGCAGTGGGTTGTGCCGCAGCAGCACAGGAGGGAATTCCTCCAGTTGGCTCACAAGGGACCAGGGGCAGGGCACCCCGGGCCCGAGGTTACATGGCAACGGGTGGAGCAAGCGGGATGGTGGCCAGGGCTCAGGGAACAAGTCCGCGAGTTCTGTGCAAACTGTCTTGTGTGCGCTGCAAACAACCCAGACCCCCAGATAAGGAAAGTGCCCATGGGACACGTAAGAAGGGTAGAGGGACCATGGCAGTCGATACAGATCGACTATATAGGACCCCTGCCCACCACCCAGGGAGGCTATAAATACTGCCTCGTCTTGGTGGATGTGTTTTCCAAGTGGGTGGAAGCCTTCCCCTGTCGAACAGCTACGGCACTGGGTACTGCAAAAATCTTGGTCAGGGAAGTGTTCTCGCGGTGGGGACTCCCCCGTTTTGTGGAGTCAGACCAAGGGAGTCATTTCACCGGCCAGGTGATGCAGAACACCCTCATGCTTTTGGGCATTGAAGGGAAGTGGCACGTAGCACACAATCCCCAGTCATCCGGGATTGTTGAACGTATGAACCGGACCCTGAAGGAGAAATTGAGGAAAGAGACTAGGAACTCGCCCCAAAAATGGGCGGAAGTTCTGCCTTTAGTCCTCATGGGGGTCCGGGCCAGTCAGTCGAAAAGTACGGGGTATTCCCCGCACGAGGTGATGACTGGGAGGCTCATGCGAACCCCCACCCATGTGCTAGCGCCGGTGCTCACTGAGGGTCAGCTCCAAGAGATAAGCAGGGACAAGTTCGCCCAGACCCTCTTGGAGCGCCTGAAGCAGGTTTATGAGCAGGCGGCTGGGAACATGGGAAGGCAGCATCAGGGCAATCGCCTGTTGCTGGAACCCCGCAAAACGCGGGAGTGGGAAGTAGGAGACCAGGTCATGGTCAGAAACTACGCCAGAGTAGGGAGTCTGGAACCACTGTATATGGGACCCTACAATATTGTAGACAAGGCGAGTCCCATGGTATACGCCGTAAAGGTACCTCGGCGCACTAAGTGGTTCCATGTAAACCAGTGCAAACTGTACAAGCCAGGTGCGCAAGGGAAAACCACAGGGGTAAACCCCGCGAGTGGGGAAGCGCAGCCCCAGGTAGGACCACAAGGCACACAGGCAGGCAAAGCAGCTTGCATCAGGGGAGGGGACATCCTGGAAGATCACGAAGCATTTTTGTGGGGTTGGGAGTCAGATGAGGATAGTGATGAAGACGAGTGGGTTTTGGGGAACGTAAGGAACGTTCCCATTTTAGGTATAGGGAGGACACGGACTGCAGATGGAGATCCGCACAGGGCGGGGCCACAAGCTGCAGGTCCCGAACACAGGAGGGAGGAGCTAGGGGAGGCGGAGCCAGCCGCTGTGGGAACACAGGGAATGACGGTGAGAACCTCCGAGCCCGAGCCGCCCGCTTTGAACGTCCCGCCCTCGGGGGAGGCAGAGATCGCGAGTGAAGGGTCGCCTGCTGGGCCGAGCAGGGCGGAGCCACAAACTGCAAGCCCCGAGGTTAGGGAGGCGGAGTCAGCGGAGGTGGAGCCAGCGACTGTGGTGGAACCACAGGTCGTCCCGATGGAAGTCTCGGAACCCGGTCCGTCGGTCATGGGATCCCTGCCCCTGACAACTCCCCGTAGGTCAAGTAGAGAACCCCAGCCCAGGAAGATGTGGTCATGTCCCCAGACTGCCCCAAGGCGCAGACTTAAGGTTAAGGCAGCCCAGATACAGCCCGGTCCCATCGCAACAGCAACAGGCTGCGGCAGATCAAAGGAAAGGGTCAGTGCCCTCCCACCGTCGGGAAGAGCTCGCAGCAGCCTTCTCAGAATTTAAAGGGGCCGCCCTGAGAACGGACGGCGCTGTACAGTAATAAGTTTTAAGTTTAAGTTCATAGTTTAAGGTTAAGAATAAGTTTATAAGTTTTAAATAAGGTTAAGTTTGTAGTTTAATTTTAACAGAAAATGGTAAAATGATGGGAGCTTTAGAGATAGGTTTAGTTAAAGTTTATTCAGCGAACGTTGAAGTTTACGTGAGGCGAGGTCAGGGGACCCGCTCACCGTTCACAAAAGCCAGAGACTCTTGCGAGGCTGGCTACCTCATTCTATCTGATCACAGGAACCAAGGAAGAATGGAACGAATTCTAGTATTGCTCGCGGCAATCGGATGTGGATTGGCCTATCGAGGCCGCACCAAGGATGTCGTGGTGTTTGGATGTTCCGGGGACACGGCCCCCATCGCGGTGGATGGGACCAGAAGACGGGAGGCAGAGGAGACCACCACCTATTTCCACAAGGGAAGGTGGCCAGGATGGCTGGGAACGAACTCGACTGAGTATTCCAGCACATCGGGGTTTGCCTACCAAGAGACTTCTTTAATGTGCCCCAAAGTAAGGATCATCGCACCCAGGATCAGCGTCACCGTCGGCAAACGGATTTGTTTGACTTGTAGTGGGAATGTCCCATTAAGCCGATGGTGGTGGCTGCGAAAGCTGAGCAAAACTATGAGGAACTCTTCGGTCGAGTGGGAACGACTGGGTAATAATACCCATCGGACAATTACGGGGACATACGGACAAGTGAGAGTCTGTTGGGACAAATGGTGGGAACCGGATGAGGGAATTTATGTATGCATGTGGGGGTCAAAGTACCCTTGCCCCAAAGGCATCTCCATATTTTTCATTAATCAATGGCAGGATAACGGACAGGGGATGAGGTGGGATGCGAGCACCAGGGGGTGCGGAGCCCCATACTCTTCGATCCCGGTAAATGCCACTGAACTCATTACGCGCCCACGCAAAGCCCCGCCCACGATTCCGGTGGTTCTAGCTGAAGAGGAAGGGTGCCCTAAAACTAGTAAGGGACCCGGGAATGGTTTGGTACTGGTCCCCACAGACCAGATACTATTTCAGGGGGTACATTACGCGGTGGCCTCGGTGATTTTAAATCTCACCGAGGTGCGGTTACCAGAGTGGTGCCCCAAAAAGACGGAACAGTTGTATCAGGTCCTGTTGACCAAGATGTTCAGACAATTTTACGAATTCGATTTCGCGGAAATTGATAAAACAAGTTTGTACACCGCACCACATGAAGTTTTGGATCAAGTAGGGAGGCAAAGAAGGGGTGTAGTGAACGACGCGTTCACTGCTTTTAACACGGGTACATCTGTGGTCAACGCTCTAGACAGTGTGGAGCTGCAGACCCAGATTAATGGTCTCAAGACGCAATTAAAAGACATTCTAACAGATGAGAATAAAGTGGTAGGGTCGGGTCTACACGAGGACCAAGCCATGACTCTCCATTTAAAGGAAATTATAGCAGAGTTAGAGAAACATGCAAAGACGGTAAATGCCCTGATTAGGGAAGATCGGAATGCATCCGATCAAGCTGCGCAGAATGAGGTGTGCGTGCTTTACGGGGCGTGGTTACTGGGCGAGGGCCGCAGTAATTTGGAGGATTTAAAACAAGGTTTGGTCCCGTCCTGGATAAGTAACAAACACCTGCGGGCGCTCCACCCTTTTCAGAACGCATTAAGTCCGTGCCAGCTCAGGCTAGCTTCAGAAGCTTACCCAGTCCCCGTGGACTGCGGACGATCAAACCATACTATCATGGGAATAGTATTACGTATGCCGGTTTTGGGCGACACAGCAAAGCCCGCCCCGGTGTATCGGGTAGAGAACATTGGTGTCATTCAGGGGGGAGCCCACATTCGCTATGCAGCGGTTCCACCTTACGTCATCCGCTGGGAGCAAACGATGACAGGTACAGATCTCTCTGGTTGTCGTGGCAGGGGAGCACACATAATACTGTGTCCCCAGCACTTGAATGCCTTTTTAACACCACAGTGCGGGTTCAGAACGGCTGGCGCCAAGTCCATGAATTGCACCATGGAGGCAATGGCACAAGATCATGTGCCTCCGCAGGTAGCATACATCGGGGGTGGAACATATTGTGTTACCACTGCAGCGCAACACTACCAGTATGGAAACCGTAGCCGGTGTCCGGTGAGTGACAGCAGTTTCTGTTTTAAACCCAGGGCGGAAGTTCAAGTAGCACAACAGCGAATTGTCCCAATCCCTGAACCATCCACTGTTCATCTAACGGTAAAAGAGAATTTCACCGACTTGCAGCGATTCGTCGCGCATTTCGGATACATCATTCCCCCTCTCCCTGAACACCTCACCAAGCTTTTACAAGCCGTCGCGGTGTCACAGAAACATTTTTACACATTAGAGCAGAAAACTGTCGAAATAGGAACAGACATTCTGGATATAGTAATTCCACCGTGGTGGAATCTGTTCACCAATATTGAAGTGCCTTCATGGATCAGGATAGCCTCCCACATTTTAGTCGTATGCCAAGTTTTTATTGTAGTGTACCTATTGGTCGTACATTGTAAAAGAGACAAACGCCTCACCAAGCATGAAAACACGGGAGAGTGGCGAGAACGTTACGTGCGCATGCACGATGAAAGCACCGTGTGATCGGAAAATGGCGTCACTCCCGCTCGCCACGTGCGCCGCGGAAGTTTGTACTCGATCATGATTTTCAAAGACTGTAAATACGTTTGGAACTCGACATGTTTTAAGAGTTGGTGTTGATTATTTTGGTGATGGTGTTATAGTTAAAAATGATCGTTTGGTTTTGGGTTTTGTTTTTCCTTTCCCTGAATAAAAGATGAATATACAGGTGATACGAGAGGCATCGGCCTGATTACGCCGGGAAGGAAAACAAGCGGTGTAAGTTTAAAGGCAAATAATGCCTACGGTGATATAAAATGTAATTTTCTTGGGAAATAAGGACGACACAAAGACCCTAGCTAGGTTAAGTTATGGGATTAATTTTCTGGATTCGGAGAAAATCGAGATAATATTGCTCACCACTATATTTTTGATACGATAAGCGGAGTTATTCGCATCAACAGGAGGGACTGTAGAATTCGCAATATATCACGATTTTATTAATAAGGAGAAAACACAGAGTTTCGTTCAAACAGCTTTTATTTCAGCAGAATGCTGTCAGGTTTTCAAAGTGGACACAAGCAGCCTATAAAATGGCCGCCGCACCTCGTGGCAGAACATTCTAGACTTTTCGACAGGCAGACAAGATGGCGTTCCAATAAACATTTGTGCAAGATCGATTAAGATTCAGCACATTGAAGATAACACACGAGACATTATGGGTTTACAGTATACACATAAATACTGAAATCGGTCTCCCAGGTACGAATGAAAGCTATTGTACCAAGTAATCAAGGGCCCATCCAAAGACATTAATATGTAAAATCCCAACGACTCTACGATGAGAGAGCCGTTAGCGGGTAGTTACACAAGACACTTGGAGGCCCCAAAACCCCTCCAGGGAGAACACCGACCGATTTAACAATGGGAGAAATATTAACAGGTACTCAAACATTTACGAGTAGCCCCGAAACCCATTAAAAACGGAGATCACCTATACAAGACATTTGAGCGCCAAACCCAAACAAAAGAAAAGGCATTAAGGTTGGGCGGGAAACGGAAGATTTTGTACTATAATTACAAGCTCCAACCGTCCATCTTTCTCTTATCCGATCGACTCGTATCCTCGTGGCTGCTCTTGACTCGTCGTCTTGTTCCTGCTTGCCTCGTGTCTCTTTTAAAAGGACTGTTGAACTTTGTGATCCGTTCGGATCAAACTCGTGCCGTGTCGCGAAGACCTGTGTAGAGCTGGGCTCTGAAGCCTTGAAGCGGGCGCACCATTCCGATAAGTCGGTAAACGGTATCGGAACCAAAGGCCCGAGATGAGATGAGATGAGATGAGATGAGATGAGAAGAGAAGAAGACCATACTTATCGCCACGGTCAGTAAGCCCCGACCGCGCCTGTAGGTCAAATTGACATTTTCCTTGCCAGGAAGATTCTTCTTCGAGTTTTATCGAACCTGTGCGAGGGCACAGGAAGATTCTTTTTGAGTATTGTCCAAACTCTGAAAGCCAACACAGATCTTCATGACAGCAGATGTTCCAGCCTGCTAGCTGGAGCAGAAGCAAGTAAACAAGTGGGGCCAGGAGACCTCCTGATCGACACGTGGGTGCTGCGGTAAAAACATCCGATCAGCTATTCGGAATTTCTCCGAGTTATCACGAGTGGTGAGCATGAGTCTCGAATCCTACGAATCTAGCTAGGACAGATATTGATAGGGGAGGGTTTAAGTATTAAGGATACTTGTAATGTGTGCCCCTATTTATGGTGTGTCGTTCGTTCCTCGTTTCCCTAGAATTAGCTACATAACTGTGTGTAAGATTGTACTGTCATTAATCTGTGCTTATGACATGTATTTCGTAATCTTAAATATCATGCAATAAAGATTTTTCCATTTCGTACCATTCAACCGAGTCTACATGAGTTTCATCTCCATTACTGCTCTCGCATCTAAGTCCAGTGTCTAGAACCGTAAGGGCGAGTGATTCGAACCACTCACAGGTGTGTCTAGTGTTCCCAGACTGGCTGGAGACCAGAACAGGCAACAAGGCCTAAACCCGCACTGACATACAGGCTGCACAGAAGCCGCGCGAATCTCACAGGCTGAGAGACACGCACGCAAACCCTTACACCCTGTACAACTGCAGCAAGACATCCTTGCTCCTGTACTCGAATCCTCTCGCTATGAAGGCCAACATACCATTTGCCTTCTTAACCTCCTGCTTCACCTGCATGCTTACCTTCAGCGACTGGTGCACAAGGACACCCAGGTCTCATTGCACTTCCCCTTCTCCCAATCTATTGCCATTCAGATAATAATCTGCCTTTCTGTTTTTGACACCAAAGTGGATAACCTCACATTTATCCACGTTATATTGCATCTGCCACACTTCTGCCCACTCACCCAACCTGTCCAAATCATCCTGAAGGTCAAATCCAAAAGAACCTGCAAAGTGATGCTCAGTAGCCAAAACTACTTCACACAGCGTTGACTCTCTGCAGAAGTCTCTCTCTCTCTCTCTCTCTCTCTCTCAGAATCTCTCTCTGTCAGAATGAGTGGTGCAAAAATGTCTCCCACAAAAAAAGGCAGGAAGTGGCCGTCTTTAAATAGCGCTCCCTCAGCCCCTTCCCGACTGCAAAATGTTCCCCTCTACCTGTCGTTGCACACTCGACTGACGTCACAATCTGCAGGCGCAGGAGATCGTGGTGGTAGAGTTTAGCGCCACCGCAAAAACTCTGGTCAATTTCACGAGCGGCACAAAAATCTAGTCTTGTGTGCTTGCAATTAGCATTTAACTTAAATTTACTGGTTTTAAGTTTCTTCCAGGCTTGGGCAGGGCAAAGCAAGCTCTGTGCTGGAGAGCAGGTGGGGCTAGTTAGTTAATTAACTGGTCTAATCTGGATCTGCAACTGCCAGAGAGGTGACTCATAAATCTCAGTAGTATAAACAAGGAAGGCTAGAGTGCAAGTTATCACTGAGTGCAGCTTGGAACAGAGTTTAACCCTGCGAGTTTGGTGAGTAAGGGAGTTCGGTGAGGAGGGGAGGGAGGTGCTCCTTTCTTCTTTTTCTCTCTTTGTCAACCTCCAGGAGAGCAGGAGTTAAAAATCTGCACGGGACGGGACAGAGAACCAACGGGAGTTCAGCTCTGTGAAACCGCCCAACCGCATTCGGAGAAAAATAAAAGGTGACATCGCAGGGAAAAGGCAGAGGCAGCGGACCTGAGTGGGAGCGAGAGTGGATGCAGAGCAAATAACCAGCATGGCAGAGGCAGGCCCAAGAGCAGAGGCAGCAGACCTGACAACAAAAAGAAGGAGTGACATCACATGAAAGCAGGGAAGTGATTGGTTGGTCAGTATTTCTCGGTTTACTTGGGCATTGGTTTAAATTAAGAGCCGGGATTAAAAACTAAATGTTCAAAACTTAAACACTTAATTAATTAAATACATTAGAGATGGCAGGGCAGGTGATGTGTTATGGCTGCAACATGTGGGATCTGGTGGACAATGCATGTAGAGCTTCATCAGAGAAGCTACGGGCTTTCTCCCTCAGTCTAGGATCTGTCATGAGTACTTGTAACTTCGGTTCCTTGTCTTTACTTTGCTGTTGAGACAGCTGAAGACCCAACCACCCTGACAATGAGGTGCTGCAGCATCAATGCACCTCCCCTTTAAGTAGTGGAAAAAGCCTGTGGCAATCATGACTGAATTAGACTGGCCCCGATATTGGTCCACCTGTTGAGTGTAAACCCAAGGAGCATCAGTTTTACTGCTGAAATCAAGACTACAATCATATTAATGAAGAGTGAGCACGAATTTTGTGTGCTACCTAGACGATTTTCAGGTGGTGTAGCTTAATCTCATTTAATCTTAGCACTGCCCATTTCATGGATAAACCCAATTTCTAGGCCAGAATCTAGTTGGTTGGAGTTAAGACACAATAGAGGAGCTATGATGCTGCTTGGTGCATTTTATAGGCCACCAAATAACGGGGAAGAGATAGAGGATCAGATTTGCAGGGAAATTACTGAGCGGTGCAAGAACTATGGAGTAGTGATAATGGGAGACTTTAACTACCCCAATATTGAATGTGGCAGTGATTGTGTTAAGGGCAGAGAAGGGGAGGAATTTTTGAAGTTTGTTCAGGAGAATTTTATTGATCAGTATGTTTCCTGCCCAACGAGGAAGCATTGCTGGATCTAGTCCTGGGAATGAAGTAGGTCAAGTGGAGATTGTCACAGTTGAAGAGCATTTTGAGAATAGTGATCATAGTATTGTAAGGTTTAGATTAGTTATGGAGAAGGACAAGGAGCAAGCTAGAATAAAAATACTGAACTGGAGAAGGGCTAATTTCAGCGAATTGAGGAGGGATCTGGCCCGGGTAAATTGGAGTCAAAGACTGGCAGGCAGAAATATAATGGAGCAACGGGCGGACTTTAAAGAGGAGATGGTTCGGGTACAGTCTAGGTACATTCCTCCAAGGGGGAACCAAAGCCAGAGCTCCCTGGATGAGGAAGGAGTTAGAGAGTAGGATGAAGCAGAAAAAGGAGCAGATGACAGATGTCAGCGTGATAATACAAAGGAGAATCAGGCTGAATATGAAAATACAGAGGACAAGTAAAAAAGAAAATAAGAGGGGCTAAGAGAGAATATGAGAATAGATTGGCAGCTAACATAAAGGGAATCCAAAGGTCTTCTATAGGCATATTAACAGTTAAACGGTTGTCAGAGGAATGGTGGGACTGATTAGGGACCAAAATGGAGAACGATTGGTGGATGCAGAGGCAGGGTTGAGGTACCGAATGTAGGCTTCGCAAAATCCCCCAGAAACTCGAACAGAGCCCTAAAGGGCGTGATTTTTGGACCTTTCATACAAACTTGGGATGATGGGACCTAAGTGAAGTGATTTGAGGTAAAAACCTCAGTTTTGGACATTTTAAAGATCAGGGAAGAAAAACCCTGAGGAAAATAACTTTTGAATCTTACTGTTGGGAAAGACACCTTTCACAGACACAAGACAGGCTGCGGAGGAGCGTGGCCAGGCAGTGGACAGCTTTGGGTATTGGGGCCCAGTCAAGTTGTCTGGGAATTGTTTACACGGCAATCCTACCAAGGAGGAAGAGACAAACCCAAAACCTCACACACACATCGAAATATGAATAATCCAAGACCCCTTTTGAAATTCCCAGGCCCAGACAGGATACCAGAAGCCTGAAATCAATAAAACATTTAGTACCCCGATTACTTCATCAAAAACCAATCAACCAGGTATCCACAGGGACAGATTTACAAGCCCGCCAAAACCCTAGGACAATAGGGACAAGATTTGGTGCGCAGATAAAGGCCCTGCCTAAATGGGAAACATCGGAAGCCATCAGGACATGTTTAACACCAAGTTAAAGCCATCGAAACTGACAAGCCCGCCAAAACTAAGACAATGGAATAAACAGGGCTCAATTGAAATCTAAAGGAAACCGATTTAGTAAGGGGTTTTGGGCGCGAAAAGGACAAAGGGCCTGAACAGTATAATTGGGGGCCTAATCCCCCAAGACAGTCTCTCTGGACTCTCTGACAATGCTCTCAACGCTCGCACAGCTCTCTCTCTCTCTCAGCTCTGTTCCAGCAAAGACACCACAAGCCATGAGCAGGAGGAGGAAAGAAGGCCAACAACTTCACAAGCAGACCAACACGCAAGAAGAAACCAGAGCGACTGCCTCAGTGACCATCGGACACCTCGCGGCAACAAGGGCCTTATGAAACCTTTTACTCAAAAGACTCTAAACCCTAACTCTCAACTGTCAAGGATTCGTTTGGTGAGCATTATCCCTGACCTCCTGAAACCAAAACCTAGCTAGAAAGTGGGATTTTTGGGAGGGATAAGGTTTTTATTGTATATTGTCTTTCTCCCTCGCCTGTACCGTGTGTTCCCAACATGTGTTTAAGTATTAAGTGTGTTTTAAGTTTGTTACCTTTTTCTTTTAATAAAGTCAAAATTCTTTCATGAGAACCTGTTGTCTACTGCATCTTTGTTCGAAACCCCTAAATAAGTTCAAAGTCGAGAACCAAGGTTGTGGGAGCGATTCGAACCACTCACTCAGTCAGAGGTGAAGGTTGACCCCACACACCACCCCCTACACAAAATAAATAAAATAGCCAATGGTGACTGGTGCCGTGGTTTTGGCTTGACATCTGTTGCTAATGGTAGTAATAACCTTACATAGAAACATAGAAGATAGGAGCAGGAGTAGGCCATTTGGCCCCTCGAGCCTGCTCCGCCATTTGATGAGATCATGGCTTATCATCCAAACTCAGTACCCTGAACCTGCCTTCTCCCCATATCCCTTGATACCTTTAGTTTTAAGAAATATATCTAACTCATTCTTGAATATATTTAATGACTTGGCCTCAACTACCTTCTGTGGTAGAGAATTCCACAGGTTCACCACTCTCTGGGTGAAGAAATTCTTCCTCATTTCTGTCCTAAATGGCTTACCGCTTATCCTTAGACTATGACCCCTGGTTCTGGACTCTCCGACCATCGGGAACATTCTTCCTGCATCTAGTTTGTCCAGACCTGTCAGAATTTTATATGTTTCGATGAGATCCCTTCTCATTCTTCTGTACTCCAGCGAGTATAAGCCCAATCGACCCAATCTCTCCTCATATGTCATTCCTGCCATCCCAGGTATCAGCCTTGTGAATCTTCGCTGAACTCCTTCCATGGCAAGAACATCCTTCCTCAGATAAGGCGACCAAAACTGCACACTGTACTCAAGGTGTGGTCTCACCAAGGCCCTGTACAACTGCAGCAGGACATCCCTGTTCCTATACTCAAACCCTTTCGCTATGAAGGCCAACATACCATTTGCCTTCTTCACCGCCTGCTGCACCTGCATGCTTACCTTCATCGAATGGTGCACAAGGACACACAGGTCTCGTTGCACTTCCCCTTCTCCCAATCTATTGCCATTCAGATAATAGTCTGCCTTTCTGTTTTTGACACCAAAGTGGATAACCTCGCATTTATCCACGTTATATTGCATCTGGTACGCTTCTGCCCACTCACCCAACCTGTCCAAATCATCCTGGAGTTTCTCGGTATCCTCCTTGCAGCACACACGCCCACCCAGCTTTGTGTCATCTGCAAACTTGGAGATATTACATTTAGTTCCCTTATCTAGATCATTAATGTATATTGTGAATAGCTGGGGTCCAAGGACCGATCCCTGCGGTACCCCACTAGTCACTGCCTGCCACTCGGAAAAAGACCCATTAATTCCTACTCTCTGCTTTCTGTCCACCAACCAGTTCTCTATCCAAGTCAATACCTTGCCCCCAATCCCATGTGCCTTAACTTTACACGCTAATCTCTTATGCGGGACCTTATCAAAAGCCTTTTGAAAGTCCAAATACACCACATCTACTGGTTCTCCCTTATCTATTTTCCCAGTTACATCCTCAAAATATTCCAGTAGATTAGTCAAGCACGATTTACCTTTTGTAAATCAATATTGACTTTGTCCGATCCTGTCACTGTTGTTCAAGTGCTCTGCTATTACATCCTTTATAATGGACTCTAGCATTTTCCCTAATACCGATGTCAGGCTTACCGGTCTCTAATTCCCCGCTTTCTCTCTACCACCCTTTTTGAATAGTGGGGTAACATTAGCTACCCTCCAATCCATGGGTACAGTTCCAGATTCCATCGAATGTTGGAAGATGATCAGCAATGCATCTACTATTTCTAGGGCCACTTCCTTAAGTACCCTAGGATGTAGATTATCAGGCCCTGGGGATTTATCGGCCTTCAATCCCGTCAATTTCCCTAACACCATTTCCCTGCAAATACTGATTTCTTTCAGTTCCTCCCTTTCATCAGACCGTATGTTCTGCAACATCTCTGGGAGGTTATTTGTGTCCTCCTTTGTGAAGACAGAACCAAAATATGCATTTAATTGGGCTGCCATTTCTTTGTTTCCCATTATAACTTCCCCCGCTTCTGACTGCAAGGGACCTACACTTGATTTCACTAATCTTTTTCTCTTCACATATCTATAAAAGCTCTTACAGTCAGTTTTTATGTTCCCTGCAAGCTTACTTTCATATTCTATTTTCCCCTTCTTAATTAATCCCTTTGTCCTCCTTTGTTGAATCCTAAACTGCTCCCAATCCTCAGGGCTACCGCTTTTTCTGGCCAATTTATATGTTCTACCCTTGGATCTTATGCTATCCCTAATTTCCCTTGTTAGCCACGGTTGAGTCACCCTTTTTGTTTTATTCTGATGCCACACTGGGATGAACAAATTCTGTAGTTCATCCATGCAGTCTTTGAATGTTTGCCATTGCCTATTCACCGTCAACCCCTTGAGTGACATTCCCCAATCAATCCACGACAACTGGCTGCTTGCCCTCCCCCTCCAAAATGTTCTGTAGCCGCTCCGAGATGTCCTTGACCCTTGCACCAGGGAGGCAACACACCATCCTGGAGTCTCGGTTGCGGCCGCAGAAACGCCTATCTATTCCCCTACAATTGAATCCCCTATCACTATAGCTCTTCCACACTTTTTCCTCCCAGTCTGTGCAGCAGAGCCACCCATGGTGCCAGGAAGTTGGCTGCTGCCGCCTTCCCCTGATAAGTCATCCTCTCCAACAGCATCCAAAGTGGTATATCTGTTTGAGAGGGGGATGGCCACAGGGGACCCCTGCACTACCTGCCTGCACCTCTTACTCTGCCTGGTGGTCACCCATTCACTTCCTGCCTGTACACCCTTTACCTGCGGTGTGACCAACTCGCTAAACATGTTATCCACGACATTCTCAGCGTCACGAATGCTCCAATATGCATCCATCCGCAGCTCCAGCGCCGCAATGCGGTCCGTCAGTAGCTGCAGCTGGATACATTTCCCACACACATGGTCGTCAGGGATACAGGAAGCGTCCCTGATTTCCCACATATAGCAGGAGGAGCATATCATGGGGCCGAGCTCTCCTGCCATGACTTACCCTTTAATTAATTAATTAAAATTAAACTAATTGAATCCCACCAATTTCACTTCAATTAAATGATATACTCAAGGGCCCTTGCTTAACAGCAGTCCCCACTACACCACAGAGACTCCAGAAACTATAAACCACAGAATTTAAGTATGGAAAAAAGGAGCAGCGTAAGAGCTCATCAGGATTGTAAGCAACTTCAGTCTGACATACACTGGAGATTGGTGTCGGTGACTGTGGGGCTGGTTTATATCAGACAGGAGGAGATTGGTGTCAGTGACTGTGGGTTGGTTTACATCAGACAGGAGGAGATTGGTGTCAGTGACTGGGGGTTTGGTTCATATCAGACAGGAGGAGATTGGTGTCAGTGACTGGGGGTTTGGTTTATATCAGACAGGAGGAGATTGGTGTCAGTGACTGGGGGTTTGGTTTATATCAGACAGGAGGAAATTGGTGTCAGTGACTGTGGGGTTGGTTTATATCAGACAGGAGGAGATTGGTGTCAGTGACTGTGGGGCTGGTTTATATCAGACAGCAGGAGATTGGTGTCAGTGACTGTGGGGCTGGTTTATATCAGACAGGAGGAGATTGGTGTCAGTGACTGTGGGGCTGGTTTATATCAGACAGCAGGAGATTGGTGTCAGTGACTGTGGGGCTGGTTTATATCAGACAGGAGGAGATTGGTGTCAGTGACTGTGGGGCTGGTTTATATCAGACAGGAGGAGATTGGTGTCAGTGACTGTGGGGCTGGTTTATATCAGACAGGAGGAGATTGGTGTCAGTGACTGTGGGACTGGTTTATATCAGACAGGAGGAGATTGGTGTCAGTGACTGTGGGGCTGGTTTATATCAGACAGGAGGAGATTGGTGTCGGTGACTGTGGGGTTGGTTTATATCAGACAGGAGGAGATTGGTGTCGGTGACTGGGGGTTTGGTTTATATCAGACAGGAGGAGATTGGTGTCGGTGACTGGGGGTTTGGTTTATATCAGACAGGAGGAGATTGGTGTCGGTGACTGTGGGATTGGTTTATATCAGACAGGAGGAGATTGGTGTCGGTGACTGGGGGTTTGGTTTATATCAGACAGGAGGAGATTGGTGTCAGTGACTGGGGGTTTGGTTTATATCAGACAGGAGGAGATTGGTGTCAGTGACTGTGGGGTTAAGAACAAAAGAAATAAGAGCAGGAGTAGTCCATACGGTCCCTCGAGCCTGCTCTGCCATTCAATAAGATCATGGCTGATCATCGACCTCAGCTCCACTTTCCCGCCTGATCTCCATATCCCTTGATTCCCCCAGAGTCCAAAAATCTATCTATCTCAGCCTTGAATATACTCAAAGACTGAACATTCACAGCCCTCTGAGGCAGAGAATTCCAAAGATTCACAGCCCTCTGAGTGAAGAAATTCCTCCTCATCTCAGTCTTAAATGGCCGACCCCTTATCCTGAGACTATGCCCCCTAGTTCTAGACACTCCAGCCAGGGGAAACAACCTCTCAGCATCTACCCTGTCAATCCCCTTCAGAATCTTGTATGTTTAATGAGATCACCTCTCATTCTTCTAAACTCCAGAGAGTATATCACACAGGAGATTAGTGTAAATGCAGTGAAGTCTCTTGCAAGTTTATCCCTGTTAAAATTCTGCTGAATAGTCAGAAATGTGGGTACTGGGGATCTCCTATGTAAATAATTGCAGAATCACAGAGGGATCTTTACTCGGACTCTAACCTGTGCTGTACCTGTCCTGGGAGTGTTTGATGGGACAGTGTAGAGGGAGCTTTACTCTGTATCTAACCCGTGCTGCACCTGCCCTGGGAGTGTTTGATGGGACAGTGTAGAGGGAGCTTTACTCTGTATCTAACCCGTCCTGTACCTGTCCTGGGAGTATTTGATGGGACAGTGTAGAGGGAGCTTTACTCTGTATCTAACCCATGCTGTGCCTGCCCTGGGAGTGTTTGATGGGACAGTGTATAGGGAGCTTTACTCTGTATCTAACCCATGCTGTACCTGCCCTAGAAGTGTTTGATGGGCAGTGTAGAGGGAGCTTTACTCTGTATCTAACCCGTGCTGTACCTGCCCTGGAAGTGTTTGATGGGACAGTGTAGAGGGAGCTTTCCTCTGTATCTAACCCGTCCTGTAACTGCCCTGGGAGTGTTTGATGGGACAGTGTAGAGGGAGCTTTACTCTGTATCTAACCCGTGCTGTACCTGCCCTGGAAGTGTTTGATGGGACAGTGTAGAGGGAGCTTTACTCTGTATCTATCCCGTCCTGTACCTGCCCTGGGAGTGTTTGATGGGACAGTGTAGAGGGAGCTTTACACTGTATCTAACTCATGCTGTACCTGCCCTGGAAGTGTTTGATGGGACAGTGTAGAGGGAGCTTTACTCTGTATCTATCCCGTCCTGTACCTGTCCTGGGAGTGTTTGATGTGACAGTGTAGAGGGAGCTTTACTCTGGATCTAACCCGTGCTATAACTGCCCTGGGAGTGTTTGATGGGACAGTGTAGAGGGAGCTTTACTCTGTATCTAATCCGTGCTGTACCTGCCCTGGGAGTGTTTGATGGGACAGTGTAGAGGGAGCTTTACTCTGTATCTAATCCGTGCTGTCCCTGTCCTGGGAATGTTTGATTGGACAATGTCGAGGGAGCTTTACTCTGTATCTAACCTGTGCTGTACCTGTCCTGGGAGTGTTGATGGGACAGTATAGAGGGAGCTTTACTCTGTATCTAACCCGTGCTGTACCTGCACTGGGAGTGATTGATGGGACAATGTAGAGGGAGCTTTACTCTGTATCTAACCTGTGCTGTCCCTGTCCTGGGAGTGTTGATGGGACAGTGTAGAGAGAGCTTTACTCTGTATCTAACCTGTGCTGTCCCTGTCCTGGGAGTGTTGATGGGACAGTGTAGAGAGAGCTTTACTCTGTATCTAACCCGTGCTGTACCTGCCCTGGGAGTGTTTGATGGGACATATGGTGCTGACCTCAATGATCACAACATTTAACCCAAAGATGATAGAATATAAAGCCATCAGCTTCTTAATTGAGTATTAAAGTTGATGACCCTGGACACTTGAACCTGCAAATTAATTGGACAAGGTGTTAGCTAGAATCTTACACCCTAAGTCTCGCTGCTCCTCTACTCCTTTCAAAGTTTTACCATTTCATGTACATTTCCTATGTTTTTCTTCCTCCTAAATCTATCACCTCACACATCTCCAGTCTGGAGAACATCCATTAACCACTACTCTCTGTTTTCTGTCCTTTACCCAACTTCCTATCCACGCTGCCCCACTCCCTGTAATACCGTCAGCCTTCATTTGATCAACAAGCCTCCTGTCCGGCACCTTATCAAACACCTTTTGACAATCCATCTCCACAACATCCACTGCATTTCCTTCCTCACTACACTGAGTGCGGCCCCAGGCCCGATTATAAAAACAGTGAACATTATCCACCCGCCTGTTCCCTCAGCAAAGGGGCCCCGCGCCAAACTCCGGGACAGACAGGAAGTCAGGGAGCGTCTGTAAATGGAGGAGAAATGGAGACTGGTCAGGGAGCGTCTGTAAATGGAGGAGAAATGGTGACTGGTTAGGGAGCGTTTGTAAATGGAGGAGAAATGGTGATTGGTCAGGGAGCGTCTGTAAATGGAGGAGAAATGGTGACTGGTCAGGGAGCGTCTGTAAATGGAGGGGAAATGGTGACTGGTCAGGGAGTGTCTGTAAATGGAGGAGAAGTGGGGACTGGTCAGGGAGCGTCTGTAAATGGAGGGGAAATGGTGACTGGTCAGGGAGCATCTGTAAATGAAGGAGAAATGGTGACTGGTTAGGGAGCGTCTATAAATGGAGGAGAAATGGTGACAAAAATCTACAGGAATGCATTGAAAGCAAAGCTGATTTATTTGACATATATCCAGAATATTAATAACCCTATAACTGGGCTGGAGTTTAACACCAGCAGAAACAAACTCCAACTGTCAGAATGAACCTGGTTCAGTCCTGGATGTGATTAACAGCAGCAATAACAGCAGAATCCAACCCCTGCAGTCACTTGTGAACTTGCTGGTGTGTCAGCAGGTTGGATGACCGAGTGAATCCCTTCCCACACACGGAGCAGGTGAACGGCCTCTCTCCAGTGTGAACTCGCTGGTGTGTCAGCAGGTTGGATGACTGAGTGAATCCCTTCCCACACATGGAGCAGGTGAACGGTCTCTCCCCAGTGTGAACTCGCTGGTGTATCAGCAGATCCTTTGTGCTTTTAAAGATCTTCTCACAGTCAGAACATTTAAAAGGTCTTTTATCTGTATGAACAAGTTGATGTTCAGTGAGGTGCGATGACCGAGTGAATCCCTTCCCACACACGGAGCAGGTGAATGGCCTCTCCCCAGTGTGAACTCGCTGGTGTCTCAGCAGGTTGGATGACTGAATTAATCCCTTCTCACACACGGAGCAGGTGAACGGCCTCTCCCCAGTGTGAACTCGCTGGTGTTTCAGAAAGTCGGATGAATTAGTGAATCCCTTCTCACATATGGAACAGGTGAACGGCCTCTCCCCAGTGTGAAAGCTCTGGTGTGTCAGAAGTTTGGATGGTCGATTAAATCCCTTCCCACACGTTGTGCAGGTGGACAGACTCTCTCTAGTGTTTATGCACTGATGTCTTAGAAGCTCAGATGAACAAGTGAATCTGTTCTTACACACGGAGCAGGTGAACAGACTCTCTCCAGTGTGAATGTGCTGGTGTTTCACAAGCTCAGGTGAACAAGTGAATCTCTTCCCACACTCGGAGCAGGTGAACAGCCTCTCCCCGGTGTGAACTCGCTGGTGTACCAGACGGTTGGATGAATGAGAGAATCCCTTCCCACACACAGAGCAGGTGAACGGCCTCTCCCCGGTGTGACTGCGTCGATGAATTTCCAGTTTCGATGGGGAACTGAATCCCTTCTCACATTCCCCACATTTTCACGGTTTCTCCGTGGTGCGGGTGTCCTTGTGACTCTCCAGGTTGGACGATGAGTTGAAGCCTCGTCCACACACACAGGACACGTGTACGGTTTCTCCCCGCTGTGAACGGTGCGATGTTTTTTCTGGCTGTGTAACTGGTTAAGGCTCTTTCCACAGTCAGTGTCCTGGAACACTCTCACTCGGGTCTGTGTGTCTCGGTCACACTGACGTTTGAAATCTTTTCCCACAGACAAACATTTCTTCTTCTATATTAAAAGGCCAATGATATTCAGGTCCTGATGAATCTTGTCACTCTGTCAGATCTTGACGTGATGTTTGGTTTCAATTTCTCGTCTGCACATCCTCCCCTTCTAATGCCCTGTAAAAGAAGTTTACAAAAGTCATCACTGTAAATACAGGACAGAAATTCAGATTTTATTCCCTTTCTCTCCTCAAGGTGCTGTGTGATGATAGGGTTTGGCCCCAGACACTCTTTGCCCTCCAGTACTTTGCCAAGTGGTAATTCTGAGCTGTGAGCCGATACATCGAGCTGCCAGCATTTCGACCATGGGGAGCAGCACAGCCGCTGTCCCTGGCTGAGTCTGTCTGGAAAAGCTGAGGCCATCTGTAGCACACCAACAACAACTTACATTTACATAGCGACTTTAACATAGTAAAACATTCCAAAGTGCTTCACAAGGGCGTAATGGGCAAAAATTGACTTTAGGGCCGAGGCAACTGAAGGCACGGCCACCAATGGTGGAGCGGAGGAAGTGGGGGATGCACAACAGGCCAGAATTGGAGGAATGCAGAGTTCAGAGAATCAGAGAATGGTACAGCCCTTCAGCCCATTGTCCCAGAGCCAGCTCTTTGAATTTAGACCCACTCCTCTGCTTTATCCCCAAAGACCTGCAATTCCTTTCCCCAATTCAAGTAGTTCTCCAATTCCCCTTTGAAAATTACTATTGAATCTGCTTCCACCACCACTTCAGGCGGTGACTTCCAGGCCATGGTCCTTCTGACACTGGAAACATGGAAACATAGAAGATAGGAGCAGGAGTGGGCAATTCGGCCCCTCAAGCCTGCTCTGCCATTCAATGAGATCATGGCTGATTATCCAAATTCAGTACCCTGTCCCTGCTTTCTCCCCATATCCCTTGATCCCTTTAGCCTTAAGAAATATATCCAACTCCTTCTTGAATATATTTAATGAATTCGCCTCAACTGCCTTCTGTGGTAGAGAATTCCACAGGTTCACCACTCTCTGGGTGAAGAAATTCCTCCTCATCTCAGTCCTAAATGGCTTACCCCTTATCCTTAGTCTGTGATCCCTGGTTCTGGACTCCCCGCCATCAGGAACATCCTTCCTGCATCTAGTCTGTCTAGTCCTGTTAGAATTTTATAAGTTTCAATGAGATCCCCTCTCATTCTTCTAAACTCTAGCGAATACAAGCCCAATCGACCCAAACTCTCTTCATACGCCATTCCTGCCATCCCAGTTCTCAGTCTGGTGAATCTTCGCTACACTCCCTCCATGGCAAGAACATCCTTCCTCAGATAAGGCGACCAAAACTGCACACAATACTCAAGGTGTGGTCTCACCAAGGCCCTGTACAACTGCAGCAAGACATCCTTGCTCCTGTACTCGAATCCTCTCGCTATGAAGGCCAACATACCATTTGCCTTCTTAACCACCTGCTGCACCTGCATGCTTACCTTCAACAACTGGTGTACAAGGACTCCCAGGTCTTGTTGCATTTCCCCTTTTCCCAATCTATTGCCGTTCAGATAATAATCTGCCTTCCTGTTTTTGCCACCAAAGTGGATAACCTCGCATTTATCCACATTATACTGCATCTGCCATGCATCTGCCCAATCACCCAACTTGTCCAAATCATACTGGAGTTTCTCCGCATCCTCCTCACAGCACACACGCCCACCCAGCTTTGTGTAGTCTGCAAACTTGGAGATATTACATCCAGTTCCCTCGTCTAGATCATTAATATATATTGTGAATAACTGGGGTCCTAGCACCGATCCCTGCGGTACCCCACTAATCACTGCCTGCCACTCGGAAAAACATAGAAACATAGAAGATAGGAGCAGGAGTAGGGCATTCGGCCCCTCGAGCCTGCTCCACCATTCAATGAGATCATGGCTGATCATCCAAACTCAGTACCCAGTACTTGCTTTCTCCCCATATCCCTTGATACCTTTAGCTTTAAGAAATATATCTAACTCATTCTTGAATATATTTAATGACTTGGCCTCAAGTACCTTCTGTGGTAGAGAATTCCACAGGTTCACCAGTCTCTGGATGAAGAAATTCTTCCTCATTTCTGTCCTAAATGGCTTACCCCTTATCCTTAGATTATGGCCCCTGGTTCTGGACTCTCCGACCATCGGGAACATTCTTCCTGCATCTAGTTTGTCCAGACCTGTCAGAATTTTATATGTTTCGATGAGATCCCTTCTCATTCTTCTATACTCCAGCGAGTATAAGCCCAATCGACCCAATCTCTCCTCATAGGTCATTCCTGCCATCCCAGGTATCAGCCTTGTGAATCTTCGCTGAACTCCTTCCATGGCAAGAACATCCTTCCTCAGATAAGGCGACCAAAACTGCACACTGTACTCAAGGTGTGGTCTCACCAAGGCCCTGTACAACTGCAGCAGGACATCCCTGTTCCTATACTCAAACCCTTTCACTATGAAGGCCAACATACCATTTGCCTTCTTCACCGCCTGCTGCACCTGCATGCTTACCTTCAGCGACTGGTGCACAAGGACACCCAGGTCTCATTGCACTTCCCCTTCTCCCAATCTATTGCCATTCAGATAATAGTCTGCCTTTCTGTTTTTGACACCAAAGTGGATAACCTCGCATTTATCCACGTTATATTGCATCTGCCACGCTTCTGCCCACTCACCCAAACTGTCCAAATCATCCTGGAGTTTCTCAGTATCCTCCTCGCAGCACACACGCCCACCCAGCTTTGTGTCATCTGCAAACTTGGAGATATTACATTTAGTTCCCTTATCTAGATCATTAATGTATATTGTGAATAGCTGGGGTCCAAGGACTGAAACCTGTGGTACCCCACTAGTCACTGCCTGCCACTCGGAAAAAGACCCATTAATTCCTACTCTCTGCTTTCTGTCCGCCAACCAGTTCTCTATCCAAGTCAATAACTTGCCCCCAATCCCATGTGCCTTAACTTTACACGCTAATCTCTTATGCAGGACCTTATCGAAAGCCTTTGAAAGTCCAAATACACCACATCTACTGGTTCTCCCTTATCTATTTTCCCAGTTACATCCTCAAAATATTCCAGTAGATTAGTCAAGCACGATTTACCTTTTGTAAATCCATGTTGACTTTGTCCGATCCTGTCACTGTTTTTCAAGTGCTCAGCTATTACATCTTTTATAATGGACTCTAGCATTTTCCCCACTACCGATGTCAGGCTTACCGGTCTGTAATTTCCCGCTTTCTCTCTACCACCCTTTTTGAATAGTGGGGTAACAATAGCTACCCTCCAATCCATGGGTACAGTTCCAGATTCCATTGAATGTTGGAAGATGATCAGCAATGCATCTACTATTTCTAGGGCCACTTCCTTAAGTACCCCAGGATGTAGATTATCAGGCTCTGGGGATTTATCGGCCTTCAATCCCGTCAATTTCCCTAACACCATTTCCCTGCAAATACTGATTTCTTTCAGTTCCTCCCTTTCATCAGACCCTATGTTCTCCAACATCTCTGGGAGGTTATTTGTGTCCTCCTTTGTGAAGACAGAACCAAAATATGCATTTAATTGGGCTGCCATTTCTTTGTTCCCCATTATAACTTCCCCCGCTTCTGACTGCAAGGGACCTACACTTGATTTCACTAATCTTTTTCTCTTCATATATCTATAAATGCTCTTACAGTCAGTTTTTATGTTCCCTGCAAGCTTACTTTCATATTCTATTTTCCCCTTCTTAATAAATCCCTTTGTCCTCCTTTGTTGAATCCTAAACTGCTCCCAATCCTCAGGGTTACCGCTTTTTCTGGCCAATTTATATGTCCTCTCTTTGGATCTTATGCTATCCCTAATTTCCCTTGTTAGCCACGGTTGAGTCACCCTTTTTGTTTTATTCTGATGCCACACTGGGATGAACAAATTCTGTAGTTCATCCATGCAGTCTTTGAATGTTTGCCATTGCCTATCCACTGTTAACCCTTTGAGTGACATTCCCCAATCAATCCTACCCAATTCGCGCCTCATACCATCGTAGTTTCCTTTATTTAAATTCAGGACCCAAAGTCTCTGATTCAACTACTTCACTCTCCATCCTAATGAAGAATTCTATCATATTATGATCACTCTGACCCAAGGGGCCTCGTACAACAAGATTGCTAATTAATCCTTTCTCGTTACATAATACCCAGTCTAAGATGGCCTGATCTCTGGTTGGTTCCTCGACATATTGTTCCAGAAAACCATCCCGTAAACATTCTAGGAATTCCTCCTCCATAGTATTTTTACTAATTTGGTTAGCCCAATCTATATGTAAATTAAAGTCACCCATGATGACTGCTGTGCCCTTACTGCATGCTTCTCTAATTTCCCTTTTAATGCCATCCCCAACCTCCGTATTACTGTTTGGAGGTCGATATACCACTCCCACTAACGTTTTCTGCCCCTTGTTATTTCTCAGTTCTACCCATACAGATTCCGCATCATCAGAGCTAATATCCTTCATTTCAATTGTGTTAATCCCCTCTTTAACCAGCAATGCTACCCCAACTTCCTTTCTTTTTTGCCTATCTTTCCTAAATATTGAATAACCCTGGATGTTGAGTTCCCAGCCTTGGCCACCCTGGAGCCATGTTTCTGTAATCCCAATCAAATCGTATTCATTAACCTCTATTTGCGTAGCTAATTCATCCACCTTGTTCCGAATGCTCCTTGCATTAAGACACAAAGCCTTCAGGCTTGTTTTTTTTAACGCTCTCAGACCTATATGAATTATTATTTACTGTGACCATGTTTGATTTAAACCGTTGAGTTCTTTGCCTTCTACTTTTGTTTTTCTCCTTCCTGTCTTTTGCTTTTATCCTTGTTTCCCTTTCCTCTGTCTCCCTGCTCAGGTTCCCAACCCCCTGCCACTTTAGTTTCAACCCTCCCCAACAGCACCAGCAAACATTCCCCCGAAGACAGCGGCCCCGGCCCTGCCCAGGTGCAGACCGTCCCGTTCTGGTCCCACCTCCCCCAGAACCGGTTCCAATGTCCAAGGAATTTGAATCCCTCCCCCTTGCACCATTCCTCTAGCCACGTATTCATTTGAAATATCCTCCTATTTCTACTCTGACTAGCACGTGGCACTGGTAGCAATCCTGAGATTACTACCTTTGAGGTCCTATTTTTTAATTTACCTCCTAACTTCCTATATTCTGTTTTTAGGGCCTCATCCAGTTTTTTACCTATAGCGTTGATGCCTATGTGCACCACGACAACTGGCTGTTCGCCCTCCCCCTCCAAAATGTTCTGTAGCCGCTCCGAGACGTCCTTGACCCTTGCACCAGGGAGGCAACACACCATCCTGGAGTCTCAATTGCGGCCGCAGAAACGCCTAACTATTCCCCTTACAATTGAGTCCCCTATCACTATAGCTCTTCCACACTTTTTCCTCCCAGCCTGTGCAGCAGAGCCACCCATGATGCCAGGAAGTTGGCTGCTGCTGCCTTCCCCTGATAAGTCATCCCCCCCCGCAACAGTATCCAAAGTGGTATATCTGTTTGAGAGGGGGATGGCCACAGGGGACCCTTGCACTACCTGCCTGCACCTCTTACTCTGCCTGGTGGTCACCCATTCACTTCCTGCCTGTACACCCTTTACCTGCAGTGTGACCAACTCGCTAAACGTGCTATCCACGACGTTCTCAGTGTCGCGAATGCTCCAATATGCATCCGTCCGCAGCTCCAGCGCCGCAATGCGGTCTATCAGTAGCTGCAGCTGGATACACTTCCCACACACATGGTCGTCAGGGACACAGGAAGCGTCCCTGATTTCCCATATAAAACAGGAGGAGCATATCACGGGGCGGAGCTCTCCTGCCATGACTTACCCTTTAATTAATTAATTAAAATTATATTAAATGAATCCCACCAATTTCACTTCAATTAAATGATATACTCAAGGGCCTTTGCCGACACTGGCCTCTGTAAAAAGCCCACGAAAGTGAGTTTAACTACTCACTGTGCTGCTGCTCTCTCCACTCCCGACACTGGCCTCTGGAAAAAAGCCCACGAAAGTGAGTTTAAATACTCACTGTGCAGCTGCTCTCTCCACTCCCGACACTGGCCTCTGTAAAAAAGCCCGCAAAAGTGAGTTTAAAGACCCGTTTATTCCAACTCTTTGCTTCCTGTCTGCCAACCAGTTCTCTATCCAAGTCAGTACCTTACCCCCAATCCCATGTGCTTTAACTTTGCACGCTAATCTCTTATGCGGGACCTTATCGAAAGCCTTCTGAAAGTCCAAATACACCACATCCACTGGTTCTCCCTTATCTATTCTACCAGTTACATCCTCAAAAAATTCCAGTAGATTAGTCAAGCATGATTTACCTTTTGTAAATCCATGTTGACTTTGTCCGATCCTGTCACTGTTTTCCAAGTGCTCTGCTATTACATCTTTTATAATGGACTCTAGCATTTTCCCCACTGCCGATGTCAGGCCTATAATTTCCCGTTTTCTCTCTCCCACCTTTTTAAATAGTGGGGTTACATTAGCTACCCTCCAATCCATGGGAACTATTCCAGAGTCTATAGAATTTTTGGAAGATGACCAGCAATGCATCTACTATTTCTAGGGCCACTTCCTTACGTACCCTAGGATGTAGAATATCAGGCCCTGGGGATTTATCGGCCTTCAATCCCGTCAATTTCCCTAACACCATTTCCCTCCAAATACTGATTTCATTCAATTCCTCCCTCTCATTAGACCCTATGTTCCCCGACATCTCTGGGAGGTTATTTGTGTCCTCCTTTGTGAAGACAGAACCAAAGTATGTATTTAATTGGTCTGCCATTTCTTTGTTCCCCATTATAAATTCCCCTTATTCGGACTGCAAGGGACCTACGCTTGACTTCACCAATCTTTTTCTCTTCACATATCTACAGAAGGTTTTACAGTCAGTTTTTATGTTCCCTGAAAGCTTACTCTCATACTCTATTTTCCCCCTCTTAATTAATCCCTTTGTCCTCCTTTGCTGAATCCTAAACTGCTCCCAATCCTCAGGTTTGCTGCTTTTTCAGGCCAATTTATATGTCCTCTCCTTCGATCTTATGCTATCCCTAATTTCCCTTGTTAGCCACGGTTGAGTTACCTTTTTTGTTTTATTTTTATGCCAAACAGAGATGAACAAATTCTATAGTTCATCCATGCAGTCTTTAAATGTTTGCCATTGCCTATCCACCGTCAACCCTTTAAGTAACGTTCCCCAATCTATCCTAGCCAATTCGCGCCTCATACCATCGTAGTTTCCTTTATTTAAATTCAGGACCCTAGTCTCTGAGTCAACTACTTCACTCTCCATCTTAATGAAGAATTCTATCATATTATGATCGCTCCTCCCCAAGGGGCCTCGCACAACAAGATTGCTAATTAATCCTTTCTCATTACGTAATACCCAGTCTAAGATGGCCTGATCTCTAGTTGGTTCCTCAACATATTGGTCCAGGAAACCATCCCGTATACACTCTAGGAATTCCTCCTCCACAGTATTGTTACTAATTTGGTTAGCCCAATCTATATGTAGATTAAAGTCACCCATGATAACTGCTGTGCCCTTATTGCATGCGTCTCTAATTTCCCGTTTAATGCCATCCCCAACCTCAGCATTACTGTTTGGGGGTCTGTATACAACTCCCACTAACGTTTTCTGCCCCTTGGTATTTCTCAGCTCTACCCATACAGATTCCACATCATCAGAGCTAATATCCTTCCTTACTATTGTGTTAATCTCCACTTTAACCAGCAATGCTACCCCACCTCCTTTTCCTTTATGCCTGTCTTTCCTGAATACCCCTTGATGTTGAATTGCCAGCCTTGGTCACCCTGGAGCCATGTTTCTGTAATCCCAATTATATCATATCCATTTACATCTATTTGTGCAGCTAATTCATCCACCTTATTACGAATGCTCCTCGCATTACGACACAAAGCCTTCAAGCTCGTTTTTTTAACACCCTTAGACCTTTTAGAATTATTATTTACTGTGGCCATGTTTGATTTACACCCTTGATTTCTCTGACTGCCACTTTTGCTTTTCTCCGTCCTGTCTTTTGCTTCTAACCTTGCTTCCCTTTCCTCTGTCTCCCTGCACAGGTTCCCAACCCTCTGCCATTTTAGTTTAAACCGTCCCCAACAGCACGAGCAAACACTCCCCCTAGGATATCAGTCCCGGTCCTGCCCAGGTACAAACCGTCCAGTTTGTACAGGTCCCACCTCCCCCAGAACCGGTTCCAATGTCCCAGGAATTTGAATCCCTCCCCCTTGCACCATTCCTCTAGCCACGTATTCATCTGAAATATCCTTCTATTTCTACTCTGACTAGCACGTGGCACTGGTAGCAATCCTGAAACAGTTTCTCCTTATTAAGAGGGTTGTAAACACCAGGTCCACTTGGCACTGAAGTGTCTGAAACTCATACGATAGCAAAATACTGCGGATGCTGGAAATCCGAAATAACAACAGAAAACGCTGGAAAAACTCAGCAGGCGAGGCAGCATCCGTGGAGAGAGAAAAAGAGTTAACGTTTCAGGTCGATGACCTTTCATCAGAACTGGGAAGAGCCGGAAATCAAATAGATTTAAGGCCAGGGTAAAGCTGGGAAAAGGGGGAGGGGATAAAGGAACAAAAGGAGAGATGAATATCTCTTAATGTCTCTTAATGTCTCTTCATCTCTCCTTTTGTTCCTTTATCCCCTCCCCCTTTTCCCAGCTTTACCCTGGCCTTAAATCTATTTGATTTCCGGCTCTTCCCAGTTCTGATGAAAGGTCATCGACCTGAAACGTTAACTCTCTTTCTCTCTCCACGGATGCTGCCTCGCCTGCTGAGTTTTTCCAGCGTTTTCTGTTGTTATGTCTGAAACTCATAATAGGAACTCCAGGAAAACAAAATACTGACAAAAGTTAAACTGTTCTGTTGACAAATGAAATCTCAATTTAAGTTTAAAAATATAAATTGTTTAACGGGTTCACACTGACTCACCCGACTCAGGTTCCACCCCTCAAACACCGCGATTGGTTGCAGAATGCGCTGCTCCCTTGGCCCTCTGGCCTCTGAGCTCTCTTCCTGTTGGTTCCCAGGGCAGTCAATCGCCACTCGCCAACATTACGCTGCCAGATGTGGTTCAGGGGCTTCTAGGAAGAAAGTAAATGAGGCCATGAATCTGAGTTGGGAAATACAATGAGAGAAACATGATTCAATTGGTGAACTAAACTATTTAAAAACTCAAATGAATTGTTGTAATTAATATATTTTTTTTGCGCCAAGGGGGAAAAAGTGATGTCTTCCCACACATGGAGCAGGTGAACGGCCTCTCCCGGCGTGACTGCATCGACGAGGTTCCAGCTTGGATGGGTAATGGAATCACTTCCACAGTCCCCACATTTCTACGGTTTCTCCATGGTACGGGTGTCCTTGAGTCTTTCCAGGTTGGATGAACAGTTGAAGCCTCATCCACACACAGGACACGTGTACGGTTTCTCCCCGCTGTGAATAGTGCGATGTTTTTTCAGGCTGTGTAACTGGTTAAAGCTCTTTCCACAGGCAGTGCACTGGAACACTCTCACTCGGGTGTGTGTGTCTCGGTGCTTTTTCAGTCACACTGATGTTTGAAATCTTTTCCCACAGACAGAACAGACCAACATTTCTCCTTCCACATTCAAAGGCCGATGATATTCGGGTCCTGATGAATGGAGTGACTCTGTCAGATCTTGATGTGATGTTTGGTCTGAGTTTGCGGTGTGTAAATGCTGCCCTTCTCACAGCCTGTAAAATGAGTTACCAAAAGCCATCACTGAGAATCCAGGATAGAAATTGACCAGATTCTCCTCCTGGTTCCTGGCCAAGGGGGCCGCGCATGCGCCCTGCTGCCCCCTGAGCCTCTCAAGATGGCGGCCGTTGCCCCGGGCCTGTCACCGGCAGAAAGCCCCGCCCCGCTTGGGGCAAAGGCCCGGCCCGGATGCTCTTGTTCGGGGCCTGAGGCCCACCCCGGGGGTTTGTGAAGCGGATAATGTCGAGTGTTTTAATAATGGGGCCCGCGTCCCCCCGGGGTTTATTAACCCGCTCCCTGAGCTCTCTCACCTCATGTGTCAGCGGCTGCTGCCAAGGTCCGCGCATGCTTAGCTCACACTGCCCGGGTGATTGACGGGAGTTCCGGACCAATAGGAAGTGCGGGGCGGGGCTGGAGGACCGAGCGGGCGGCGGTTCCTCCAACGAGTCGGAGTGTGTGAGGGGCGGGGCTTGACCTTTAAACCTGAACAACAGAAGGTGAGCTGAGCATGCGCGGACCTTGGCAGCAGCCGCTGACACATGAGGTGAGTGAGCTCAGGGAGCGGGTTAATAAACCCCGGGGGGCCGCGGGCTGCTCACACCCCGAGTGCGGCCCCAGGCCCCATTATTAAAACACTCAGGGTTCCAGGGCTGGAATCCGGCACCCGGAAGTGGAATTTCAGCCTCAGTGTTACAAGATTTATCGGTTACAGGCTGGAGAGAGGAATAATTCAAGATGACACGGAGCTGTGTGATTGGTTCAGTCTGTATATCACTGACGGGCCCTTTTAAATTTGAGTGGTCAGGTATTCAAATTCCCAGTAATCTAATCCCGGATATGAAAGAGGGGAGAGCTGTGTTTAAATCAAAGAGTCTCCTTGGAGATTCTCTGAGTGAAGGACCTGGTCGGCTTGAAACAGCTGAAAAATCGGTTAAAAATGTCCAATTAGCAGTTTTTGACCAATATCGACTCCCACAGGGATGGGGAATTCTAGAATAAGGAAGGAACCGGTCAGGATTTGAAAGGTCTTTACAAAGGATTCGAGGGACTCTTCCATTTGGGATCTTTCTTTATTTTGTCCACTCGAGGAGTTCGATAACAGGCTTCCTCCTGTGAATGTAGAGCTGGATCAGTGGGCTGTGACGTGTTTACTTGTTCATCTTTTGTTAAATACATTTGGTGGGTGAATTTAAATTTAAAACCAGGTTTGCAGGCGTGATGCTCTATTCACACATTAAAAGTGAGAGAGATGCTATGGGACACATGCTAAGTCCAGTAGCTGAAAATGATTAACAGCCTGGGTTTTGTGTTCAGTGATCACCATGTACAGTCCCAGGGTTAGAATCCCCACGTGTGAAGGTATGTTGTATAGAAACTAGAATTGTCTGTTCTGAATTTCTACCCTGTACTTAAAATGATGACTTTTGTAAACTCCTTTTACAGGGTATTAGAAGGGGATGATTTGCAGACGGGAAACTCAAACCAAACATCACGTCAAGATCTGAGAGTCACTCAATTCATCAGGACCTGAATATCATTGGCCTTTGAATGTGGAAGGAGAAATGTTTGTCTGTTCTGTCTGTGGGAAAAGATTTCAAACATCAGTGTGACTGGAAAAGCACCGAGATACACACACCCAAGTGAGAGTGTTCCAGTGCACTGACAGAGGAAAGAGCTTTAACCAGTTACACAGCCTGAAAAAACATCGCACGTTCACAGCGGGGAGAAACCGTACACGTGTTCTGTGTGTGGACGAGGCTTCAACTGATCGTCCAACCTGGAGAGACACAAGGACACCCGCACCACGGAGAAACCGTGGGAATGTGGGGACTGTGGGAAGGGATTCAGCTCCCCATCGAAGCTGGAAACTCATCGACGTAGTCACACTGGGGAGAGGCTGTTCACCTGCTCCGTGTGTGGGAAGGGATTCGCTCAGTCGTCCAACCTGCTGAGACACCGGCAAGTTCACACTGGGGAGAGGCCGTTCACCTGCTCCGTGTGTGGGAACGGATTCACTAATTCAGCCCACCTTCTGAGACACCAGCGTGTTCACACTGATGAGAGACCTTTTAAATGCTTCGACTGTGCGAACTGCTTTAAAAGCTCAGAGGAACTGATTCAGCACCAGCGAGTTCACACTGACGATAAACCATTCAGTTGCTCTCACTGTGGGAAAAGCTTCAGGCAGTCATTCAATCTTATTGTACACCAGCGCACTCACACTGGGGAGAGGCCGTTCACCTGCTCCGTGTGTGGGAAGGGATTCACTCAATCATCCAACCTGCTGACACACCAGCCAGTTCACACTGGGGAGAGGCCGTTCACCTGCTCCATGTGTGGGAAGGGTTTCTCTCGATCGTCCAGCCTGCTGACACACCAACAAATTCACACTGGGGAGAGGCCGTTCACCTGCTCTGTGTGTGGGAAGGGTTTCAGTCTATCATGCAACCTGCTGAAACACCAGCGAGTTCACAAGTGACTGCAGGAGTTGGATTCTGCTGTTATTGCTGCTGTTAATCACATCCAGGACTTAACCATGTTCATTCTGACAGTTGAGGTTTGTTTCTGCTGATGTTAATAGCCCTATAACTGTCTGGAGTTTAATATTCTGGATATATAGCTGATTGACTTGTTGGGGCTGCAGTGTCCCTTTAAGAACCGCTGTCTGTGATCGTTCCCCTTAATTCAGGACTTTCAGCAGAAATTATTTGACAATAAAATTATGAATTTTACTTTAACCCTAAATTGACCTTTGGTACAAAATCTACAATTTATTGTCTGAAAGTTTCCACTGATTAACATCTCCAGTTAGAAAGTGCAGATTAATCCTTGCTGACAATTCTTACTGACTTGCACATTACTCACAGTGGCACCTCCATTATCCACCAGAAAGAAGGGGAATGGGAATTGGTGGAGAATCGAGAGTCCACAAATGTTGCATCTCCCATCTGGTACAGCAATCCCCTCGGCACGGGAATGCAGACAAGTCCAATCCAAGAAACGCTCTGAGTTTAATTTTTTGGGCCTGTGGGGTTGGTTTATATCAGACAGGAGGAGATTGGTGTCAGTGACTGTGGCGTTGGTTTATATCAGACAGGAGGAGATTGGTGTCAGTGACTGTGGGGTTGGTTTATATCAGACAGGAGGAGATTGGTGTCAGTGACTGGGATTGGTTTATAGCAGACAGGAGGAGATTGGTGTCAGTGACTGTGGGGTTGGTTTATATCAGACAGGAGGAGATTGGTGTCAGTGACTGTGGGGTTGGTTTATATCAGACAGCAGGAGATTGGTGTCAGTGACTGTGGGGTTGGTTTATATCAGACAGCAGGAGATTGGTGTCAGTGACTGTGGGGTTGGTTTATATCAGACAGGAGGAGATTGGTGTCAGTGACTGTACCTAACCCGTACAGTACCTGCCCTGGGAATGTTTGATGGGACGGTATCGAGGGAGTTTTACTCTGTATCTAACCTGTGCTGTTCCTGCCCTGGGAGTGTTTGATGCGACAGTGTAGAGGGAGCTTTACTCTGTATCTAACCCATGCTGTACCTGCCCTGGGAGTATTTGATGGGACAGTGTAGAGGGAGCTTTACACTGTATCTAACCCATGTTGTACCTGCCCTGGGAGTGTTTGATGATGATGCGGAGATGCCGGTGTTGGACTGGGGTGGACAAAATTGAGAGGTCGCACAACACCAGGTTATAGTCCAACAGTTTTATTTTAAATCACAAGCTTTCGGAGTTACAACTCCTTCGTCGGGTGAAGTGAGGAGATACAGAATCGTCAAAGCATATATAGATACAGAACAATGCATGTGTAACTTACAATTGCAGACAACTAAATTCAATCATCCTGACTGTTTATCTGCCGAGGTGTGATAAAGTTAATCAGGTCAGCCAGGAAGGTACCACATCAAAGACATAGCAAGATACAACTGAGACAATGAGGTGGAGTCGCATGGGGTCTAACGTGTCAAAAGCTGCCGTCTGTATGTAAAACGATTAACTTTAAAATTTTTACTTTTTTACTGGGAATCACATCTGTGAACAAGCCAACGACGATTCGAGTCCGGATCACGTCATGTATCGTGACATAAACCCAAGATCCCGATTGAGACCGTCTTCATGAGTGCGGAACTTGGCTATCAGTTTCTGCTCGATGATTTTGCGTTGTCGTGTTTTCCTAAGGCCGCCTTGGAGAACGCTTACCCGCAGATCCGAGGCTGAATGTCCTTGACTGCTGAAGTGTTCCCCGACTGGGAGGTAACAATCCTGCCTGGCGATTGTTGTGCGGTGCTCGTTCATACGTTGTCTCAGTGTCTGCATGGTCTCGCCGATGTACCATGCCGCGGTGCATTCTTTCCTGCAACGTATGAGGTAGACAACGTATCATGTTTATATTACACCAGACCCTGTCTCTGTTTGTATTACACTAGACCCTATCTCTGTTTATTTTACACTAGAACCTGTCTCTGTTTATAAAACATTCACAGGATGTGGGCATCTCCAGCAAGGCCAGTATTTATTGCCCATCTCTAATTGCCCTCGAAGGTGGTGGTGAGCTGCCTTCTTGAATACAACCAAGGGGCTTGCTAGGCCATTTCAGAGAGCAGTTAAGAGTCAACCACATTGCTGTGGGTCTGGAGTCACCAATAGGCCAGACCCGGTAAGGACAGCAGATTTCCTTCCCTAAAGGACATTAGTGAACCTGATGGGGTTTTACAACAATCCATTATTTTCATGGTCACCATTATTGATACAAACTTTTCATTGCAGATTTATTTAATGTTGTACTGCATCTTTTTCTGGTGATTGAAACATCTTTAAAATCTGAGCCAGTGTGTTGTGAAACAAAGAGCCTTGTGTCCAATAAGGGGAATAAAGGCCCACAGCCTCCCCTGGCCCCAGGCCCTGAATATTCTGAGGGGGGAGTGTGAGCAGCCAGAGGTCGTTGTCCATATCGGTACCAACAATATAGGTAGAAAGAGGGATGAGGTCCTGCAGACAGATTTTAGGGAGCTCGGAAAGAGATTAAAAAACAGGACCTCAAAGGTAGTGATCTCTGGATTATTCCCGGTGCCACGCGCGAGTGAGTATAGAAATAGGAGGATAGAGCAGATGAATGTGTGGCTGGAGAGATGTTGCAGGAGGGAGGGCTTCAGATTCCTGGGGAATTGGGGCCAGTTCTGAGGGAGGTGGAACCTGTACAGGCCGGTCAGTTGCACCTCAACAGAGCCGGTACCAATATCCTCGCGGGGAGGTTTGCTAGTGCTGTTGGGGAGGGTTTAAAGTAAGTTGGCAGGGGGATGGGCACCAGGATGTAACATTAGAAAGGGGAAATAAAGTGCTCACAGGATTGGGAGAGGCAGAGAGCACTAAAGTAAGATATAGTGAGGTATTAGGTGGGGTCAAACTAAGAGAGAATACAGGATGGTCTAAGATGGGTTTACAGTGTGTGTATGTGAACGTACGAAGCGTAGTAAACAAGGTAAGTGAGCTGCCGGCACAAATAGTCACATGGGAATATGATGTTGTGGCAATAACTGAGACCTGGCTCAAAAAAGGGCAGGATTGGGTATTAAATATTCCTGGTTATAGAGTGTTCAGGAAAGATAAGGAAGGAAAGATAGGAGGTGGTGTGGCAGTATTGGTTAAGGAGAATGTTAGTGCTGGAGAGGGAGGATGTCCTGGAGGGGTCAAGGACAGAATTTATATGGCTAGAGTTAAGAAATAATAGAGGTGCCATTACACAACTAGGTGTATTCGATAGACCACGAAATAGTGGGAAAGATGTGGAGGAGCAAATTTGCAGAGAAATTAGAGAGGACGCAAGAACTATAAAGTAATGATAATGGGGGGCTTCAACTATCCTAATATAGACTGGGATTGTAATAGTGTAAAGGGCAGAGAAGGGGAAGAATTTCTGAAGTGTGTTCAGGAGAACTTTCTTGATCAGTATGTTTCAGGCCCAACGAGGGAGGAGGCATTGCTGGATCTGGTTCTGGGGAATGAGGTGGGTCAAGTGGAGCAAGTGTCAGTAGGTGAACATTTAGGGAACAGTGATCATAGTATCATAAGGGTTCGATTAGCTATGGAAAAGGACAGGGAGCAATCTAGAGTAAAAATGTTTAACTGGGGGAAGGCCAATTTCAGTGGGATGAGAACGGATCTGGCCCGGGTAAATCAGAATCAAAGATTGGCAGGCAAAACTGTAATGGAACAATGGGCTGCCTTTAAAGAGGAAATAGTTCAGGTACAGTTCAGGTACATTCCCACTAGGGGGAAAGTCAGGGCTCCCTGGATGACGAGTTAGAGAATATGATGAAGCAGAAAAAGAGTGCGTATGACAGTAGTCAGGTTGCAAATACATCTGAGAATCAGGCTATATATAAAAAGGTCAGAGGAGAAGTGAAAAAGAAAATAAGAGGGGCAAAGTGAGGGTATGAGAATAGAATGGCAGCAAACATAAAAGGTAATCCAAAAGCCTTCTGTAGGCATTTAAATAGTAAAAAGGTAGTAAGAGGAGGGGTGGGGCCGATTAGGGACCAAAAAGGAGACCTATGCATGGAGGCAGAGGGTATGGCTGAGGAACTAAACGAGTACTTTGCATCTGTCTTCACCAAGGAAGAGGATGCTGCCATACACATAGTGAAGGAGGAGGTAGTGGAGACACTTGATAGGATAAAAATTGATAAAGAGGAGGTATTAGAAAGGCTGGCTGTACTTAAAGTAGATAAATCACCAGGAACGGATGGGATGCATCCTAGGATGCTGAGGGAATTGAGGGTGGAAATCGCGGAGGTACTGGCCATAATATTCCAATCCTCCATAGATACGGGGGTGGTGCCAGAGGACTGGAGAATTGCAAATGTTGCACCATTGTTCAAAAAAGAGTGTAAAGATAAACCCAGCAACTACAGGCCAGTCAGTTTGGCCTCAGTAGTGGGGAAGCTTTTAGAAACAGTAATCAGGGACAAAATTAACAGTCACTTTGATAGGTGTGGATTAATTAAGGAAAGCCAGCATGGATTTGTTAAAGACAAATCGTGTTTAACTAACTTGACTGAATTCTTTGATGAGGTAACAGAGAGGGTTGATGAGGGTAATGCGGTTGATGTGGTGTACATGGATTTCCAGAAGGCGTTCGACAAAGTGCCTCCTAATAGGCTTGCCAGCAAAGTTGAACCCCATGGAATAAAGGGGACAGTGACAGCATGGATTCAGAATTGGCTAAGTGAGAGAAAACAGAGAGTAGTGGTGAACGGTTGTTTTTTGGACTGGAGGAAGGTATACAGTGGTGTTCCCCAGGGCTCGGTTCTAGGACTACTGCTTTTCTTGATTATATATTAATTAATTGGATGCGGGTGTACAGGGCAAAATTTGCAGATGACACAAAACTTGAAGTATTGTGAACAGTGAGGAGGAGAGTGATAGACTTCAGGAAGACATAGACAGGCTGGTGAAATGGGCGGACACGTGGCAGATGAAATTTAACGCAGAAAAGTGTGAAGTGATACATTTTGGTAGAAAGAATGGGGAGAGGAAATATAAACTAAATGGTACAATCCTAAAGGGGGTGCGCAGAGAGACCTGGGGGTATGTGTGCACAAATCGTTGAAGGTGGCAGGGCAGGTTGAGAAAACAGTTAAAAAGGCTTATGGGATCCTGGGCTTCATAAATAGAAATGAGAAGTCGCACAACACCAGGTTATAGTCCAACAGATTTATTTAATTTTACAAGCTTTCGGAACAGTTCGCTCCTTCGTCAGGTAAGTTAGCAGTGAGAGAATCTCCCAGAATTCACAATTTAAACACAGACAAAATATATTCAAATCTTTCAAATTCAATACTTTCATAAATAGAGGTATAGAGTACAAAAGTGTGGAAATTATGATGAACCTGTAGAAAACAATGGTTCGACCCCAACTGGAGTATTGTGTCCAATTCTGGGCACCACACTTTAGGAAGGATGTGAAGGCCTTAGAGAAGGTGCAGAAAAGATTTACGAGAATGATTCCAGGAATGAGGGACTTCAGTTACGTTGATAGACTGGAGAAGCTGGGGTTGTTCTCCTTGGAGCATAAGAGATTGAGAGGAGATTTGATAGAGGTGTTCAAAATCATGAGGGGTCTGGACAGAGTAGAGAGAGAGAAACTGTTCCCATTGGTGGAAGGGTCGAGCACCAGAGGACACAGATTTAAGGTGATTTGCAAAAGTACCAAAGGTGATATAAGAAAAAAAATTTTTACGCAGCGAGTGGTTAAGATCTGGAATGGCAGACTCAGTCTTATCTTTCAAAAGGGAGTTGGATAAGTATCTGAAGGAATAACATTTGCAGGGGAAAGGGCGGGGGAGTGGGACTAGCTGAGAGTTGGCACGGGCTCGACAGGCCGAATGGCCTTCTTCCGTGCTGTAACCATTCTATGATTCTGTGAAATCCTCTGAATCCCAACCTTTACTAGTCCCTCCCCTTTTAAAAAATATTCTGCTTTTCCATTCTTCCTACCAAAGTGGATAACTTCACATTTCTCCACATTATACTCCATCTGCCACCTTACTGCCCACTCACTTAACCGGTCTATATTTCTTTGCAGCCTATTTACGTCCTCCTCACAGCTTACTTTCCCACCTATTACACTCGGATCCCTCATCTAACTCATTGAAGTAGCTGAGGGCCAAGCACTGATCCTTGTGGTACCACACTAGTTACACCCTGCCACCCTGAAAATGACCCGTTTATCCCTACTCTCTGTTTTCTGTCCATTAACGAATCCTCAATCAATGCTCAGATATTACCCCCAAACCCATGAGCCCTAACCTTGTGTAACAACCTATTGTGTGGCACCTTATCAAATGCCTTCTGAAAATCCAAATATACTACATCCACTGGTTCCCCCTTTATCTACCCTGCTAGTTACACCCTCAAAAGACTCTAATAGATTTTTCAAACACGATTTTCCTTTCATAAATCCGTGTTGACTCTGTCTACTCATATTGTGATTTCCCAAGTGCCCTGTTACCATGTCCTTAATAATAGATTCTAGCATTTACGCTACTATTGATGTCAGGCTAACTGACCTACAGTTCCCTGTTTTTTCTCTCCCTCCTTTCTTGAATAGCAGGGTTACATTTGAAAGAAATTTCCAAGAAGCAGTTTTTGACCAAATTCGACTCCCACAGGGATGGGGAAATCTATAATAAGCACGGAATCGGTCAGGATTTGAAATTTATTTACAACAGATACGAAGGGCTCTTACCTTTGCGATCTATCTTTATTCTGTCCACTCAAGGAGTTAGAAAACAGATTTTCTCCTGTGAATATAGAGCTGGCTTATTGGGCCGTGAACTGTTTACTTGTTCATCTTCTGCTAAATACATTTCCTGAGGGAATTTAAATTGAAAGCAGGTTTGCAGGCGTGATGCTCTATTCACACATCGAAGGTGAGAGAGATGCTGTGGGACACACGCTAAGTCCAGTAGCTGAAAGTGATTAACAGACTGGGTTTTGTGTTTAGTGATCCCGGGCGTGTTACCGAGACCTTCCCTGGATACCAAGGCTAGGAGAGGCACTCTGGAAGGTATGGGGAGCTGGGACTTATCCATGAGAGTAACCGAAGGTACGAGAACTGAAATAATCGCGTGTTAGAAAGGAGAAAAGGCCCAAAAATGGAGCAGTCGGTAACAGGACATCAATTAATCAATTAGTCTCCTCTTATCTTGGAGAACATGATGTGGAGATGCCGGTGTTGGACTGGGGTGGACAAATGTGAGAAGTCGCACAACACCAGGTTATAGTCCAACAGCTTTATTTGAAATCACAAGCTTTCGGAGCGCTGCTCCTTCGCAGGACCTGACGAAGGAGCAGTGCTCCGAAAGCTTGTGATTTCAAATAAAGCTGTTGGACTATGACCTGGTGTTGTGCGACTTCTCACATTTATCTTGGAGAAATGAAGGACATGACACACTGTGTGTTTGATACAAAGCTGATTTATTTGACATATCAAAATATTAAACTCCAGCCCAGTTATAGGGTTATTAACATAATCAGAAACAAACCTCAATTGGAATATGAACATGGTTCAGTCCTGCATGTGACTAACAGCAGAATCCAACCACTGCAGTCATTTGTGAATTTGCTGGTGTTTCAGCAGGTGGGATGACCGAGTGAATCTCTTCCCACACATGGAGCAGGTGAACGGCCTCTCCCCAGTGTGAACTCGTTGGTGTGTCAGCAGGTGGGATGAATTAGCAAATCCCTTCCCACACATGGAGCAGGTGAACGGCCTTTCCGCAGTGTGAGTGTGGTGGTGTGTCAGCAGATCTCTTGTGCTTTTAAAGCTCTTCCCACACTCAGAACATTTGAAAGGTCTCTTTTCAGTGTGAACAAGTTGGTGTTTAGTGAGGTTGGCTAATCGAGCAAAAACCTTCCCACACACAATGCAGGTGAATGGCCTCTCTCCAGTGTGAACTCGCATGTGTTCAGTGAGGCTAGATGACTGCCCGAACCTCTTCCCGCATTGAGAGCAACTGAATGGCCTCTCCCCAGTGTGAACTCGCTGGTGTGTCAGAAGGTGGGATGACTGACGGAATCCCTTCCCACACTCGGAGCAGACGAACGGCCTCTCCCCAGTGTGAATGCGTCGATGAGTTTCCAGCCGGGACGGGGAGCTGAATCCCTTCCCACAGTCCTCACATTTCCACGGTTTCTCCGTGGTGCGGGTGTCCTTGTGTCTCTCCAGGTTGGACGATCAGTTGAAGCCTCGTCCACACACAGAACATGTGTATGGTTTCTCCCCACTGTGAACGGTGCGATGTTTTTTCAGGCTGTGTAACTGGTTAAAGCTCTTTCCACAGTCAGTGCACTGGAACACTCTCACTCGGGTGTGTGTGTCTCGGTGCTTTTCCAGTCACACTAATGTTTGAAATCTTTTCCCACAGACAGAACAGGCAGACATTTCTCCTTCCACATTCAAAGGCTGATGATATTCCCTGTAAAAGCAGTTTACAAAAGACATCACTAAGTTCAGGATAAAAATGCAGAACAGTTAATTCTAGTTTCTATGGAACATTCTTTCCTCTCTTATTATATAGAATTACATGGACTGTGCAGCACAGAAACAGGCCAATCAGTCCAACTGGTCCATGTGGTGTTTATGCTCCACACGAGCCTCCTCCCATCTCTCTTCATCTCACCCTATCAGCATCTCCTTCTATTCCTTTCTCCCATGTGATTATCCAGCTTCCTCTTAAATGCATTCTGCCATTCCTGTTTGTGGGACCTTGCTGTGTGCAAATTGGCTGCGGGTTTCCCACATTACAACTCTGGATCCACTTCAAACAGTACTTCATTGGCTGTAAAGCGCTTTGAGACGTCCGGTGGTGGTGAAAGGTGCTACATAAATGCTATTCGCCTCAACTATTCAATGTAGCTCCAAGTTCCCACATTCTCAGCACTCTCTGGGTGAAGGAGTTTAATCTAAATAGTACTTTCCTGGGCAGCCAATGAGCACTGCTGCCTTTTTTGTGCATTTCCTGGCGAGGCTAAACAGTTGATATTTTCTGATCAAAAACAGCTGAGCTCGGCAGCATTAGTCCTGTTTTGCTTCCTTTGGAGACCAGGTGTACAAGCAGAGTGAGCGCAGCCTTCACAGCAACCGCAATAAAACTGTTACAGTTGTGAAAGAACTTTGTGTCAGTGCACTGGACCACAAACAAAGTATGTGTGTCAATTATTGTCTGACTGCAATACTGTGATATTTTAAAGGCGCTATATAAAGGTAAGTTGTTGTTGTTTGGTCTGAGTTTGCGGTGTGTAAATGCTGCCCTTCTCACAGCCTGTAAAAGGAGTTTCCAAAAGCCATCACTGAGAGTCCAGGATAGAAATTGACCAGATTCTCCTCCGGGTTCCTGGCCAAGGGGGCCGCGCATGTGCCCTGCTGCCCCCTGAGCCTCTCAAGATGGCGGCCGTTGCCCCGGGCCTGTCACCGGGAGAAAGCCCCGTCCCGCTCGGGGCAAAGGCCCGGCCCGGAGGCTCTTGTTCGGGGCCTGAGGCCCACCCCGGGGGTTTCTGAAGCGGATAATGTCGAGTGTTTTAATAATGTGGCCTGGGGCCGCACTCGGGGTGTGAGCAGCCCGCGTCCCCCCGGGGTTTATTAACCCGCTCCCTGAGCGCTCTCGATAGCAAAATACTGCGAATGCTGGAAATCCAAAATAACAACAGAAAACGCTGGAAAAACTCAGCAGGCCAGGCAGCATCCGTGGAGAGAGAAACAGAGTTAACGTTTCAGGTCGAAGACCTTTCGTATGAACTGGAAAAAAGCAGGAAATGAAATAGATTTAAAGCAAGGATAAAGCTGGGAAAAGGGGGAGGGGATGAAAGAACAAAAGGAGAGATTAAGAGACATTAAGAGACATTAAGAGATGATCAAGGCAAGAGGAGGTGTTAATGTGACAGGTTGAGGCTAAAAGAAGTGTGAAATGAAGGACAGCTGCCAGCTTCTGGGAGGAAAAAAAAAGGGTGGGGCCAAACAAAAGGGTGGATGAAAAAATAAAATATAAATGTGATAGGGTCCGAGGTTATGATCTAAAATTGTTGAACTCGATGTTGAGTCCAGAGGGCTGTAGGGTGGCCCCAGGCCCCATTATTAAAACACGCAACATTATCCGCTTCACAAACACCCGGGGTGAGCCTCAGGCCCCGAACAAGAGCCTCCGGGCCGGGCGTTTGCCCCGAGCGGGGCGGGGCTGGAGGACCGAGCGGGCGGCAGGTCCTCCAATCAATGGCGGCGCAGCAAGGGGGCGGGACCTGGTGAGCAGCTCACCTTCTGTTGTTCCGATTGGTTGGAGGGTCCGCCGCCCGCTCGGTCCTCCAGCCCCGCCCCGCTCTTCCTATTGGGCCGCAGCTCCCATCAATCACCCGGGCAGTGTGAGCTGAGCATGCGCGGACCTTTGCAGCAGCCGCTGACACATCAGGTGAGAGAGCTCAGGGATAAAAACAGAAAATGCTGGAGATACTCAGCAGGTCAGGCAGCATCTGTGAAGAGAGAAACAGAGTTAACGTTTCAGGTCAATGACCTTTCGGCAGAACTGGAAAAAAGCAGGAAATGGAACAGATTTTCAAGCAAGTTTAGGGGCTGGGAAATGGGGGAGGGGATGAAAGAACAAAAGGGAAGGTCTGTGATAGGATAGAAGGCAGGAGAAGTAAAGAGACATTAAGGAATGGTCAAGGCAAAAGGAGATGGTAATGGGACAGGTTAAGAAACAAAGGATGGCTCTAGATGAAGTGTGAATTGCGCTGGCAGAATGAAAGACAGCTGCCATGTGGGAGAGAAGAAAAGGCACAAACAAAAAGTGTGGATAAAAAATATATATATGATATGGGCCGAGGTTATGATCTGAAATTGTTGAACTCTATGTTGAGTCCAGAGAGCTCAGGGAGCGGGTTAATAAACCCCGGGGGGACGCGGGCTGCACACACCTCGAGTGCGGCCCCAGGCCCCATTATTAAAACACTCAACATTATCTGCCCGCCGCTTCCCGGTTTCTCCCGATTCGCTCAGCAAAGGGGCCCCACGCCAAACTCCGGGATAGACAGGAAGTCAGGGAGCGTCTGTAAATGGAGGAGAAATGGGGACTGGTCAGGGAGCGTCTGAAATGGAGGATAAATGTTGACAGATCAGGGAGCGTCTGTAAATGGAGGAGAAATGGAGACAGGTCAGGGAGCGTCTGTAAATGGAGGAGAAATGGAGACAGGTCAGGGAGCGTCTGTAAATGGAGGAGAAATGGAGACTGGTCAGGGAGCGTCTGTGAATGGAGGAGAAATGGAGATTGGTCAGGGAGCGTCTGTAAATGGAGGAGAAATGGTGACTGGTCAGGGAGCGTCTGTAAATGGAGGAGAAATGGTGACTGGTCAGGGAGCATTTGTAAATGGAGGTGAAATGGTGACTGGTCAGGGAGCATCTGTAAATGGAGGAGAAATGGAGACTGGTCAGGGAGCGTCTGTAAATGCAGGAGAAATGGTGACTGGTCAGGGAGCATTTGTAAATGGAGGAGAAATGGTGAGTGGTCAGGGAGCGTCTGTAAATGGAAGTGAATTGGAAACGGGTCAGGGAGTGTTTGTAAATGAAGAAGAAATGGTAACTAGTCAGAGAGCGTCTGTAAATGAAGGTGAAATGGAGACTGGTCAGGTAGCGTCTGTAATTGGAGGAGAAATTGTGACAGGTCAAGGAGTGCCCCTCACCAAAATTGTGAGATATTACAGAAGAAAAGCTTATAAGGAAGGACAGTGTATTGGAAGAGGGTTAGAGCCAGAGTCAGCACCTTCAGGGAAGGAGAGAGAGGGAACCAGTGAGTGCAGAACTGAACCCAGCCAGAGTCAGCACCTTCAGGGGAGGAGAGGGAGGGGAACCAGTGAGTGCAGAACTGAACCCAGCCAGAGTCAGCACCTTCAGGGGAGGAGAGGGAGGGGAACCAGTGAGTGCAGAACTGAACCCAGCCAGAGTCAGCACCTTCAGGGGAGGAGAGGGAGGGGAACCAGTGAGTGTAGAACTGAACCCAGCCAGAGTCAGCACCTTCAGGGGAGGAGAGGGAGGGGGACCAGTGAGTGTAGAACTGAACCCAGCCAGAGTCAGCACCTTCAGGAGAGGGGGAGAAGTTGACTGAAAGGGAAAATGTTGCAGATGGTGCGATGGGTTTGGATTTCAGCACAGGGAGGAGCGAGAGTCTGTGGGACGGGGATTTACAGCTTTAGGGGAACGCGAGGGGAAAGAATGTTCCATAGAAACTAGAATTGTCTGTTCTGAATTTCTGTCCTGTATTTACAGTGATGAGTTTTGTAAACTCCTTTTACAGGGTATTAGAAGGGGAGGATTTGAAGACGGGAAACTCAAACCAAACAGCACGTCAAGATCTGACAGAGTCACTCGATTCATCAGGACCTGAATATCATCGGCCTTTGAATGTGGAAGGAGAAATGGTTGCCTGTTCTGCCTGTGGGAAAAGATTTCAAACATCAGTGTGACTGGAAAAGCACCGAGACACACACACCCGAGTGAGAGTGTTCCAGTGCACTGACTGTGGAAAGAGCTTTAACCAGTTACACAGCATGAAAAAACATCGCACCATTCACAGTGTGGAGAAACCGTACACATGTTCTGTGTGTGGACAAGGTTTCAACCGATCGTCCAACCTGGAGAGACACAAGGACACCTGCACCACGGAGAAACCGTGGAAATGTGGGGACTGTGGGAAGGGATTCAATTACCCGTCTGAGCTGGAAATTCATCAACGCAGTCACACCGGGGAGAGGCCGTTCACCTGCTCCGTGTGTGGGAAGGGATTCAGTCTATTGTGCAACATGCTCAGACACCAAGGTGTTCACACTGTTGCCACACAGTTTAATAGCTCTGTGTGTGGAAATGAATTCACTCAATCGCCTAACCTGCTGAAACACCAGCGAGTTCACACTGATGAGAGTCTGTTTAAATGTTCTGACTGTGGGAACTGCTTTAAAAGCTCTGAGGAACTGATTAAACACCAAGGTGTTCACACTGGGGAGTGGTGATTCACCTGCTCCCTGTGTGGGAAGGGATTCACTAACTCCTCCAGCCTCACTGCACACCAACTTGTTCACTCTAATAAGAGACCGTTTGAATGTTCTGACTGTGAGAAGAGCTTTAAAACAACAAAGGATCTGATGCAACACCAACGCACTCATACCGGGGAGAGGCCGTTCACCTGCTCCGTGTGTGGGAACAGATTCACTCAGTCATCCAGCCTGCAGACACACCAGTCTGTTCACACTGGGGAGAGGCCATTTACCTGCTCCGTGTGTGGGAAGGGATTCACTCAGTCATCCCACCTTGCTGCACGTCAACTTGTTCACACTGGTAAGAGACCATTTAAATGTTCTGACTGTGAGCAGAGCTTTAAAAGCACAGCTGATCTCCTGAGACACCAGCGAGGTCACACTGGAGAGAGGCCGTTCACCTGCTCTGAGTGTGGGAACAGATTCACTCGTTCATCTTACCTGCTGTCACATCAGCGTATTCACACTGGGGAGAGGCCGTTCACCTGCTCCGTGTGTGGGAATGGATTCACCCGGTCATCCAGCCTGCTGAGACATCAGCGAGTTCACAAGTGACTGCAGGGGTTGGATTCTGCTGTTTTTGCTGCTGTTAATCACATCCAGGACTGAACCATGTTCATTCTGACAGTTGGGGTTTCTTTCTGCTGATCTTAATAACCCCAATAACTGGGTTAGAGTTTAATATTCTGATTATCTGTCGAATAAATCAGCTTTGTTTCAAAGACACAATGTGTTGAGTATTTGATTTCTCCAAGATAAGAGACTAATTGATGTCCTGTTACTGACTGCTCCATTTTTGGGCCTTTTCTCCTTTCTAACTCGAGATTATTTCAGTTCTCGTACCTTCGGTTACTCTCATGGACAAGTCCCAGCTCCCCATACCTTCCAGAGTGCCTCTCCCAGCCTTGGTATCCAGGGAAGGTCTCGGTTACACGCCCGGGATCACTAAACACAAAACCCAGTCTGTTAATCAGTGTCAGCTACTGGACTTAGCGTGTGTCCCACAGCATCTCTCTCACCTTCGATGTGTGAATAGAGCATCACGCCTGCAAACTGCGTTTTGAACTTGCCCTTGCCCTGGGTTTTCCGATGAGCTTGTCCTGGGGCCCAGTGGGCTTTCACTGCTCCGGGGTATTTCTGGGCATGTCCTCACTGCCCCTGGAATTCCCACACATTGCCCCCTGGGTGTGAGGCCAGCGCTCTGTGCCTTTAAACACTGGAGTGAAGCCGAGTCCTGCAGGCACACAGTCACCAGGAGCAGTTTCTAACTGTCCGGACTGACCGTTTGGGGAGATTATCCCACTTTTGGGCCGGTTGTGGTTTCTTCCCATTGTCCCATTGCTTGTTCCCTTGGATTGGCTCATACGACAACCCTCTCATCCCGGGAATCAATCAAGTGAACCTTCGTTGCACCGCCTCTAAGGCAAGTATATCCTTCAGCATGATCCCGTTCGACTGTTGGTCGCAAACTTCCCAGCCCTGCCCGGCTCTTCCTATTGGTCCGGAGCACCCGTCAATCACCTGGGCAGTGTGAGCTGAGCAGGCACGAGCGCGGGAGGCGACTGTGGGTGAGGCAGCAGGTGAGAGATGGGTGGACAGAGCTGGTTAATAAACCCCGGGGGGACGCGGGCTGCACACAGCGAGTGTGGCCCCAGGCCCAGCCCAGAGAAAACACTCATCATTATCCGCCTCCCCACAACTACCCGCCAGTTTAAGACACAAACTCCAGGACAACCAGGAAGTGCTGGGAAATCCCCAGCGAGTCAGGGAGCGTCTGTGAATGGAGGAGAAATGGTGACAGGTCAGGGAGCGTCTGTAAATGGAGGAGAAATGGAGACTGGTCAAGGAGCGTCTGTAAATGGAGGAGAAATGGTGACTGGTCAGGGAGCGTCTGTAAATGGAAGAGAAATGGTGATGGTCAGGGAGCGTTTGTAAATGGAGGAGAAATGGTAACTGGTCAGGTAGCGTCTGTAAAAGAAGCAAAAATGGTGACAGGTCAGGGAGCGTCTTTAAATGAAGGATAAATGGTGACAGATCAGGGAGCATCTGTAAATGAAGGAAAAAGTGTGACATGTAAGGGAGCATCTGTAAATGAAGGCAAATCGGTGACAGGTCAGGGAGCATTTGTAAATGAAGGAGAAATGCTGACAGGTCAGGGAGTGTCTGTAAATGAAAGAGAAATGGTGATTGGTCTGGGCGCGTCTGTAAATGTTGGAGAAATGGTGATGGTCAGGGAGAGCCCCTCACCAAAATTGGGGGATGTTACAGGGAGAATGCTTGTGGGGATGGTCAGAGTTTTGGAAAGAGGGGTAGAGCCAGAGTCAGCACCTTCAGAGGAGGAGAGGGAGGGGAACCAGTGAGTGTAGAACTGAACCCAGCCAGAGTCAGCACCTTCAGGGGAGGAGAGGGAGGGGAACCAGTGAGTGTAGAACTGGACCCAGCCAGAGTCAGCACCTTCAGGGGAGGAGAGGGAGGGGAACCAGTGAGTGTAGAACTGAACCCAGCCAGAGTCAGCACCTTCAGAGCAGGAGAGTGAGTAGAATCTTTAACCGTTTCCACAGAGTCCGACTCGGGACAAAGGAGAGGAGCCAGGCTCCCAGCATACCCCGCGGCTCCGGGGAGCATGCGCACTCTCAGCGGGGAAATCAGCGCGTTGGATAGAGCCGTTTCTGGGGCGCGGGGAATTGTGGGAGCTGCGGCCGCTATCAGTCAGCGGCTGTCGGGAAGAGTTTTATTGCAGGCTGACGGAAGGTCAGCGTCCTGAACCGTTAACCCTGTTTCTCTCTCCACAGATGCCGCCTGACCTGCTGAGGATTTCCAGCATATTCTTTTTATTTCAGATTTCCAGCATCTGCAGTATTTTGGTTTTGTTTTATTGCTCACGTTGCTCACAGAACCAAGTCTGGAAACACAGACCCACCAATCCAGAGCCAGGTTGTATCAGGGCGGGCGCTGGATGGGGAAGTCAGTCCCTGGCCGCCTGTGTGGGTCTTTTTGTTGCTTCAGTTTGAGCTGGAGTGGAGATGGAGGAGAAGCTGCTGGGTTTAACCCCCAGTACTTCTGAGCCCAGTGGGACCCAACAATTTCCAATGTGAGACTGTGAAGGGAAGTGGATTCTGGGGAGATTAGGTTGTTAAACAGACACTGTCTGTACAGTGTAAAAGATTATCGTTTTAGGAACAAGTATTTCTGTAAAGGCTTTTAATTTATTTTATATATACAGATTTTTTTGAATTCATTCGTGGGGTGTGGGTGTCAGTAGCAAGGCCAGCATAGATTGCCAATCTCCAGTTGCCGTTGAGAAGGTGATGCTGGGCCTTCTTCTTGAACCTCTGCAGTCCGTGTGGTGAAGGTACTCTCAGAATGCTGTTAGGTGAGGAGTTCCAGGATTTTCACCCAGCGACGATGTAGGAACGGCGATATATGTCCAAGTCAGGATGGTGTGTGACTTGGAGGGGAACTGGGAGGTGATGGTGTTCCCATGCACCTGCTGCCCTTGTCCTTCTAGGTGGTGGAGGTTCTGGGTTTGTGAGGTTCTGTCAAAGTTCTAGTCGAGTTGCAGATGTATAAAGTCGCTCTCCTTCACCCCTCCCCCTCCCCCTCCCACCTCTCTCTCCTCCCATAGAGGCCAGAGTCTTGTGTAGGCCCAGACCGGGTGGCGGGTTCCCTTCCCTGAAGGACATTAGTGAACCAGTTGGGTTTTTATGACAATGCGGCAGCTTTCATGGTCACTTTTTTCTGCTGCCGGTCCCACAAATGACCAGATTTATTGAGCTCGATTTCACAACCTGCCTTTGTGTTTTTGTGGGTTCTCTCTCACCCTCCCTTTTTCCTGTTTAAATTCATTTTACAGAGTATGAGACGGGGAGGATTTGTAGACAGGAAACTCAAACCAAACATCACATCAAGATCTGACAGAGTCACTTGATTCATCGGGACCTGAATATCACCGGCCTTTGAACATGGAAGCAAAAAGCACCGTTCACAGTGTGGAGAAACCGTACACGTGTTGTGTGTGTGGACGAGGCTTCAGCCGATCAACTAGCCTGTCGAGACACAAGTACAGTCACACCGGGGAGCAACCCTGGAAATGTGGGGACTGTGGGAAGGGATTCCGTTCCCCATCCGAGCTGGAAACTCATTGCTGTGCTCACACTGGGGAGAGGCCGTTTATTTGCTACCTATGTGGGAAGGGATTCACTCTCTCGTCCATCCTCCTGAAACATCAGCAAGTTCACACTGACGAGAGACCGTTCAGTTGCTCTCATTGCGGGAGAGGTTCGCGCAGTCATCCCACCTCATTGCACACCAGCGAGTTCACACTGGGGAGAGGCCGTTCACCTGCTCCGTGTGTGGGAAGGGATTCATTTGTTCATCCAACCTGCTGACACACCAGCGAGTTCACACTGGGGAGAGGCCATTCACCTGCTCCGTGTGTGGGAAAGGACTCACTCGGTCGTCCCACCTGCTGAGACACCAGCGAGTTCACACTGGGGAGAGGCCGTTCACCTGCTCCGTGTGTGGGAAGGGATTCATTCAGTTATCCAACCTGCTGAGACACCAGGGAGTTCACACTGGGGAGAGGCCGTTCACCTGCTCCGTGTGTGGGAATGGATTCACTCGGTCATCCCACCTGCTGACACACCAGCGAGTTCACATATAACTACAGGGGTTGGATTCTGCTGTTATTGCTGCTGTTAATCACATCCAGGACTGAACCATGTTCATTCTGACAGTTGTGGTTTCTTTCTGCTGGTGTTAATAATCGGTATAACTGGGCTGGAGTTTAAAATTCTCGAAATTCTGGAGCAATCTAGTGTAAAAATACTTACATGGAGGAAGGCAAATTTCAGTGGGTTGAGAATGGATCTGGCCCAGGTAAATTGGAATCAAAGATTGGCAGGCAAAACTGTAATCGAACAATGGGCTGCCTTTAAAGAGGAGATGGTTCAGGCACAGTTGAGGTACATTCCCACGAGGGGGAAAGGTAGGGCAACTGAAGCCAGAGCTCCCTGGATGACAAAAGAGATAAAGAGTAAGATGAAGCAGAAAAAGAGCGCATATGACAGATGTCAGGTTGAGAATATAAGCGAGAATCCAGCTGAATACAGAAAGTTCAGAGAGGAAGTGAAAAAGAAAATAAGAGGGGCAAAGAGAGAGTATGAGAATAGATTGGCAGCTAACATAAAAGGGAATTCAAAAGTCTTCTATAGACATATAAATAATAAACAGGTAGTAAGAGGAGGGGTGGTGCCGATTAAGGACCACAAAGGGGGGTTTGCTCGTGCTGTTGGGAAGGATTTAAACTAGTTTGTCAGGGGGCTGGGAACCTAAGTGTGGGCCCAGAACAGAGAGAAACAAAGCTGGAAGTTCAAGTTAGAAAAGTAGTCAGCAAAACTAGTAGGAAACAGAAACAAAGGCCAACAGTAAAGAGGGTCAAAGTGCAGAAAAATATTAAACAGGCAAAGTTGAAGGCACTTTATCTAACTGCACGTAGCATTCACAACAAGGTGGATGAATTAATGGCACTAATAGAAGTAAATGGGTATGATGTAATTACTATTACAGAGACATAGTTGCAGGGTAACCAAAGCTGGGAACTGAATATTCCAGGGTACTCAACGTTTAGGAAGGACAGACAAAAAGGAAAAGGAGGTGGCGTAGCGCTGTTAATAAGGGATGAGATCGGTACGGTAGAGATAAAAGATCTTGGCTTGGCAGATCATGATGTAGAACTGGAATCAGTTTGGGTGAGCTAAGAAACAGCAAAGGGCGGAAAACATTGGTGGGAGTTGTGTATAGGCCACCAAACAGTAGTGGTAATGTAGGGCACAGCATCATCAAGAGATTAGAAGTGCATGTAACAAGGGCAATACGGTAATCATGGGAGACTTTAATCGACATATTGACTGGGCAAATCAAATTACCACTAATGGTGTGGAGGACGAATTCTTGGAATGCATGCGAGATGGTTTCCTGGATCAGTGTGTGGAGGAACCAACCAGGGAACAGGCTATTCTGGATCTGGTACTGTGTAATGAGAAAGGGCTAATCAATAATCTTGTGGTAAAGGGGCCTTTAGGGACAAGTGACCATAATATGATTGAATTTTATATTAAGTTTGAGAGTGATGTAGTCCAATCTGAAACTAAGGTCTTCAATCTAAACAGAGGAAACTACAAGGGTATGAGGGATAAGTTGGCCATGGTAGATTGGGAGACTACACTAAAAGGTATGAAGGTGGACATACAATGGCTAACATTCAAGGAAATAATGCATAATTTGCAACAAACATATATTCCTCTAGGGCATAAAAACCCAAAAGGAAAAGTGATCCATCCATGGCTAACAAAAGAAATTAAAGCTAGTATTAAGTCAAAGGAGGAAGCTTATAAAGTTGCCAGAAAAAGCAGTCAGCCTGAGGATTGGGATCATTTTAGAAATCAGCAAAGGGTGACCAAGAAATTGATAAAGAAAGGGAAAATAGAATATGAGCACAAACTAGCGAAAAATATAAAAACGGATTGTAAAAGCTTCTATAGGTATGTGAAAAGGAAAAGACTGGTGAAGGTAAATGTAGGTCCTTTACAGTCAGAGATGGGAGAATTTATAATGGGAAATGAGGAAATGGCAGAGAAATTAAATAAATACTTTGTTTCTGTCTTCACGGAGGAAGACACAAAAAACCTCCCAGAAATACGAGAAAACCAAGGGTGTGGCGAGAATGAGGAACTTAAAGAAATTATTACTAGTAAAAAAACAGTACTAGCAAAATTAATGGGACTAAAAGTCGATAAATCTCAAGGACCGGATGACCTACATCCTGGGGTTTTGAAAGAGGTTGCCATTGGGATAGTGGACGCATTGGTTGTCATCTTCCAAAATTCTATAGATTCTGGAACGATTCCTGCAGATTGGAGGATAGCAAATGTAACCGCGCTATTTAAGAAAGGAGGGAGAGAGAAAACGGGGAACTACAGACCTGTTAGCCTCACATCAATAGTTGGGAAAATGCTGGAATCTATTATAAAGGATGCAATAACTGGGCACTTAGAAACTAATAGTAATATTGGGCAGAGTCAACATAGATTTATGAAAGGGAAGTCCTGTTTGACAAACCTATTGGAGTTCTTTGAGGATGTAACTAGTGGAGTAGACAAAGGGGAACCGGTAGATGTGGTGTATTTGGATTTTCAGAAGGTCTTCGATAAGGTCCCACACAAGAGGTTGGTGAACAAAATTAGGGCACATGGAATTGGGGGTAATATACTAGCATGGATTGAGAATTGGTTAACAAACAGAAAACAAAGAGTAGGGATAAATGGGTCTTTTTCAGGATGGCAGACTGTGACTAGTGGGGTACCGCAAGGATCAGGTGCTTGGGCCCCAGCTATTCACAATCTATATCAATGATTTGGATGAGGGGACTAAATGTAACATTTCCAAATTTGCTGATGACACAAAGCTAGGTGGCAGTGTCAGTTGCGAAGAGGATGTGAAGAGGCTTCAAGGGGATCTCGACAGACTCAGTGAATGGGCGAGAACATGGTAGATGGAATATAATGTGGATAAATGTGAAGTTATCCACTTTGGCAGAAAAAACAGAAAGGCCAAGTATTTCCGAAATGGTGAAAGATTGGGGAATGCAGATGCTCAAAGGGACCTGGGTGTCCTTGTAAATGAGTCACTGAAAGTGAATGTGCAGGTGCAGCAAGACATTAGGAAGGCAAATGGTATGCTGGCCTTCATTACAAGAGGTTTTGAGTACAGGAATAAAGAAGTCTTACTCCAATTATATAGGGCCTTGGTGAGACCACACCTGGAATACTGTGTACAATTTTGGTCTCCTTACCTAAGGAAGGATATACTTGCCATAGAGGGAGTGCAACGAAGGTTCACGAGATTGATTCCTGGGATGGGGGGACTGTCGTATGAGAAGAGATTGAGTAAACTAGGCCTGTATTCTCTTGAATTCAGAAGAATGAGAGGGGATCTCATTGAAGCATACAAAATTATTGCAGGGCTTGATAGGGTGGATGCTGGGAGAATGTTTCCCTTGGCTGGGGAGTCTAGAACCAGGGGCCACAGCCTCAGGATAAAGGGTAGGCCATTCAGGACTGAGATGAGAAGAAATTTCTTCACACAGAGGGTGGTAAATCTTTGGAATTCTCTACCCCAGAGGGCTGTGGAGGCTCAGTCATTGGGTATATTCAAAACAGAAGTGGATGTATTTCTGACTAGTTAGGGCATCAAGGGATAAGACGATAAGGCTGGTGAATGGAATTCCGGCAGAAGATCAGCCATGATCTCGTTGAATGGCGAGCAGGCTCGAAGGGCCGAATGACCTACTCCTGCTCCTATTTCTTATGTTCTTATGAGACCTATGCATGGAGGCAGAGGGCATGGCTGAGGTACTAAATGAGTACTTTGCATCTGTCTTCACCAAGAAAGAAGGTGCTGCCAAAGTCATAGTGAAAGAGGAGGTAGTGGAGATACTGGATGAGATAAGAATTGATAAAGAGGAGGTACTAGAAAGGCAGTCTGAACTTAAAGTTGATAAGTCACCAGGACCTGATGGGATGCATCCTCGGATGCTGAGGGAGGTTAAGGATGAAATCACGGAGGTGCTGGCCATAATCTTCCAATCCTCCTTAGATACAGGGGTGGTGCCAGAGGACTGGAGAATTGCAAATGTTACACCCTTGTTCAAAAAAGGATGTAAGGATAAACCCAGCAACTACAGGCCAGTCAGTTTAACCTCGGTAGTGGGGAAGCTTTTGGAAATGATAATCAGGGACAAAGTTAACAGTCACTTGGACAAGTGTGGATTAATTAAGGAAAGCCAGCACGGATTTGTTGAAGGCAAATCGTGTTTAACTAACTTGATCGAGTTCTTTGATGAGGTAACAGAGAGGGTTGATGAGGGTAATGCGGTTGATGTGGTGTATATGGATTTCCAAAAGGCGTTTGATAAAGTACCACATAATAGGTTTGCCAGCAAAGTTGAAGCCCATGGAATAAAGGGGACAGTGGCAGCATGGATATGAAATTGGCTAAGTGACAGGAAACAGAGAGTAGTGGTGAACGGTTGTTTTTCGGACTGGAGGAATGTGTTCCCCAGGGGTCGGTACTAGGATCACTGCTTTTCTTGATATATATTAATGATTTGGACTTGGGAGTACAGGGCACAATTTCAAAATTTGCAGATGACACAAAACTTGGAAGTATAGTGGAGAGTGATAGACTTCAGGAGACATAGACAGGCTGGTGGAATGGGCGGACACGTGGCAGATGAAATTTAACACAGAAAAGTGCGAAGTGATACATTCTAGTAGGAAGAACGAGAAGAGGCAATACAAACTAAAGGGTAGAATCCTAAAGGGGGTGCATGAACAGAGAGACCTGGGGGTATATGTACACAAATCATTGAAGGTGGCAGGGCAGGTTGAGAAAACGGTTAAAAAAGCATACAGGATCCTGGGCTTTATAAATAGAGGCATAGAGTCCAAAAGCAAGGAAGTTATAATGAACCTTTATAAAACACTGGTTCGGCCTCAACTGGAGTATTGTGTCCAATTCTGGGCACCGCACTTTAGGAAGGATGAAAAGGCCTTAGAGAGGGTGCAGAAAAGGTTTACAAGAATGATTCCAGGAATGAGGGACTTCAGTTACGTGGATAGATTGGAGAAGCTGGGGTTGTTCTCCTTGGAGCAGAGAAGGATGAGAGGAGATTTGATAGAGGTGTTCAAAATCATGAGGGGTCTGGACAGAGTAGATAGAGAGAAACTGTTCCCATTGGTGGAAGGGTCGAGAACCAGAGGGCACAGATTTAAGGTGATTGGCAGAAGAACCAAAGGCGACATGAGGAAAAACCTTTTTACTCAGCGAGTGGTTAGGATCTGGAATGCACTGCCTGAAAGGGTGGTGGAGGCAGATTCAATCACAGCTTTCAAAAGGGAATTGGATAAGTCCCTGAAGTAAAAAGAATTGCAGGGCTATGGGGAAAGGGTGGGGGAGTGGGACTCGCTGAAGTGCTCTTGCAGAGAGCCGGCACCGGCACGACAGGCCGAATGGTCTCCTTCTATCCTGTAACCATTCTATGATTCTATGATTCTATATATGTCAAATAAATCAGCTTTGTTTCAAACACAGTGTGTTGAGTCCTTGATGTCTCCAAGATAAGAGGAGACTATTTGATGTCCTGTTACAAACTGCTCCCTTTTTGGGCCATTTCACCTTTCTATCTCTAGATTGTTTCAGTTCTCATACCTTTGGTTAATCTCATGGACAAGTCCCAGCTCCCCATACATTCCAGAGTGCCTCTCCTAGCCTTGGTATCCAGGGAAGGTCTCAGTAACACGCCCGGGATCACTAAACACAAAACCCAGTCTGTTACTCACTTTCAGCTACTGGACTTAGCGTGTGTCCCACAGCATCTCTCTCACCTTCGATTTATGAATAGAGCATCACGCCTGCAAACCTGATTTTTTCTCTTTCAGGTGTTTCAAGCTGACCAGTTCCTTCTCTCAGAGAATCCCCAAGGAGACTCATTGATTTAAACACAGCTCTCCCCTCTTTTATATCCGGGATTAGAGTTACTGGGAATTTGAATAATTGACCACTCAAATTTAAAAGGGCCCGTCAGTGATATACAGACTGAACCAATCACACAGCTCTGTGTCAGATTGAATTATTCCTCTCTCCCAGCCTGTAACCGATGAAATTTGTAACATTGAGGCTGAAATTCCACTTCCATGCACCGGGGGTGCAGGCAGTGCTGGGCACAGAGGGAGCAGCAAATCGGGTTCCGAGAGGGCAGGCTGGGTTTGCCCTTTCCCTGGGTTTTCTAATGAGCTTGTCCTGGGGCCCAGTGGGCTTTCACTGCTCCGGGGTATTTCCAGGCATGTCCTCGCTGCCGCTGGAATTCCCACACATTGCCCCCTGGGTGTGAGGCCAGCGCTCTGTGCCTTTAAACACTGGAGTGAAGCCGAGTCCTGCAGGCACACAGTCACCAGCAGGAGTTTCTAACTGTCCGGACCGACCTTTTGGGGAGATTATCCCACTTTTGGGCCAGTTGTGGTTTCTTCCCATTGTCTGGTTGCTTGTTCCCTTGGATTGGATCTTTATTTGTTCCCTTTGGTTTGGATTCAGTTTCACTGCTGGACCCACCACTCAAGCACTTTGTCTGATCTGCCCCCGGGAATGAGCAGACTCCTCCCTCACCTCCCACACTGCACCATCTCTCCTCCTCTTTCCCCCTTGGTTGTGTCCACACTATGGGCCTTGGGCCTTGCCCAGGGATTCTCAGTATGAACAGGTGGGGTGTGTTTTGAGACAGGGTGTCCCGGCTCTCCACCTTTAAAGGGACAAGGAGACGACCAGCTGGGCTGAATGGCCCTGCTTTATGACATCACTGCAGCGCCTAGCAACCAACTTCCCTGAGCCCTGCTCATTATGGGCTGGGAGTGTTTGAGGGGACAGTGTAGAGGGAGCTTTACTCGGTATCTAACCCGTGCTGTACCTGCCCTGGGAGTGTTTGATGGGATAGTGTAGAGGGAGCTTTACTCGGTATCTAACCCGTGCTGTACCTGCGCTGGGAGTGTTTGATGGGACAGTGTAGAGGGAGCTTTACTCTGTATCTAACCTGTGCTGTACCTGCCCTGGGAGTGTTTGACGGGACAGTGTAGAGGGAGCTTTACTCGGTATCTAACCCGTGCTGTATCTGCCCTGGGAGTGTTTGATGGGACAGTGTAGAGGGAGCTTTACTCTGTATCTAACCCTGTGCTGTACCTGCCCTGGGAGTGTTTGATGGGACAGTGTAGAGGGAGCTTTACTCTGTATCTAACCCGTGCTGTACCTGCCCTGGGAGTGTTTGATGGGACAGTGTAGAGGGAGCTTTACTCTGTATCTAACCAGTGCCGTACCTGCCCTGGGAGTGTTTGATGGGACAGTGTAGAGGGAGCTTTACTCTGTATCTAACCCGTGCTGTACCTGCCCTGGGAGAGTTTGATGGGACAGTTTAGAGGGAGCTTTACTCTGTATCTAACCCGTGCTGTACCTGCCCTGGGACTGTTTGATGGGACAGTGTAGAGGGAGCTTTCCTCTGTATCTAACCCGTGCTGTACCTGCCCTGGGAGTGTTTGAGGGGCCATTTTAGAGGGAGCTTTACTCTGTATCTAACCCGTGCTGTACCTGCCCTGTGAGTGTTTGATGCGACAGTTTAGAGGGTGCTTTACTCTGTATCTAACCCGTGCTGTACCTGCACTGTGAGTGTTTGATGCGACAGTGTAGAGGGAGCTTTACTCTGTATCGAACCCGTGCTGTACCTGCCCTGGGAGTGTTTGATGGGACAGTGTAGAGGGAGCTTTACTCTGTATCTAACCCGTGCTGTACCTGCTCTGGGAGTGTTTGATGGGACAGTGTAGAGGGAACTTTACTCTGTATCTAACCCGTGCTGTACCTGCACTGAGAGTGTTTGATGGGACAGTGTAGAGGGAGCTTTACTCTGTATCTAATCTGTGCTGTACCTGCCCTGGGAGTGTTTGATGGGACCGTGTAGAGGGAGCTTTACTCTGTATCTAACCCGTGCTGTACCTGCCCTGGGAGTGTTTGATGGGACAGTGTACATAGAACATAGAACATAGAACAGTACAGCACAGTACAGGCCCTTCGGCCCTCGATGTTGTGCCGAGCATTGTCCGAAACCAAGATCAAGCTATCCCACCCCCTATCATTCTGGTGTGCTCCATGTGCTTATCCAATAACCGCTTGAAAGTTCCTAAAGTGTCCGACTCCACTATCACAGCAGGCAGTCCATTCCACACCCCAACCACTCTCTGAGTAAAGAATCTACCTCGGACATCCCTTCTATATCTCCCCCCATGCACCTTATAGTTATGCCCCCTTGTAACAGCTACATCCACCCGAGGAAATAGTCTCTGAACATCCACTCTATCTATCCCCCTCATCATCTTATAAACCTCTATTAAGTCGCCTCTCATCCTCCTCCGCTCTAAAGAGAAAAGCCCTAGCTCCCTCAATCTTTCCTCATAAGACCTCCCCCCCAAACCAGGCAGCATCCTGGTAAATCTCCTTTGCACTCTTTCCAATGCTTCCACGTCCTTCCTATAGTGAGGTGACCAGAACTGCACACAATATTCCAAATGTGGTCTCACCAAGGTCCTGTACAGTTGCAGCATAACCTCACGGTTCTTAAACTCAAACCCCTTGTTAATAAACGCTAACACACTATCGGCCTTCTTTACTGCTCTATCCACTTGAGTGGCAACCTTCAGAGATCTGTGGATATGAACCCCCAGATCCCTCTGTTCCTCCACGTTCCTCAGAACCCTGCCGTTGACCCTGTAATCCTTATTCAAATTTGCCCTACCAAAATGAATCACCTCGCACTTATCGGGGTTAAATTCCATCTGCCATTTTTCGGCCCAGCTCTGCATCCTATCAATGTCTCTTTGCAGCCTACAACAGCCCTCCACCTCATCCACTACTCCACCAATCTTGGTGTCATCAGCAAATTTACTGATCCACCCTTCAGTCCCCTCCTCCAAGTCATTGATAAAAATCACAAACAGCAGAGGACCCAGCACCGACCCCTGTGGCACACCGCTGGTAACTGGTCTCCAGTCCGAAAATTCTCCATCCACCACCACCCTCTGCCTTCTTTGAGATAAAAATGAGAAGTCGCACAACACCAGGTTATAGTCCAACAGATTTATTTAATTTTACAAGCTTTCGAAGCAGTTCGCTCCTTCGTCAGGTAAGTTAGTAATGAGAGAATCTCCCAGAATTCACAATTTAAACCCAGACAAAATCTATTCACATTATTCCTTACAACAAAGAGCACAGCCAAGACAATGAGATGTGTCCCAGGGGGTCCAACGTGTCAAACCACCTGCTGGCTGCATATCCTGTCAATTTGTGTTCTTGTGTTTAAAAAAAAACACCTGGGAAGACCGGCCATGATGTCAAGTCACGTTCTGTATCGTGACATGAACCCGATATCGTGATTGAGGCCATCCTCATGAGTGCGGAACTTGGCTATCAGTTTCTGCTCTATGATTTTGCGCTGTCGTGTATCTCGAAGGCCGCCTTGGAGAACGCTTACCCGCAGATCCGAGGCTGAATGCCCCTGGCTGCTGAACTGCTTCGAAAGATCCGAGGCTGAATGCCCCTGGAGCGAACTGCTTCGAAAGCTTGTAAAATTAAATAAATCTGTTGGACTATAACCTGGTGTTGTGCGACTTCTCATTTTTGTCCACCCCAGTCCAATGCCGGCATCTCCACATCATGACTTCTATGAGATAGCCAGTTACTTATCCAATCGGCCAAATTTCCCTCTATCCCACAACTCCTTACTTTCTTCATGAGCCGACCATGGGGAACCTTATCAAACGCCTTACTAAAATCCATGTATACGACATCAACTGCTCTACCTTCATCTACACACTTAGTTACCTCCTCAAAGAATTCAATCAACCACCCTTCACGAATCCGTGTTGACTATCCCTGATTAAGTTGCATCTTTCCAAATGGTCATAAATCCTATCCCTCAGGACCTTTTCCATTATCTTACCAACCACCGAAGTAAGACTAACCGGCCTATAATTACCAGGGTCATTCCTATTTCCTTTCTTGAAGAGAGGAACAACATTCGCCACGCTCCAGTCCTCTGGCACCATCCCCGTGGACAGTGAGGACCCAAAGATCAAAGCCAAAGGCTCTGCAATCTCCTCCCTTGTCTCCCAAAGAATCCTAGGATATATCCCATCTGGCCCAGGGGACTTATCGACCCTCAGGTTCTTCAAAATTGCTAAAACATCTTCCCTGAGAACATCTACCTCCTCCAGCCTATCCACCTTTATCACACTCTCATCCTCAAAAACATGGCCCTTCTCCTCGGTGAACACTGACGAAAAGTATTCATTCATCACCTCTCCTATCTCTTCTGACTCCATGCACAAGTTCCCACTACTGTCCTTGACCGGCCCTACCCTCACCCTGGTCATTCTTTTATTTCTCACATAAGAGTAAAAAGCCTTGGGGTTTTCCTTGATCCGACCTGCCAAGGACTTCTCATGCCCCCTCCTAGCTCTCCTAAGCTCTTTTTTTTAGCTCATTCCTTGCTACCTTGTACCCCTCAATCGACCCAACTGAACCTTGTTTTCTCATCCTTACATACGCTTCCTTTTTCCTCTTGACTAGACATTCAACCTCTTTTGTGAACCATGGTTCTCTCACTCAGCCATTTCCTCCCTGCCTGACAGGGACATACCTATCAAGGACACGCAGTAATTGCTCCATGAAAAAGCTCCACTTTTCGTTTGTGCCTTTCCCTGATAGTTTCTGTTCCCATCTTATGCTCCCTAATTCTTGCCTAATCGCATCATAATTACCCTTCCCCCAATTATAAACCCTGCCCTGCCGTATGGCCCTATCCCTCTCCATTGCAACAGTGAAAGTCACCAAATTGTGGTCACTATCTCCAAAGTGCTCTCCCACATACAAATCAAACACTTGGCCCGGTTCATTACTCAGTACCAAATCCAATGTGGCCCCACCTCTTGTTGGCCTATCCACATATTGTGTCAGGAAACCCTCCTGCACACACTGTGCAAAAACTATCCCATCCGAACTGTTTGACCTATAAAGGTTCCAATCAATATTTGGAAAGTTGAAGTCACCCATGACAACTACACTGTGACCTCCACACCTATTCATAATCTGCTTTGCAATTTCTCCCTCCACATCTCTGTTACTATTTGGGGGCCTGTAGAAAACTCCTAACAACGTGACCGCTCCTTTCCTATTTCTAACTTCAGCCCATATTACCTCAGACGGCAGATCCCCCTCGAACTGCCTTTCTGCCGCTGTTAAACTATCCTTGATTAACAATGCTACTCCTCCACCTTTCTTACCACCTTCCCTACTCTTACTGAAACATCTATACCCCGGAACTTCCAACAACCATTCCTGTCCCTGTTCTAACCATGTCTCCGTAATGGCCACCACATCGTAGTCCCAAGTACCAATCCACGCTCCAAGTTCTCCTACCTTATTCTGGATGCTCCTTGCATTGAAGTAGACACACTTCAAGCCACCTTCCTGTCTGCCGGTACATTCCTGCAACCTTGATACCCTCCTCAGTACCTCCCTACACTCACCACTGGCTCCTGGACTACAGCCCTTTTTCCCATCCCCCTGACAAATTAGTTTAAACCCCCCCGAAGAGCCGTAGCAAATTTCCCTCCCGGGTAATTGGTGCCCCTCTGGTTCAGGTGCAAACCGTCCTGTTTGTACAGGTCCCACCTTCCCCAGAATGTGCTCCAATTATCCACATAACTGAAACCCTTCCCCCTACACCATCCCTGCAGCCACGTGTTTATCTGCACTCTCTCCCTGTTCCTCAACTCGCTAGCACGTGGCACCGGCAACAAACCAGAGATTACAACATGGTTTGTACAGGCTCTCAGCTTCCAACCTAGCTCCCTAAATTCCTGTTTTAAATCCCCATCCCTTCTCCTACCTATGTCGTTGGTACCGATGTGTACCACGACTTGTGATTGTTCCCCTCCCCCTTGAGGATTCTGAAAACACGGTCCGAGATGTCACGGACCCTGGCATCCGGGAGGCAACATACCATCCTTGCTGTACCTGCGCTGGGAGTGTTTGATGGGACAGTGTAGAGGGAGCTTTACTCTGTATCTACCCCGTGCTGTACCTGCCCTGGGAGTGTTTGATGGGACGGTGTAGAGGGAGCTTTACTCTGTATCTAACCTGTGCTGTACCTGCCCTGGGAGTATTTGATGGGACAGTGTAGAGGGAGCTTTACTCTGTATCTAACGCTTGCTGTACCTGCCCTGGGAGTGTTTGATGGGACAGTGTAGAGGGAGCTTTACTCTGTATCTAACCCCGTGCTGTACCTGCCCTGGGAGTGTTTGATGGGACAGTGTAGAGGGAGCTTTACTCTGTATCTAACCCGTGCTGTACCTGCCCTGGGAGTGTTTGATGGGACAGTGTAGAGGGAGCTTTACTCTGTATCTAACCCGTGCTGTACCTGACTAGAGAGTGCTTCAGGCAGACACTCGGTGCTTAGAACACCCCATTCCCCAGCACTGAAATCCATCAGCTCGATGAGAACAACATTTAACCGAAAGATAAGAGAAACCCATCAATTTCTCCCCTGGACAGAGATCTGATTGATGGATCAATATAAGATACGGTAGAGGGCAGAGAATCTGCTCACCTTATATTCCTTAATAAGGTATTAAAGTTGCTGACACTAGACTCTCAAACCGGCTAATGAATAAGAAAAGGCGTTAGCTAGAATCTTATACCTCTTTACTGTTCTACTACTCTACTCCTTTTAAACGTTTCCCATTTAGTGTACATTTTATCTTTTTTAACTCACAAAACTCATATTTCTCGACATTAAATTTCATTTGACATCTACCTGCCGCATTTACTAACCTGTGTATTCACACTGAAGTCACTTACAGTCCTCTTCACAGTTGGCCATGGTCCCTGTTTTGGTCTGATCTGGGGATTGTGATCTTGTGGTCTTAAACCCAAGCCCTGATCATTTCTCTATATTAAGAAGAGCAATGGTGCCAACACTGACCCTGGGGGACACCACTGTTTACATCCCTCCAGTCTGAAGAACATCCATTAACCACTACTCTCTGTTTTCTGCCCTTTACCCAACTTCCTATCTGCGCTGCCCCACTCCCTTTATACCGTCAGCCTTCATTTGATCAGCAAGCCTCCTGTCCGGCACCTTATCAAACACCTTTTGACAATCCATCTCCACAACATCCACTGCATTTCCTTTCTCACTACACTGTGTTATTTCCTGAAATAATCCCTGCTGTCTGTCCTGAGTGAATCCATTTCACTGCCACATGTTGCAATGTTTGCTCCACACCACAGGGTTCCATCTGTTTAAAGCCACAACAGAAAGGTCCAGTATTCTCCTGGAGTTTGAGAGAAATCAGGTTTGAAAATGATGCAGAGTTTCAGCCAATGAGGGAGCTCCGGGTGCAACCCCGCCCACTGGGCATAGCAAGCCCCGCCCCTCACACACTCCGATTGGTTGGAGGACCAACCGCACGCTCGGTCCTCCAGTCCCGCCCCGTCAATCACCCGGGCAGTGTGAGCTAAGCATGCGCGGGCCTTGCAGCAGCCGCTGACACATGAGGTGAGAGAGCTCAGGGAGCGGGTTAATAAACCCCGGGGGGACGAGTGCGGCCCCAGGCCCCATTATTAAAACACTCGACATTATCCGCTTCATAAACCCCCGGGGTGGGCCTCAGGCCCCGAACAAGAGTCTCCGGGCCGGGCCTTTGCCCCGAGCGGGGCGGGGCTTTCTCCCGGTGACAGGCCCGGGGCAACGGCCGCCATCTTGAGAGGCTCAGGGGGCAGCAGGGCGCATGCGCGGCCCCCTTGGCCAGGAACCCGGAGGAGAATCTGGTCAATTTCTATCCTGGACTCTCAGTGATGGCTTTTGGAAACTCCTTTTACAGGCTGTGAGAAGGGCAGCATTTACACACCGCAAACTCAGACCAACAACAACAACTTTCCTTTATATAGCACTTTTAAAACGTCACAGTATTGCAGTCAGACAATAATTGACACACATACTTTGTTTGTGGTCCAGTGCACTGACACAAAGTTCCTTCACAACTGTAACAATTTTATTGCGGTTGCTGTGAAGGCTGCGCTCACTCTGCTCGTACACCTGGTCTCCAAAGGAAGCAAAACAGGACTAATGCTGCCGAGCTCAGCTTTCCATGTCTTTCCAGTGGCTGAAGGGTCTGTAACCCTGTCAGGGGCGCCCTTGCCACAGGACTCAATATCCACCCCCGCCACCACTGGTGCACTGTGTCTGCAGTATGTACGGTCTACAAGATGACCACGGTCAGGCCATGTGGAGTCAGGGGTCAGGCAACAGAATGGATGGAAAGATTGCAACAAACTTCCCTTAACTCCAAACCTCTGATTTCTGTTTTGTAGCCATCTTTCCATCCAACTGGCCCTTCACTCCGCATGGCCTGACCTTGGTCATCTTGTCGATCTTACAGACTGTTTATGGATAGCAAGCTGGTTACAAAACAGAGAGTAGGTGTTGGGAGTAGCTACTCAGACTGGCAAAAGGTAGGAAGTGGTGTTCCACAGGGATCGGTGCTGGGACCACTTTTGTTCATAAATGATTTGGACTCGGGAATCAGAAGAACAATTTCAAAGTTTGTCAATGACACCAAATTGGCAGGTAGAGTTAATATTGAGGAAGACAAAATGCAAGAAGACATTAATAAATTTCAGAATGGGCATGTAATTGGCAAATGAATTTCACTCTAGATCAGTGTGAGGTGGTGTGTTTTGGTGGGAAGAATAAGGAGGCCACACACTACTTGGACAACAAGGGGGAGAAATTGGGTTGCTTTGTGCCTCCCGCGAAGTTGGGGAGGGTTTAAACTAAAATGGCAGGGGGTTGGGAACCTGTGTAGGGAGACAGAGGAAAGGGAAGCAAGGATAGAAACAAAAGACAGGAAGGAGAAAAGCAAAAGTGGAAGGCAGAGAAATCAAGGTTGTAAATCAAACAGGGCCACAGTAAATAATAATTCTAAAAGGACTAAGAGTGTTAAAAAATCAAACCTGAAGGCTTTGTGTCTTAATGCGAGGAGCATTCGTAATAAGGTGGATGAATTAGCTGTGCACATAGATGTAAACGGGTATGATATAATAGGGATTATGGAGACATGGCTCCAGGGTGACCAAGACTGGGAATTCAACATCCAGGGGTATTCAATATTCAGGAACATAGATACATAGAAACATAGAAGATAGGAGCAGGAGTAGGCCATTCGGCCCTTCTAGCCTGCTCTGCCATTCAATGCGATCATGGCTGATCATCCAAATTCAGAACCCTGTCCCTGCTTTCTCCCCATATCCCTTGATCCCTTTAGCCTTAAAAAATATATCCAACTCCTTCTTGAATATATTTAATGAATTGGCCTCTACTGCCTTCTGTGGTAGAGAATTCCACAGGTTCACCACTCTCTGGGTGAAGAAATTCCTCCTAATTTCTGTCCTAAATGGCTTACCCCTTATCCTTAGACTGTGACCCCTGGTTCTGGACTCCCCGACCATCGGGAACATCCTTCCTGCATCTAGTCTGTCCAGTCCTTTCAGAATTTTATAAGTTTCAATGAGATCCCCTCTCATTCTTCGAAACTCCAGCAAGTATAAGCCCAATTGACCCAATCTCTCCTCATACGTCATTCCTGCCATCCCAGGTATCAACCTGGTGAATCTTCGCTGAACTTCTTCCATGGCAAGAACCTCCTTCCTCAGATAAGGCGACCAAAACTGCACACAATACTCAAGATGTGGTCTCACCAAGGCCCTGTACAACTGCAGCAAGACATCCTTGTTCCTGTTCTCAAACCCTCTCGCTACGAAGGTCAACATACCATTTGCCTTCTTAACTGCCTGCTGCACCTGCATGCTTACCTTCAGCGACTGGTGCACAAGGACACCCACGTCTCGTTGCACTTCCCCTTCTCCCAATCTATTGCCATTCCTGTTTTTGACACCAAAGTGGATAACCTCGCATTTATCCACGTTATATTGCATCTGCCATGCTTCTGCCCAATCACCCACCCTGTCCAAATCATCCTGGAGTTTCTCAGCATCCTCCTCACAGCACACACGCTCACCCAGCTTTGTGTCATCTGCAAACTTGGAGATATTACATCTAGTTCCTTTGTCTAGATCATTAATATATATTGTGAATAGCTGGGGTCCAAGGACCGATCCCTGCGGTACCCCACTAGTCACTGCCTGCCACTCGGAAAAAGACCCGTTTATTCCAACTCTTTGCTTTCTGTCTGCCAACCAGTTCTCTATCCAAGTCAATACCTTGCCCCCAATCCCATGTGCCTTAACTTTACACGCTAATCTCTTATGCGGGACCTTATCGAAAGCCTTTTAAAAGTCCAAATACACAACATCCACTGGTTCTCCCATATCTATTTTACCAGTTACATCCTCAAAAAATTCCAGTAGATTAGTCAAGCACGATTTACCTTTTGTAAATCCATGTTGACTTTGACTGGAAGGACAGATAAAAAGGAAAAGGAGGTGGGGTAGCATTGCTGGTTAAAGAGGAGATTAACACAATAGTAAGGAAGGATATTAGCTCTGATGATGGGGAATCTATAAGGGTAGAGCTGAGGAATACCAAGTGGCAGAAAACGTTAGTGGGAGTTGTATACAGACCCCCAAACAGTAATGCTGAGGTTGGGGATGGCATTAAACGGGAAATTAGAGACGCGTGCAATAAGGGCACAGCAGTTATCATGGGTGACTTTAATCTGCATATAGATTGGGCTAACCAAATTAGTAACAATACTGTGGAGGAGGAATTCCTAGAGTGTATATGGGATGGTTTCCTGGACCAAGATGCCGAGGAACCAACTAGAGATCAGGCCATCTTAGACTGGGTATTATGTAATGAGAAAGGATTAATTAGCAATCTTGTTGTGCGAGGCCCCTTGGGGAGGAGCGATCATAATATGATCGAATTCTTCATTAAAATGGAGAGTGAAGTAGTTGACTCAGAGACTAGGGTCCTGAATTTAAATAAAGGAAACTACGATGGTATGAGGCACGAGTTGGCTAGGATGGATTGGGTAACATTACTTAAAGGGTTGACGGTGGATAGGCAATGGCAAACATTTAAAGATCACATGGATGAACTACAGAATTTGTTCATCCCTGTTTGGCATAAAAATAAAACAAAAAAGGTGACTCAACCGTGGCTAACAAGGGAAATTAGGGATAGCATAAGATCCAAGGAGAGGACACATAATTTGGCCAGAAAAAGCAGCAAACCTGAGGATTGGGAGCAGTTTAGGATACAGCAAAGGAGGACAAAGGGATTAAGAGGGGAAAATAGAGTATGAGAGTAAGCTTGCATGGAACATACAAACTGACTGTAAAAGCTTCTATAGATATGTGAAGAGAAAAAGATTGGTGAAGTCAAGCGTAGGTCCCTTGCAGTCAGAATCAGGAATTTATAATGGGGAACAAAGAAATGGCTGACCAATTAAATACATACTTTGGTTCTGTCTTCGCAAAGGAGGACACAAATAACCTCCCAGAGATGTCGGGGAACATAGGGTCTAATGAGAGGGAGGAATTGAATGAAATCTGTATTTGTAGGGAAATGGTGTTAGGGAAATTGACGGGATTGAAGGCCGATAAATCCCCAGGGCCTGATAATCTACATCCTAGGGTACAAAAGGAAGTGGCCCTAGAAATACCATTGCTGCTCATCTTCCAAAATTCTAAAGACTCTGGAACAGTTCCCATGGATTGGAGGGTAGCTAATGTAACCCCACTATTTAAAAAAAGTGGTAGAGAGAACATGGGGAATTATACATAGATACATAGATACATAGAAGATAGGAGCAGGAGTAGGCCATCCGGCCCTTCGAGCCTGCTCCGCCATTTAATGAGATCATGGCTGATCCTCCAATTCAGTATCCCGTCCCCGCCTTCTCTCCGTAACCCTTAACCCCTTTTGCCTGTAGAAATATATCTAATTCCCTCTTAAATATATTTAATGAGCTGGCGTACACTGCCCTCTGTGGCAATGAGTTCCACAGGTTCACCACCCTCTGAGTGAAGAAATTCCCCCTCATTTCTGTCCTAAATGGTTTAGCCCTTATCCTTAAATTATGTCCTCTAGTTCTGTTCTCACCCGCCAAGGGAAACATTCCTTCTGCATCTAGCCTGTCTAGACCTGTCAGAATTTTATACACTTCTATGAGGTCCCCTCTCAATCTTCTAAACTCCAGTGTGTACATCCCTAAACTACATAGTCTCTCCTCATAGGTCAATCCCGCCATTCCTGGTATCAGCCTGGTGAATCGCCGCTGCACCCCCTCCATGGCAAGAACATCTTTCCTCAGATGAGGCGACCAAAACTGTACACAGTACTCGAGGTGTGGTCTCACCAGTGCCCTGTACAGCTGCAGCAAGGTATCCCTGTTCCTGTATTCCAACCCTTTTGCTATGAAGGCCAGCATACCGTTTGCCTTCTTGACCGCCTGTTGCACCTGCATGCTCGCCTTCAGTGACTGGTGTACAAGAACACCCAGGTCTCTCTGTACTTCCCCCTCTCCCAATTTATTGCCATTTAAATAATAATTTGCCCTCCCGTTCCTGCACCCAAGGTGGATAACTTCGCACTTGTCCACATTATAGTGCATCTGCCATTTATCCGCCCAATCACCCAGTCTGTCCAAATCGCTCTGGAGCTTCCTGGTCTCCTCCTCTGAGCCCACCCCCCCTCCTAGTTTAGTGTCGTCTGCAAATTTGGAAATGCTGCATCCGACTCCCTGATCCAGGTCATTAATGTAAATTGTGAACAGCTGGGGACCCAGGACAGATCCCTGTGGTACCCCACTTGTTACTGCCTGCCATTCAGAAAATGAGCCGTTTATTCCAACTCTCTGTTTTCTATCTGACAGCCAGTTCTCTATCCACGTCAATACTTTCCCCTTTATCCCATGAGCTTCAATTTTCCCTGCTAATCTTTTATGTGGGACCTTATCGAAGGCCTTTTGGAAGTCCAGGTACACCACATCTACTGGCTCTCCCCCATCTATTTTACCAGTTACTCCCTCAAAAAATTCCAATAGATTAGTCAAGCACGATTTACCCTTTGTAAATCCATGTTGACTCTGTCCTATCCTGTCCCCATTTGCTAAGTGCTCCGCTATTTCATCCTTAATGATGGACTCCAGCATTTTGCCCACAACTGATGTAAGGCTTACAGGTCTGTAATTACCTGCTTTTTCCCTACCCCCCTTTTTGAATAGTGGGGTAACGTTAGCTACCCTCCAATCCATGGGCACTGTTCCCGAGTCTAATGAATTCTGAAAAATCATACTTAGTGCATCCGCTATCTCTAGGGCCACCTCCTTCAGCACCCTAGGATGCATGTTATCAGGCCCTGGGGATTTGTCCGCCTTCAATCCCTTTAGCTTCCTTAACACCATATCCTTAGAGATATTGATTTGCGTCAGTTCCTCCTTTGCAAATGTCCCTATTTTTCCCGATATCCCAGGGAGGTTTTTTGTGTCTTCCTTCGTAAAGACTGACCCAAAGTATGCATTTAGTTGGTCTGCCATTTCCTTATTTCCCGTTATATATTCCCCCGTATCTGACTGCAATGGGCCAACTTTGGTTTTCACCAGTCTTTTCCTCTTGATATACTTATAAAAGCTTTTGGAGTTAGTTTTTATATTTTCCGCCAGCTTGCTTTCGTAAGCTATTTTGCCCCTCTTGATAAAGCCCTTTGTCCTCCTTTGCTCTATCTTAAACTGTTCCCAATCTTCCGCTCTGGCGCTTTTTTTGGCTATTTTATACGCCCTATCTTTGGATTTTATGCTGTCTCTAATTTCCCCTGTTATCCACGGTTGAGTCACCTTTTTAGATTTCCTTTTATGCCAGATTGGTATAAACAATTTTTGCAATTTTGTCATTCTATCTTTAAATGCTTGCCATTGTTTATCTACCTCCAGTCCTCCCAGGAACGTTGTCCAATCAGACCTACTCAGTTCCCGTCTAATGGCATCATAATTCCCCTTGTTTAAATTCAGGACCTTAGTCTCTGAGTCAATTTCTTCGCTCTCCATTTCGAGTGAGAAATCGATCATGTTATGATCGCTCTGACCCAAGGGTCCCCGTACAACAAGATTACTAATTAGTCCCTTCTCATTGCACAGTACCCAGTCCAATATAGCCTGTTCCCGAGTTGGTTCCTCGACATATTGATCCAGATAACCATCCCTTAAACACTCAAGGAATTCCTCCTCCTCATTATTTTTACTGATTAGGCTAGTCCAATCTATATGTAAGTTAAAGTCACCTATGATGACAGCTGTGCTCTTATTGCACGCTTCTCTAATTTCCCTCGTGATGCCCTCCCCAACCTCTATTTTACTATTTGGAGGCCTATATACCACTCCTATTAATGTTTTTCGCCCCTCGCTATTTCTTAGCTCCACCCATTATAGACCGGTAAGTCTGACATCGGTAGTGGGGAAAATGGTAGAGTCCATTATAAAAGATGTAATAGCAGAGCACTTGGAAAACAGTGACAGGATCGGACAAAAGGTAAATCGTGCTTGACTAATCTACTGGAATTTTTTGAGGATGTAACTAGTTGAATAGATAAGGGAGAACCAGTGGATGTGGTGTATTTGGACTTTCAGAAGGCTTTCGATAAGGTCCCACATAAGAGATTAGCGTGCAAAGTTAAAGCACATGGGATTGGGGGTAAGGTACTGACTTGGATAGAGAACTGGTTGGCAGACAGGAAGCAAAGAGTTGGAATAAACGGGTCTTTTTCCGAGTGGCAGGCAGTGACTAGTGGGGTACCGCAGGGATCGGTGCTAGGACCCCAGCTATTCACAATATATATAAATGATCTAGATGAGGGAACTAGATGTAATATCTCCAAGGTGTGCAGCGAAGATTTACCAGACTGATACCTGGGATGGCAGGAATGACGTATGAGGAGAGATTGGGTCGATTAGGCTTATATTCGCTAGAGTTTAGAAGAATGAGAGGGGATCTCATTGAAACTTATAAAATTCTAACAGGACTAGACAGACTAGATGCAGGAAGGATGTTCCCGATGGCGGGGGAGTCCAGAACCAGAGGTCACAGTCTAAGGATAAGGGGTATGCCATTTAGGACTGAGATGAGGAGGAATTTCTTCACCCAGAGAGTGGTGAACCTGTGGAATTCTCTACCACAGAAGGCAGTTGAGGCCAATTCATTAAATATATTCAAGAAGGAGTTAGATATATTTCTTAAGGCTAAAGGGATCAAGGGATATGGGGAGAAAGCAGGGACAGGGTACTGAATTTGGATGATCAGCCATGATCTCATTAAATGGCGGAACAGGCTCGAGGGACCGAATGGCCTACTCCTGCTCCTAACTTCTATGATTCTATGATTCTCTGACTCTAGTTCAGTGGGAGGTTAATGGCGGCCGTAGCCGGTAGCGCCCCGCATCACTGCACCGCCGGCAATGACATCATCGCCATGCGCAGCACCCCGGCTGCAACCTTGGGTTGCGACCCCTGACCAATCGCCGGGCGATATGTCCGACAGGGTCAGGGGTCGTCCCTGCAGCTGCGGCGGCTCCACTTAACGGGCAGGTGTCGGGCGGCAACTTTTTATTTTGGCCGACTGCCAGCACCTGCCCCCTTCCCCTTTCTTCTTCGGGGTGTCGGCCGTGATCGCTCAGCCCGGCGCGCCTCTTGATCCGACACCCCGCTCCCCGGTGGTCCAGCAGGGCCCCGGTGTGAGCAGTGCTAGGCCCCTCCCCTTTAATCAGGGAAGGGAGGTCTGCTATGACACGGTGCTATGTGCCGACGGGCGTGGCGCTGTTGCACGAAGTGCCGCGAAATTCCCTGGTAGCGCCCCAAGAGGGAGGGGAGTGCTTCCAGTATCGCCCCGCCTCCTGCTTGGGGCGCTACCACTGAATTTTTCTCCCAGGAGTCTAAATGGGCTGGAGGAGCAGAGGGATCCAGGGATACAGATACACAAATCACTAAAAGTAGTGACACATGTGAAAAAGGCCATTAAAAAAAAAGCACTGGGGTACATTCGTAAAAGAGCCATCTGTTCCGTGCCTAGGAGCTCTGAACCATGGCAGAGAGCGGCTGGGACACGTTTCTCACACGCCTCGAGATTAACCCACACGGAGCCTTTGCTGTCAGTGAAGAGAGACGAGAAAGACCAAAGTGCCGTTTGCCCCTCTCAGTGTGGCCCTGAAGGACTGTGTCCAGGCTGTAGTTCTGTTCCCGCCGTACGATCCTCCCCCCAGATTGTCCTTTCTGAGCTCCAGCCAGGTGATGCTAAACACTCAGGTGGGAACGACAAAAATCCACAACAATGTGTTTAAAGCAAACTGATTTATTTGACATATATCCAGAAATTTAAACTCCAGTCCAGTTACAGGGGTTATTAACATCAGCAGAAAGAAACCCCAACTGTCAGAATGAACATGATTCAGTCCAGGATGTGATTAACAGCAGAATCCAACCCCTGCAGTCACTTGTGAACTCGCTGGTGTGCCAGCAGGTTGGATGACTGAGTGAATCCCTTCCCACACACGGAGCAGGTGAACGGCCTCTCCCCAGTGTGAATGCGCTGGTGTGTCAGCAGGTTGGATGAACGAGTGAATCCCTTCCCACACTCAGAGCAGGTGAACGGCCTCTCCCCAGTGTGAACTCGCTGGTGTGTCAGCAGGGTGGATGACTGAGCGAATCCCTTCCCACATACGGAGCAGGTGAAAGGCCTCTTCCCAGTGTGAACTCGCTGGTGTGTCAGCAGGCTGGAGTGCTGAGTGAATTCCTTCCCACAGTCAGAGCAGCTGAACGGCCTCTCCCCAGTGTGAATGCGCTGGTGTGTCAGCAGGGTGGATAAATGAGTGAATCCCTTCCCACATACGGAGCAGGTGAAAGGCCTCTCCCCAGTGTGAGTGTGCTGGTGGACAGTGAGGTTAAAGGACTGCCTGAACCCAGTCCCGCAGTGAGAGCACCTGAACGGTCTCTCGTCAGTGTGAACACGTTGATGGCGTGTTAGTTCCCCAGAACTTTTATAGCATTTCCCACAGTCCGGGCATTTAAAAGGTCTCTCATCAGTGTGAACTCGCTGGTGTGTCAGCAGGGTGGATGACTGAGCGAATCCCTTCCCACATAAGGAGCAGGTGAAAGGCCTCTCCCCAGTGTGAACATACTGGTGTCTCAGTAGGTCGGATGACTGAGTGAATCTCTTCCCACACACAGGGCAGGTGAACGGACTCTCCCCAGTGTGAACTCGCTGGTGTGTCAGCAGGTCGGATGACTGAGTGAATCCCTTCCCACACTCAGAGCAGGTGAACGGTTTCTCCCCAGTGTGACTGCACTTGTGTGTCGATAGGCCAGAGGGTTGGCTGAAGCCTTGTCCACACACAGAACACGTGTACGGTTTCTCCCCGCTGTGAACGATGCTTTTTGCTTCCATGTTCAGAGGCCGGTGATATTCAGATCCGATGAGTCGAGTGACTCTGTTAGATCTTGACGTGATGTTTGGTTTGAGCTTACCGTCTGTAAATCCTCCCCTTCTAATGCCCTGTAAAATTAATTTAAAACAGGGAGGGTGAGAGAGAACCCACAAGAAAACAAAGGCAGGTTGTGAAATTGAGCTAAATGAATCTGGGAATTTGTGGGGCCGGCACTAGAAAAAAGTGACCATGAAAGCTGCCCGGATTGTCATAAAAACCCAACTGGTTCACTAATGTCCTTCAGAGCAGGAAACCCGCCACCTGGTCTGGGCCTACACAAGACTCTGGCCTCCATGGGAGGAGAGAGAGAGAGGTGGGAGTGGGAGGCAGGGGGAGGGGGCGAAGGAAAGGAACTTTATACATCTGCAACTCAACCAGAACTTTGACAGAACATCCCAAACCCGCAACCTCCACCACCTAGAAGGACAAGGGCAGCTGTTACATGGGAGCACCATCATCTCCAAGTTCCCCTCCAAGTCACACACCATCCTGACTTAGACATATTCATCGTTGCTGGGTCAAAATCCTGGAATTCCTTACCGAACAGCATTGTGGGAGTACCTTCACCACACGGACTGCAGTAGTTCAAGAAGGCGACTCACCACCCCTTTCTCAGCGGGCAACTGGGGATTGGCTATATATGCTGCTCTTGCGAGCGGCGCCCACATCCCAAGAATGAATTAAAACAAATCTGTATATGTAAACTGGACTAAAAGCCTGTACAGAAACATTTTTCCTAAAACAATACTCTTTTACATTGTATGGACAGTGTCTACTTAGCAACCTAATCTCCCCCAGAATCCACCTGCCTTGACAGTCTCACATTGGAAATTGTTGGGTCCCACTGGGCTCAGAAGTACTGGGGGTTAAACCCAGCAGCTTCTCCTCCATCTCCACTCCAGCTCAAACTGATGCAACAAATAGACCTACACAGGTGGCCAGGGACCTACCTTCCGTCAGCCTGCAATAAAACTCTTCCCGACAGCCGCTGACTAATGGCGGCCGCAGCTCCCACAATTCCCCGCGCCCCAGAAACCACTCTATCCAAGGTACTGATTTCCCCGCTGAGAGTGCACATGCTCCCCGGGGCCGCGGGCCATTCTGGGAGCCTGGCTCCTGTCCTTTGTCCCGAGTCGGACTCGGTGGAACCGGCTGAAGAAACTGGGAGGCGGCGGCTCGGATGGGGGAGGCGCTGCACCCTGGGTTTCCTGGTGCCGGGGCCCTGGCCGCACATCCACCGGGCCCAGCCGCTCTGATTCTGATTGAGATTTTTGATGAGGTAACAGAGAGGGTTGTCGAGGGTAATGCGGTTAACGTGGTGTACATGGATTTCCAAAAGGCGTTCGACAAAGTGCCACATAATAGGCTTGCCAGCAAAGTTGAAGCCCATGGAATAAAAGGGACAATGGCAGCATGAATACGAAACTGGCTAAGTGACAGAAAACAGAGAGCAGTGGTGAACGGTTGTTTTTCGGACTGGAGGAAGGTATACAGTTGTGTTCCCCAGGGGTCGGTATTAGGGCCACTGCTTTTCTTGATATATATTAATGACTTAGACTTGGGTGTACAGGGCACAATTTCAGAATTTGCAGAAGACACAAAACTTGGAAGTTTGTGAACAGTGGGGAGGATAGTGATAGACTTCAAGAGGACAGAGACAGGCTGGTGGAATGGGCGGACACGTGGCAGATGAAATTTAATGCAGAAAAGTGCGAAGTGATACATTTTGGTAGGAAGAACGAGGAGAGGCAATATAAACTAAAGGGTACAATTCTAAAGGAGGTGCATGAACAGAGAGACCTGGGGGTATGTGTGCGCAAATCATTGAAGGTGGCAGGGCAGGTTGAGAAAACGGTTAAAAAAGCATACAGGATCCTGGGCTTTATAAATAGAGGCATAGAGTCCAAAAGCTAGGAAGTTATGATGAACACTGGTTCGGCCTCAGCTGGAGCATTGTGTCCAATTCTGGGCACCGCACTTTATGAAGGATGTGAAGGCCTTAGAGATGGTGCAGAAAAGATTTACAAGAATGGTTCCAGGGATGAGAGATTAGGGACTTCAGTTACGTGGATAGACTGGAGAAGCTGGGGTGATTCTCCTTGGAGCAGAAGAGGTTGAGAGGAGATCTGACAGAGGAGTTCAAAATCATGAGGGTTCTGGACAGAGTAGAGAGAGTGAAACTGTTCCCATTGGTGGAAGGGTCGAGAACCAGAGGATACAGATTTAAGGTGATTGGCAGAAGAACCAAGGGCGACATGAGGAAAAACTTTTTTACGCAGCGAGTGGTTAGGATCGGGAATGCACTGCCTGAAAGGGTGGTGGAGGCAGATTCAATCACGGCTTTTAAAATGGAATTGAATAAGTACCTGAAGTAAAGAAATTTGCAGGGTTACGGGGAAAGTGCGGGGGAGCGGGACTCGCTGAAGTGCTCTTGCAGAGAGCCGGCACGGGCTCGACGGGCTGAATGGCCTCCTTCTGTGCTGTAACCATTCTATGATTCTATAAAATATTAGAAAGTTTGTGCCACAGAAGCACGGAGTTTATCTGCTTTTATTCATGAATTTAAAAAGTCTCTATTAAAATCTGAGCCAGTGTGTTGTGAGCCAAAGGGCCTTGTGTCCAATAAGGGGAATAAAGGCCCACAGCCTCCCCTGGCCCCGGGCCCTGAACAAGGAACTGGAGAAACTCGCTGCCCCGCGGATCAGACAATCAGCCGGCGCTAGTCCCGCCCCTCGGGCTCCCCGATTGGTTGGAGGACCCGCCCCGCTCGCTCCCTATTGGTCAGAAGCTCCCGTCAATCAGGCCGTGGGCACGGGTCACGTGTCCCCGAGGAGATCACGTGCTCCGTCCAACTGACTCCGCTCGATCCGGGGCCTCGCGGACTCTCGGGTTTTTCTATTTCTCTTTATTCTCTCCCGATCCACCCCTCCCCCCCACCCCGCGCGATTCACCACCCAATCGGAGCGGAGAAAACTCACTTTGCGTCACCGATCGCGACTCTGTAACCGACACCAAGGCCTTTCCCCGGAATGTCCCGCGCCGACTCCGTCCGACAGGATCCGAATGTGCAGGCTCAGCTCCGATGGGGGAGGGGAGGGGGTTTGGCGTCCTCTGGGCATGCGCAGTTATTACCCTTGATGACCGGGAGGGGTCGCTGTGCCGGCCCAAACCGCCGTCCCGCGTGCGCATGCGCAGACTCTCGGCTGTCAATCAACCAACAGCCAGAAGAGGTCGCTGGTGAGACCAGTGAAGAAAGAAAGACTTGCATTTCTATAGCGCCTTTCACCACCACCGGACGTCCCAAAGAGCTTTACAGCCAATGAAGTACTTTTTGAAGTGTAGTCACTGTTGTAATGTGGGAAACGAGGCAGCTACTTAGCGGCACTACAAGTTCCCACAAACAGCAACGTGATAATGACCAGATAATCTATCTTTTTGTTATGTTAACAGAGTGCTTTCTGGAGTGCCGGGGCTTGTGGTTATTGCAGCCACCATTACTGCTGATCCTTTTAACCAACCTGTGCAGCAGCTGGGGCCTGAAAATCAGCTTCACTGCCCCTAGGTTCGGAAAGGGGAATATGAGACAACATTCTCCCTCTTACCCCTTTCTAAATTCGTTTTACAGGGTTTTAGAAGTGGAGCAGTTACAGACGGGAAGCTCAGACCAAACATCACGTCAAGATCAAAGGCGCTGGATTCATCAGGACCTGAATATCATCAGCCTTTGTACATGGAAGGAGAAAGCAGCGATCGCAGCGTAGACAAACCACACACGTGTTCGGTGTGTGGACGCGGACTCAGCCGATCGCCTGACCTGGTGAGACACGTGCACCGTCACACCGGGGAGAAACCGGGTAAAGGTGGGGATGGCGGGAAGGGATTCAGTTCCCCGTCTGTGTTGAAAGTTCATCGGCGCAGTCACACCGGGGACAGTCCGTTCACCTGCTCCGTGTGTGGGAAGGGATTTGTTTATCCATCCCACCTGCTGAGACACCAGCTTATTCACACTGGGGAGAGACCGTTTAACTGTTCTGACTGTAGGAAGAGCTTTAAATGCTCCGGGGATCTGAAGCAACACCAGCTTGTTCACACTGATGAGAGGCCATTTACATGTTGTGACTGTGGGAAGAGCTTTAAAAGCTCCGGGTTTCTGACCACACACCAGCGAGCTCACACTGGGGAGAAGCCATTCACCTGCTCTGTGTGTGGGAAGGGATTCACTGCGTCATCCACCCTGCTGACACACCAGCTTGTTGACACTGATGAGAGACCCTTTAAATGTTCTGACTGTGGGAAGAGCTTTAAAAGCTTCAATGAGCTGAAGTGACACCAGCGAGTTCACACTGGGGAGAGGCCGTTCATCTGCTCTGTGTGTGGGAAGGGATTCACTCAGGCACCCCACCCGCTGAAACACCAGCGAGTTCACACCAATGAGAGACTGTTTAAATGTTCTGACTGTGGGAAGAGCTTTAACAGATCCCAGGAGCTGAAGCAACACCAGCCAGCTCACACTGGGGAGAGAAGATCCCCTTGCTCCGTGTGTGGGGAGGGATGCTCACAGTCATTCAACCTGCTGACACACCAGCTTGTTCATACTGGGGAGACACCGTTTAAATGTTCTGACTGGAAAGAGCTTTAAAAACTGGGCAGTTGAAGAGACACCAGCGAGTTCACACTGGGGAGAGGCCATTCACCTGCTCCGTGTGTGGGAAGGGATTCACTGCGTCATCCACCCTCCTGTCACACCAGCTTGTTCACACTGACGAGAGACCCTTTAAATGTTCTGACTGGGAAGAGCTTTAAAAGCTCGAAGAGCCTTAAGGGACACCAGCGTCTTCACACTGATCATAGAATCTAACAGCACAGAAGGAAGTGATTCGGCCCATCGTGTCTGTGCCGGTTTTTTGAGAGAGCTGTCCAATTTAGTCCCACACCCCAGTTTATTGAGACTATCCGTTCAGCTGCCTCTGCCACTTCCCTTCCTTCCCCTAGCCCACCGGGCCAAACTTCCTCTCAGGTTCCCCCCTGCCCTAGCCCTGAACTCACATCTTTCTCCAGTTTCTCTCTGATCTCCCCTCATGACCTCTCCGCACTCATCTTGTCCATGAGACCCACTTCCTGCTCCCTCGACCCTATTCCCACCAAACTGCTGACCACTCAACTTCCTTTTCTGGCTCCATGTTAGCTGACATTGTTAACGGTCGCTCTCCTCGGGTACTGTCCCCCTCTCCCTCAAATCTGCCGTCATCACCCCTCTCCCTAAAAAAAACAACCCTTGAATCTGCCATCCTTGCAAACTACCGCCCCGTCTCCAACCTCCCTTTCCTCTCCAAAATACTTGAACGTGTTGTCGCTTCCCAAATCCCGCAATTCCATGTTTGAATCCCTCCAATCAGGTTTCCACCCCTGCCAAAATACCGAAACGGCTCTCATCAAAGTCACAAATGACATTCTTTGTGACTGTGACAAAGGTAAACTATCCTTCTTGGCTTGTCTGCAGCCTTTGACATGGTTGACCACTCCATCCTTCTCCAGCTGGGTGGGCCTGCACTCACCTGGTTCCATAATCGTAGCCAGAGAATCACCTGCAACGGCTTCTCTTCCCGCTCCTGCACTGTTACCTCTGGTGTCCCCCAAGGATCTATCCTCGGCCCCCTTCTATTTCTCATCTACATGCTTCCCCTTGGCGACATCATCCGAAAAAACAGCGTCAGTTTCCACATGTACGCTGACAACACCCAGCTCTACCTCACCACCACTTCTCTTGACCCTACGGTCTCTAAATTGTCAGACTGCTTGTCCGACATCCAGTTCTGGATGAGCAGAAATTTACTCCAACTAAATATTGGGAAGACCGAAGCCATTGCTTTCGGTCCCCGCCACAAACTGCGTTCCCTAGCCACCAACTCCAATCCTCTCCCCAGCATCTGTCTGAGGCTGAACCACACTGTTCACAACCTTGGTGTCATATTTGACCCTGAAATAAGCTTCCGACTACATATCCGCAGCATAACTAAGACCACCTATTCCCACCTCCGTAACATCGCCGATCTCCGCCCTTGCCTCAGCTCATCCACTGCTGAAACCCTCATCCATGCCTTTGTTACCTCTAGACTTGACTATTCCAACACACTCCTGGCTGGCCTCCCACGTTCTACCCTACGTAAACTTGAGGTCATCCAAAACTCGGCTGCCCGTGTCCTAACTCGCACCAAGTCCCGTTCGTCCATCACCCCTGTGCTCGCTGACCTACATTGGCTCCCAGTTAATCAATGCCTCGATTTCAAAATTCTCATCCTTGTTTTCAAATTCCTCCATGGCCCTCGCCCCTCCCTATCTTTGTAATCTCCTTCAGCCCCACAACACCCGAGATATTTGCGCTCCTCTAATTCTGCCCTCTTGAGCATCCCTGATTATAATCGCTCAACCATCGGTGGCCGTGCCTTCTGTTGCCTGGGCCCTGAGCTCTGGAATTCCCTGCCTAAACCTCTCCACCTCGCTACCTCTCTTTCCTCCTTTAAAACACTCTTTAAAACCTCCCTCTTTCACCAAGCTTTTGGTCACCTACCTTAATTTCTCCTTATGTGGCTCGGTGTCAAATTTTTTGTCTTATACTCCTGTGCAGCACCTTGGGAGGTTTTACTACGTTAAAGGCGCTATATAAATACAAGTTGTTGTTATCCCCACAACATAAGAACATAAGAAATAGGAGCAGGAATAGGCCACTTGGCCCCTCGAGCCTGCTCCGCCATTCAATAAGATCATGGCTGATCTTGGGCTCAAAGCCACTTCCCTGCCCTCTCCCCATAACCCTTCACTCCCTTAACTTGCAAAAATCTGTCTATCTCCACCTTAAATATATTCAATGACCCAGCCTCCACAGCTCTCTGGGGCAGAGAATGCCACAGATTCACGACCCTCTGAGAGAAGAAATTCCTCCTCATCTCAGTTCTAAAAGGGCGACCCTTTATTCTAAAACTGTGCCCCCGAGTTCTAGATTTCCCCACGAGGGGAAATATCCTCTCTGCATCTACCTTGTCGAGCCCCCTCAGTATCTTATATGTTTCAATAAGATCACCTCTCATTCTTCTAAATTCCAATGAGTATAGGCCCAACCTGCTCAACCTTTCCTCATAAGTCAACCCCCTCATCTCAGGAATCAACCGTGTGAATCGTCTCTGAACTGCCTCCAATGCAAGTATGTCCCTCCTTAAATAAGGAGACCAAAACTGTACGCAGTACTCAAGGTGTGGTCTCGCCAATACCTTGTACAGTTGTAGCAGGACTTCCCTGCTTTTATACTCCAACCCCCTTGAAATAAAGGCCAACATTCCATTTGCCTTTTTGATTACTTGCTGTACCTAAATGCTAACGTTTTGTGTTTCAGACACAAGGACCCCCAGGTCCCTCTGAACTGTAGCATTTTGTAATCTCTCCCATTTAAATAATAATTTGCTGTTTTATTTTTCCTGCCAAAGTGGATAACCTCGCACTTTCCCATATTATACTCCATCTGCCAAATGTTTGCCCACTCACTTAGCCTTTCTATATCCTTCAGCAGATTCTTTGAGTCCTCTGCACAACTTGCTTTCCCACCCATCTTTGTATCGTTCGCAAACTTGGCTACATTACAGTCGGTCCCTTCATCCAAGTCATTAATGTAGATTGTAAATAGTTGAAGCCCCAGCACTGATCCCTGTGGCACCCCACTAGTTACCGTTTGCCAACTGGAAAATGACCCATTTATCCCGACTCTCTGCTTTCTGTTAGTTAGCCAATTCTCTATCCATGCTAATATATTACCCCCAACTCCGTGAGCTCTTATCTTATGCAGTAACCTTTTATGTGGCACCTTATCGAATGCCTTCTGGAAATCCAAATACACCACATCCACTGGCTCACCTTTGTCCATCCTGCTCGTTACCTCCTTAAAGAAGTCCAGCAAATTTGTTAAACATGATTTCCCTTCATAAAACCATGCTGACTCTGTTTGACTGCATTATGATTTTCCAAATGCCCTGCTACTGCTTCCTTAATGAAGGACTCCAGCATTTTCCCAACGACAGATGTTAGGCTAACTGGTCTATGAACATTTACATGAACGATTTGGCCTTGGGAATCGGAAGTATAATTTCAAAATTTGCAGATGCCACAAAATTAGGGGGTGTAGTTAATACTGAGGAAGACTGCGATAGCATCCTTGTAGAATGATTCAGTTGTGTTCAGTAAATAGCAGCGCCATCTTTTAATTTGCTTTGATTGATCAAATCACTATATAGTTATGTGAAAAACAAAAATCATTAACAGCTCCTAATTTCAGAATTAGAAACATAGAAAAATAGGAGCAGGAGTAGGCCATTCGGCCCTTCGAGTTTGTCAAACACGATTTCCCTTTCAGAAATCTATGTTGACTTTGTCTAATCCCGTTGATATTTTCTAAGTGTCCTGTTATCACATCCTTTATAATAGACTCTAGCATTTTCCCTACTACTGATGTTAGGCTAACCAGTCTAGTTCCCTGTTTTATCTCTCCCTCCTTTTTTAAATAGCGGGGTTACATTTGCCACCCTCCAATCTGCAGGAACTGTTCCATAATCTATAGAATTTTGGAAGATGACAACCAATGCATCCACTATTTCAATGGCTACCTCTTTTAGTACTCTGGGATGCAGATTATCAGACCCTGGGGATTTATCAGCTTTTAGTCCCATTAATTTCTCCAGCACTATTTTTTTACTAATACTAATTTCCTTTAATTCCTCCTTCTCATTAGACCCTTGGTTCCCTAGCATTTCTGGGAAGTTATTTGTGTCCTCTTCCGTGAAGACAGAACCAAGGTATTTGTTTAATTGCTCTGCCATTTCCTTGTTCCCCATTATAAATTCTCCCGTTTCTGACTGTAAGGGACCTACATTTGTCTTCACTAATCTTTTTCTTTTTCTTGTCAGATTCAAACTCAACTCCTTCCAAGTACAATCTAACACTTCAAAAATTGTAATGGATGTAGGCGAGATATTAGGACTAATACCTGCAAAATACTGCAGATGCTGGAAATCTGAAATAATAACAGAAAATGCTGGAATCAGGCAGCATCGAGGAGAGAGAAACAGAGTTAACGTTTTGAGTCGGAGACCCTTCGTCAGAACTGGAAAAGGTTAGAAAAGATAGATTTTTAAGCAGGGGTAGGGGTGGAGGGGAGGAAATAACAAAGGGAAGGTCTGTGATAGGATGGAAGGCCGGAGAGATTGACTGACAAAAGGGATGATGGTGCAAGGCAAAAGGAGATGGTAATGGGACAAGTTAAGAAACAAAAGATGACTCTAGATGAGGTGTGAATGATGATGGCATCATCATTAACAGCTACCATGTGAGAAAACGAGAAAAACATTAAAAAAATATAAAGAAATACAGGAGCCAAGGTTATGGTCTGAAATTGTTGAACTCGATGTTGAGTCCAGAAGGCTGTAAAGTGCCTAATCGAAAGATGAGGTGCTGTTCCTCGAGCTTATGTTGAGCTTCGTTGGAACAGTGTAAGAGGCCGAGGATGGAGAGATCAGAGTGGAAGTGACGGGAAGAATTAAAGTGACAGGCGACCGGAAGCTCAGGGTCACACTTGCGGACTGAACGGAGGTGTTCCGCAAAGCGGTCACCCAATCTGCGTTTGGTCTCCCCAATGTAGAGGAGAGCGCATCAAGAGCAGCGAATATAGTATATTAAATTGTAAGAAGTACAAGTAAATCGCTGTTTCACCTGGAAGGAGTGTTTGGGGCCCTGGACAGTGGGAAGGGGGGGGAGGTAAAAGGGCAGGTGTTGCATCTCCTGCGCTTGCATGGGAAGGTGCCGGCCGAAGGGGAAGGGGTGTTGGGGATGATTGAGGAGTGGATCAGGGTGTCGCGGGGGGAGTGGTCCCTTCAGAATGCTGAAAGGGGAGGTGAGGGGAAGATGTGTTTGGTGGTGGGATCACGCCGGAGGTGGCGGAAATGGTGGAGGATGATCCATTGAATGTGGGGGCTGGTGGGGTGAAAGGTGAGGACAAGGGGAACTCTATCGTGGTTCTGGGAGGGAGGGGAAGGGGTGAGAGCAGAAGTGCGGGAAATGGAATGGACACAGTCGAGGGCTGTGTCAACCACGGTAGAGGGGAATCCTCGGTTGAGGAAAAGGAAGACATACAGGAAGCAGTGGTATGGAAGGTGGCATCGTCAGAACAGATGTGGCAGAGACGGAGAAACTGGGAGAATGGAATAGAGTCCTTACAGGAAGCGGGGTGGGAGGAAGTGTAGTCCAGGTAGCTGTGGGAGTCAGTGGGCTTGTAGTGAATGTTGGTCAATTCCTCCCACTCCCTGGTTATTGACCCCTCTGCTAAGGGGAATAGGTCCTTCCTATCCACTCTATCCAGGCCCCTCATCATTTTATACACTTCAATTAAGTCTCCCTTCAGCCTCCTCTGTTCCAAAGAAAACAACCCCAGCCTATCCAATATTTCCTCATAGCTAAAATTCTCGAGTCCTGGCAACATCCTCGTGAATCTCCTCTGTACCCTCTCTAGTGCAAGCACATCTTCGTGTAATGTGGTGACCAGACCTGTACTCAGTATTCGAGCTGTGTCCTAACTAGTGTTTTATACAGTTTTAGTATAACCTCCCTGCTCTTTTGGGACATACAATGACAGGAAGGGAACCTTCCTCCACAAAGCAATGCAGATAATTTAATCAGTGATGCTGCACCATATTTTGTGCATAAAGTCACACTTGCTTTTTTTAATGGGAACGGGTGCATAAAAGAGTTCAATGATCATGTTAACACCAAAAGCTAAAAATAAACCAAATACAGCCCTTCATGTTCGCTGACACAACATAAACAGCCTTGTAAAGTGGCTGGAAACTAAACCCGAGGTTATGAGGATTTCAAACAGCAAGCTGTGAGAGTGACTGGCAATGATGTGACAACATGGGAATTTTGGCTACAGATATAGTGGCCCTGTGGGAGACTAATAACCAAATGTAATGTTGCTAGAAGGAGGAGTGAACACCCACAGGACCACTGACTACTGGTGACCGAACAAGGCAAATTCTATTTTTATTACATGGGATTCTGGGAATGTTACCAGAGTTTTCGAGGCTGAATTCTGTAATTCATCCATTTTTTTCTGTGAAAACCATAGAATCGTTTGCTATAATGTTCTTATATTTAGACAGATGGTGCACATTGGCTATTAGCAGCTTGAAGAAGATGCCTGACTTATTGGAATCTAAAGCAAACAGTAGTTTATCTTTTCAATTGCTGGTGGAATATTCTGGATTTTGTTGGAAGATCACAGGATAGGTTTGGATGAAGATGGCCGTTCAGCCCATTTAATCTCCTTCTCGAATACCAACCTTACCATCTTTCCATTACAGCATCTGTTTCTTCATTACTCCAGTGTCCTGGCAGAAACCACCCTGCTGGCAACCCATTTCAGCTGTTGATCACCCTCTGAGTAAAGAAAGATTTCCTGCCGTCTATCCTAAATTTGCTCTTCACACCCATGAACCCTGTGCCCTCATGTCCTGCTGCCCAGATGTATCTGAAAGTATTGTTCCAGATTTACTTTATCCAGGTAAGTATTTATATACCTCTATTAATGTTGCTTCTAAGACATGTCTTCTTGAGGTTGAAGAAGAGGACTTGCTGATCAAGTTGTGCATCATAACTCTTCCCTCTAACACCATGGATCAGGGTTTGTTGCTTTCTTCTGGATTGCCAGTAAGACCTGGATGGCTCCCATAATATCACGGTGACCAGGACTATAGGCAGCATACCAAGTGCAACGTGACCAGGGCAGCTTCGGCATTAGCTCTAGGTATGTGAACTGAACTGATTTGACAATATGATCCAGCATGCTATTTCCTTTGTTTATTGATGAGCCACACCTTTCAGGAATGATGAGTGGTGACTCATCTAACAGCCTCAGCTTTGTCTCAACTTCCCACTTGACAAGTTATATCCCACCCATTTCTATTTTTTCCTAATAAACAGTATCTTGCCTTTTTCTATATTGAGTTTCATTTGCCAATGGTCATTCTTTGAAAGCTCCCTTTGTAAGATCCTAGTTTCCTCATCTGAATTCACATTCTTTCCTAGCTTCGTGTCATCTCCAAATTTAACTGTTTTATATTCTGATTATGATTCCAGGTCACCTTTGTAGACTAAGACCAGGAGGGATTCCCAGCATGGACCCCTGGGGTAACCCACTCAATATCCTCCCTTTGCAACCTAGCTTCACCTCGACAGTAATCAATCAATATGCATGTTTCACCTTGAAACCTACTGACCTTAGTTTGTAAAGAAGTCTCTCATGCAATACTTTGTCAAAGGCCTTTTGGATGTCCAGATACACACCATTTAATTTGGGATACGCCTCATTTAATTCGGGATGTCACCTCTTTCAGAATAAGTTGGTTAGGGAAGATCTATCTATGAACGCTGACTCTCCCTCCACAGATGCTGCCTGACCTGCTGAGTATTTCCTGTTTTTATTTATATAGCGAAGGGTGAAGCTGTGTCTGCGCCTTTAACGGCAGCTGCCCAGCCACAGGGTGCTGGCCCTTTAAGAATGAGTGACAGGGACAATCCAGATTCCTCTTTAAGGTTTACTGGGGAGGATGTCAGGATCTCAGCGCGCAGGCGCGGGACAGGCTCTGCGCGGTCGCCGGGCGGAGCTGCAGGTCGGCGGGAGCGGGGTCGGGAGATTAATAAACTGCGGTTAGGCCGCGCCGCAGTGTTTATAAAGTTGGAGAACAGCCTCAGGCCCGAATGAGATCCAGCGGCCCGGTCTGTGTTCAGCCGGACAGCAGCGGTGAGGCTTTTTCTCGGTGACAGGCCCGGGTTATGCACCGCCATCTTGGTGGAGGAAAAAGACCAGTTCCACCTGCAGCAGGGCGCCTGCGTGGCCATCTTGGTACGGGAACAGAGAGTGGGCAGGGCTTCAGGGTCCCAGTGACCAGGAGAGACAATCATTGACTCACACAGACAAACATTGCTCCTTCCACATTCAGAGGCTGATGATACTCAGCCTGTTGCTTGGATTGGACTTGTCTCCGTTCCCGTGCCGAGGGGATTGCTGTACCAGACGGGAGGGGCAACATTTGGGGACTCTCGATTCTCCACCAATTCCCATTGCCCTTCTTTCTGGTGGATAATGGAGGTGCCATTGTGTGTAATGTGCAAGTCAGTAAGAATTGTCAGCAAGGATTAATCTGCACTTTCTAACTGGAGATGTTAATCAGTGGAAACTTTCAGACACTGATTTGTACCAAAGATTAATATAGGATTGAAGTAAAATGTATAATTTTATTGCAATTTCTGATGAGAGTCCCTGAATTAAGGGGAAAGATCACAGACAGCGGTTCTTAAAGTAACACTGCAGCCCCGCGAACACAATCAGCTATATATCCAGAATATTAAACCCCTGTAGTCACATGTGAACTCGCTGGTGTCTCAGCAGGTTGGATGATTGAGTGAATCCCATCCCACACACGGAGCAGGTGAACGGCCTCTCCCCAGTGTGAATTCGCTGGTGTGTCAGCAGGTTGGATGATTTAGTGAAGCCTTTCCCACAAACGGAGCAGGTGAACGGCCTCTCCCCAGTATGAACTCGCTGGTGTGTCAGCAGGTTGGATGACTGAGTAAATCCCTTCCCACACACTGAGCAGGTGAACGGCCGCCCCCCAGTGTGAACTCGCTGGTGTACAATGAGATTGAATGACTGCCTGAACCTCTTCCCACAGTGAGAGCAACTGAATGGTTTATCGTCAGTGTGAACTTGCTGGTGTTGAATCAGTTCCTCAGAGCTTTTAAAGCAGTGCACACAGTCGGAGCATTTAAAAGGTCTCGCGTCAGTGTGAACCCGCTGGTGTCTCAGAAGGTGGGCTGAGTGAATTCCTTCCCACACACGGAGCAGGTGAACGGCCTTTCCCCAGTGTGACTGCGCCGATGAGTTTCCAGCTCAGACGGGTAATTGAATCCCTTCCCACAGTCCTCACATTTCCACGGTTTCTCCGTGGTGCGGGTGTCCTTGTGTCTCTCCAGGTTGAATGATCTGTTGAAGCCTCGTCCACACACAGAACACGTGTACGGTTTCTCCCCGCTGTGAATAGTGCGATGTTTTTTCAGGCTGTGTAACTGGTTAAAGCTCTTTCCACAGTCAGTGCACTGGAACACTCTCACTCGGGTGTGTGTGTCTCGGTGCTTTTCCAGTCACACTGATGTTTGAAATATTTTCTCACAGACGGAACAGACAAACATTTCTCCTTCCACATTCAAAGGCCGATGATATTCAGGTCCTGATGAATCAAGTGACTCTGACAGATCTTGATGTGATGTTTGGTTTGAGTTTCCCGTCTTCAAATCCTCCCCTTCTAATACCCTGTAAAAGGAGTTTACAAAACTCATCACTGTAAGTACAGGACAGAAATTCAGAACAGACAATTCTAGTTTCTATGGAACATTCTTTACTCTCTTGTTCCTGCAAAGCTGTAAATCCCGGTCCCACACACTCTCCCGCCTCCTTGTGCTAAAATCCAAACACATCGCACATCTCAAGACAGTTTGTCTTCTGCTCCCAGTTTTCTCCCCCAACTCTGGCTGGGTTCAGTTCTATACTCACTGGTTCTCCTCCCTCTCCTCCCCTGAAGGTGCTGACTCTGGCTGGGTTCAGTTCACTCACTGGGACCCTGAAGCCCCGCCCACGAAATGTTACTTTACAAAGATGGCCACGCATGCGCTCGCTGAAGCAAGTTTGCGACACACAAATCTTCAGCGTTCCTTTACAAAGATGGCCACCATTAACCTGGGCCTATTACCGAGAAAAAGCCTCGGAGCTGGAAATTACTGAACCTGTAGTTTCTCATTCGGGGCTTGTGGCCTACACTAGGTGTTTATGAAGCCCACCCGCCGGGTGCATTACTTTTCTGCGCCCCGCTGATTAGTAATCGTCGCAAAAACTACGTCCCCACGCTGTCCGCTTCCACCGCTCGCCTGGGTCTGATCACAGTGACAATGCGCATGCTCCAAATACCGGCGGGCACTGCGCCTGCGCACTGGGCTCCTCCGCGGGGCATGCTGGGGAACAGCCCCGCCATTGAAAGCCCCAATTAGTGAATGGAGAATGAGTTTCTCTGATCCGAGTGTGAGAAAATTCATCAATAATGCACACAGGAACCCAAGTGCACGGGCACTCTGCCATGGTTCAGTCCTGGATGTGATTAATAACAGAATCCAAATCCCTGCAGTCACATGTGAACTCACTGGAGTCTCAGCAGGTGGGGTGAATTTCTTCCCACACACAGGATATTGAAACAGCCACTCACCAGTATCAATGCGCTGATCGCGCATCTGCTGCTTTGAACTTTGAAAGCTTTTCTCACAGTCAGAGTATTTACAGCAAGTGTTCTCAATGTGGACACTCTGGAGTGTCAACAGGTGGGACAACAGAGTGAATCCCTTCCCACACGTGAAGTATCTAAACGGTCTCTCTCGGGTGTGACTGTGCTGGTCTGTCAGTAAATGGGATGATCGATTGAATCACTTTCCACATACAGAGCAGTGAATGGATTCTCTCCCTTATGAACATGTTAGTGTTGGAATGGATGAGATAAGCGAGTGACTAAAGATGCTGAAGAGAAAAGACAAGGAAGCAGTGCAGGAAAGTGATTGGGGTAAGGATAACCAGATTGTGTCAGGAAGAGATAGAGCGTACAAACAAAGGAGTGCACTAACATATAGGGTCCAGGTAAGAAAAAATGCTAATAAGACAAATAGGGCCATAGTACAAAAAAATGTTAAGATGTCTAAAAATGTTAAAAAGACAAATCTAAACATGGATTTACAAAAGGTAAATCGTGCTTGACTAATCTACTGGAATTTTTTGAGGATGTAACTGGTAAAATAGATAAGGGAGAACCAGTGGATGTGGTGTATTTGGACTTTCAGAAGGCTTTCGATAAGGTCCCGCATAAGAGGTTAGCGTGTAAAGTTAAGGCACATGGGATTGGGGGCAGGGCACTGACTTGGATAGAGAACTGGTTGGCAGACAGGAAGCAAAGAGTTGGAATAAACGGGTCTTTTTCCGAGTGGCAGGCAGTGATTAGTGGGGTACCGCAGGGATCGGTCCTAGGACCCCAGCTATTCACAATATATATTAATGATCTAGACGAGGGAACTAGATGTAATATCTCCAAGTTTGCAGACGACACAAAGCTGGGTGAGCGTGTGTGTGCTGTGAGGAGGATGCCGAGAAACTCCAGTATGATTTGGACAGGTTGGGTAATTGGGCAGAAGCATGGCAGATGCAGTATAATATGGATAAATGCAAGGTTATCCACTTTGGTGGCAAAAACAGAAAGGCAGATTATTATCTGAATGGCAATAGATTGGGAGAAGGGGAAGTGCAACGAGACCTGGGTGTCCTTTTGCACCAGTCGCTGAAGGTAAGCATGCAGCTGCAGCAGGCGGTTAAGAAGGCAAATGGTATGTTGGCCTTCATAGCGAGAGGATTCGAGTACAGGAGCAAGGATGTCTTGCTGCAGCTGTACAGGGCCTTGGTGAGACCACACCTTGAGTATTGCGTGCAGTTTTGGTCGCCTTATCTGAGGAAGGATGTTCTTGCCATGGAGGGTGTGCAGCAAAGATTTACCAGACTGATACCTGGGATGGCAGGAATGACGTATGAGGAGAGATTGAGTCGATTGGGCTTATACTCGCTGGAGTTTAGAAGAATGAGAGGAGATCTCATTGAAACTTATAAAATTCTATCAGGGCTAGACAGACTGGATGCAGGAAGGATGTTCCCGATGGCGGGTGAGTCCAGAAGAAGAGGTCACAGTCTAATGATAAGGGGTAAGCCATTTAGGACAGAGATGAGGAGGAATTTCTTCACCCAGAGAGTGGTGAACCTGTGGAATTCTCTACCACAGAAGGCAGTTGAGGCCAAGTCAGTAAATATATTCAAGAAGGAGTTAGATATATTTCTTAAGGCTAAAGGTATCAAGGGATATGGGGAGAAGGCAGGGACAGGGTACTGAGTTTGGATGATCAGCCATGATCTCATCGAATGGCAGAGCAGGCTCGAGTTGCCGAATGGCCTACTCCTGCTCCTATCTTCTATGTTTCTATGTCCAGGTAGAGCGTGAATTCTGAAAGCGGGAGAAAGGGTCCACTGTGCAGAGGGAAGACTCCTGGCCAAAGAAGTGGGCAGGGAGACAAAGGCGATGAAAAAAGAGCTCAGCGTCATGCCGAGCTCTAAGTTCATTGAGGTGGGGGCATAAGGGAATGAAGCTTAGGCCTTTGCTGAGGACTTATCGTTTGGCGTCAGAGAGGAGAAGGTCAGAGCGGATAGTGAAAACACGGCAGGTGGTGAGATTGGAAGAAGGGTGTCCAAGAGTTGTTGAAGCTTGCGATCCTTGACAGCTGAAAGGAAGAAAAAAAGTTTTTTATTAAAGCACCAGATGAGGGAAAGGATGAAATGGAACCGTGGACCAGGACAGCTCTGAGATAGAGTGAGTTGGTGCTGCTGAAGAGAGAGGTCAAGAGTGTTCATGTGGCAACGCATGGCGTTGAGCGTGGATCTCAGGATGTGGCGAGAGCAGTGGTTCAACATTGAGTTCAACAGTTTCAGACTAGAATCTCTGCCCGTATTTTTTCAGGCAGCAGGTGTTGATGATTCTGCCATCCCCATTTGCAACTTTAAACCACTCCTGCCTTCCACCCTATCAAAGATTGTCCCTTTTATTCTTTCCTCCCCTCCGCCTTCCCCTGCCTCTGCACCTGCTTAAAATCTGTTAAATCTCTAACTTTTTCCAGTTCTGACGAAGGGTCACAGACCTGAAACGTTAACTCTGTTTCTCTCTCCACGGATGCTGCCTGACCTGCTGAGTATTTCCAGCATTTTCTGTTGTTATTGAATACACTGTGTTTGAAACAAAGCTGATTTATTCAATATTTATACAGAATATTAATCTCCAGCCCAGGTACAGGGGTTATTAAGATCAACAGAAACACACTCTAACTGCTAGAATGAACATGGTTCAGTGCTCAATGCAATATCTGTAAATCCTTTCTATTCACCAATGTGGCCTTTCAATGGTGGGGCTTTTACCCAGCATTCCCCACGGGGGAGAATGTGCTGCACCCAGACTACAGGAGCCCAGTGCACAGGCGTGGGACCACCTGGGTTTGGAGCATTCGCGGTGCGTGTCATCGCGGAAGACGTTGATTGCGGAACAGGTCCTGATAAATTGGTGAGAAGCGGCCGGAGGGAGCAGAGTAATGGACCAGCGGGTGGGCGAATAGGCTTCATAAATAACTAGTGCAGGCCGCAAGCCCCGAATAATGACCTGAAGGTCCCGCGTTTGCAGCTTTGGGGCTTCTCCCGGTCACAGGCCCAGGATAACGGCCGCCATCTTGATTCAGTGAGTAGCAAAGCGCATGCGCAGACATTTTGGTCAGGAACAAAGTGTGGGCGGGGCTTCAGTGTCTGTTCCCAACCGGGTCCTCGTGCCCGGGAGAGTAAATTATTGACTCAGTTATTTGATTCAGACTCTCCACACTTTGGATTTCTCACCAGCTCTCCTGAAGGCGCTGGTAAAAGCAGAGCACACGGTTAACATCCCACACAATTGTAATAGAAGAGCCCCAGAGCTGGGCCCCACTTGTACAGTCCCAGGGTTAGAATCCCCATGTACAGTCCCAGGTTTGGAATCCCCATGTACAGTCCCAGGGTTAGAATCCCCATGTACAGTCCCAGGATTAGAATCCCCATGTACAGTCCCAGGGTTAGAATCCCCATGTACAGTCCCAGGGTTAGAATCCCCATGTACAGTCCCAGGGTTAGAATCCCCATGTACAGTCCCAGGGTTAGAATCCCCATGTACAGTCCCAGGGCTAGAATCCCCATGTACATTCCCAGGGTTAGAATCCCCATGTACAGTCCCAGGGTTAGAATCCCCATGTACAGTCCCAGGGTTAGAATCCCCATGTACAGTCCCAGGGTTAGAATCCCCATGTACAGTCCCAGGGTTAGAATCCCCATGTACAGTCCCAGGGTTAGAATCCCCATGTACAGTCCCAGGGTTAGAATCCCCATGTACAGTCCCAGGGTTGGAATCCCCATGTACAGTCCCAGGTTTGGAATCCCCATGTACAGTCTCAGGTTTAGAATCCCCATGTACAGTCTCAGGTTTGAATCCCTCAGCAACACCAAGTGCGGGTCTCAGGCCCCGAGTCAGAGCCGGCGGACGTGCGGCCAGGACCCCGGCACCATTAACCCAAGAGTGCAGCTCCTCCCCCAGACAAGAAACACAACAACTTGCATTTATACAGCAGAGGGAGCAATTCAGAGCCGGTTAGCATCAGGGTGGGCGGTGGATGTGGAACTCGCTCCCTGGCCTCCTGTGTCGGGCTTTCTTGTTGCATCAGTTTGAGCTGGAGTGGAGAGGGGAGAAGCTGCAAAGTTTAACCCCCAGTACTTCTGAGCCCAGTGGGACCCAACAATTTCCAATATGGGACTGTGAAGGGAGGTGGATTGTAGGGGAGATTAAGTGGCTAAACAGACACTGTCTGTACAATGTAAAAGATTATCGTTTTTGGAACAAGTATTTCTGTAGAGACTTTCAATCCATTTTATATATTCAGATTTTTTAAATTCATTCGATGTGGGTGTCACTAGCAAGGCCAGCATAAATTGCCAGTCCCCAGTTGCCCATTGAGAAGGTGATGCTGGGCCGCCTTCTTGAACCTCTGCAGTCCGTGTGGTGAAGGTACTCTCAGAATGCTGTTAGGTGAGGAGTTCCAGGATTTTCACCCAGCGACGATGTAGGAACGGCGATATATGTCCAAGTCAGGATCGTGTGTGACTTGGAGGGGAACTGGGAGGTGATGGTGTTCCCATGCACCTGCTGCCCTTGTCCTTCTAGGTGGTGGAGGTCGCGTGTTTGGGAGGTGCTGTCAAAGTTCTAGTCGAGTTGCAGATGTATAAAGTCGCTCTCCTCACCCCTCCCCCTCCCACCTCTCTCTCCTCCCATAGAGGCCAGAGTCTTGTGTAGGCCCAGACTGGGTGGCGGGTTCCCTTCCCTGAAGGACATTAGTGAACCATTTGGGTTTTTACGACAATCCGGCAGCTTTCATGGTCACTTTTTTCTAGTGCCGGCCCCACAAATTCCCAGATTCATTCAGCTCAATTTCACAACCTGCCTTTGTATTTTTGTGGGTTCGCTCTCACCCTCCCTTTTTTCCTGTTTTAAATTAATTTTGCAGGGTATTAGAAGGGGAGGATTTGCAGACAGGAAGCTCAAACCAAACATCACTTCAAGATCTGACAGTCACTCGATTCATCAGGACCTTTGAGCATGGAAGCAGAAAGCACCGTTCAGAGCGGGGAGAAACCGTACACATGTTCTGTGTGTGGACGAGGCTTCAGCCAATCCTCTTGCCTGTCGAGACACAAGCGCAGTCACACCATGGAGAGACCATTCACCTGCTCCGAGTGTGGGAAGGGATTTACGAATTCATCCAACCGGCTGGAACACCAGCGAGTTCACACCGGGGAGAGGCCGTTCACCTGCTCCGTGTGGGGGAAGAGATTCACTCAGTCATCCAGCCTGCTGACACACCAGCAAGTTCACACTGATAAGAGACCTTTTAAATGTTCTGACTGTGAGAAGAGATTTAAAAGCATAAAGGATCTGCTGGAACACCAGCGAGTTCACACCGGGGAGAGGCCGTTCACCTGCTCTGAGTGTGGGAAGGGATTCACTCGGTCATCCGACCTTCTGAAACACCAGCGAGTTCACACTGGGGAGAGGCCTTTCACCTGCTCCGCGTGTGGGAAGAGATTCACTCAGTCATCCAACCTGCTGACACACCAGCGAGTTCACACCGGGGAGAGACCATTCACCTGCTCCGAGTGTGGGAAGGGATTTACGAATTCATCCAACCTGTTGAGACACCAGTGAGTTCACACTGGGGAGAGGCCGTTTACCTGCTCCGTGTGTGGGAAGGGCTTCACTCAGGCTTCCCACCTGCTGAGACACCAGCGAGTTCACAAGTGACTGCAGGGGTTGGATTCTGCTGTTATTGCTGCTGTTAATTACATCCCGGACTGAATCATGATCATTCTGACAGGTGGGGTTTGTTTCTGCTGATGTTAATAACCCCTATAACTGGGCTGGAGTTTAATATTCTGGATACATGTCAAATAAATCAGCTTTGCTTTAAACACATTGTTGTGGATTTTTGTCATTCCCACCTGAGTGTTTAGCATCACCTGGCTGGAGCTCAGAAAGGACAATCTGGGGGGAGGATCGTACGGCGGGAACAGAACTACAGCCTGGACACAGTCCTTCAGGGCCACACTGAGAGGGGCAAACGGCACTTTGGTCTTTCTCGTCTCTCTTCACTGACAGCAATGTCCCCGTGCAGGTTAATCTTGAGGACTGTAAGGAACGTGTCCCAGCCGCTCTCTCCCATGGGTCAGAGCTCCTGGGCATGGAACAGAAGGCTCCTTTACAACTGTGTTTGGAGTCAGGAAGAACAACGGTGAATGCTGGAAACGTGCTGTTAAATCAGAGATTGGTGTCAAACTGCGATCTGTTCCTGACTGAAAGTGAAACGGCAGGGTTAAGTTTCCAGTCTAAAAATGACTGGTAATTATTCGATGAAGGTTTAATGTGTTCGTAGAATCATAGAATGGTTACAGCACAGAAGGTGGCCATTCGGCCCGTTGAGCCCGTGCCGGCTCTCTGCAAGAACACTTCAGCTAGTCCCACTCCCCCACCCTTCCCTCGTAGCCCTGCAAATTTTTGTCTTTCAGATACTCATCCAATTTCCTTTTGAAAGCCACGATTGAATCTGCTTCCACCACCCTTTCAGGCAGTGCATTCCCGATCCTAACCACTCACTGCGTAAAAGGTTTTTCCCCATATCACCTTTGGTTCTTCTGCCAATCACCTTAAATCTGTGTCCTCTGGCTCTCGACCCTTCCACCAATGGGAACAGTTTCTCTCTATCTACTCTGTCTAGACCCCTCATGATTTTGAACGCCTCTATCAAATCTCCTCTCAATCTTCTCTGCTCCAAGGAGAACAACCCCAGCTTCTCCAGTCTATCAAGGTAACTGAAGTCCCTCATTCCTGGAATCATTCTCATAAATCTTTTCTGCACCCTCTCTAAGGCCTTCACATCCTTCCTGAAGTGTGGTGCCCAGAATTGGACACAGTACTCCAGTTGGGGCCGAACCAGTGTTTCATCATCATTTCCACACTTTTGTACTCTATACCTCTATTTATTAAGTCCAGGATCCCGTAAGCCTTTTTAACTGCTTTCTCAACCTGCCCTGCCACCTTCAAGGATTTGTGCACACATACCCCTAGGTCTCTCTGTTTGTGCACCCACTTTAGGATTGTACCATTTAGTTTACATGTCCTCTCCTCATTCTTTCCACCAAAATGTATCACTTCACACTTTTCTGCGTTAAATTTCATCTGCCACATGTCCGTCCATTCCACCAGCCTGTCTATGTCTTCCTGAAGTCTATCACTCTCCTCCTCACTGTTCACTATACTTCCAAGTTTTGTGTCATCTGCAAATTTTGAAATTGTGCTCTCTACACCCAAGTCCAAGTCATTAATATATATCAGGAAAAGCAGTGGTCCTAGCACCGACCCCTAGAGAACACCACTGTATACCTTCCTCCAGTCCGAAAAACAACCATTCACCACTACTCTCTGTTTCCTGTCACTTAGCCAATTCCGTATCCATGCTGCCACTGTTCCTTTTATTCCATGGGCTTCAACTTTGCTGGCAAGCCTATTATGTGGCACTTTGTCAAACGCCTTTTGGAAATCCATGTACATCACATCAACCGCATTACCCTCATCAACCCTCTCTGTTACCTCATGAAAAACTTGATCAAGTTGATTAAACACGATTTGCCTTTCACAAATCTCTCATGGCTTTCCTTAATTAATCCACACCCATCCAAGTGACTATTAATTTTGTCCTTGATTACTGTTTCTAAAAGCTTCCCCACTACCAAGGTTAAACTGACTGGCCTGTAGTTGCTGGGTTTATCCTTACATCCTTTTTTGAACAATGGTGTAACATTTGCAATTCTCCAGTCCTCTGGCACCACCCCCGTATCTATGCAGGATTGGAATATTATGGCCAGTACCTCCCTCAATTCCCTCAGTATCCTCGGATGCATCCCATCCACTCCTGGTGATTTATCTACTTTAGGTACAGCCAGCCTTGCTAATACCTCCTCTTTATCAATTTTTATCCTATCAAGTATCTCCTCTACCTCCTCCTTTACTATGTCTATGGCAGCATCGTCTTCCTTGGTGAAGACAGATGCAAAGTACTCGTTTAGTTCCTCAGCAATACCCTCTGCCTCCATGCGTAGGTCTCCTTTTTGGTCCCTAATCAGCCCCACCCCTCCTCTTACTACCCGTTTACTATTTATATGCCTATGGAAGACTTTTGGATTACCTTTTATGTTGGCTGCCATTCTATTCTCATATCCTCTCTTTGCCCCTCTTATTTTCTTTTTCACTTCTCCTCTGACCTTTCTGTATATAACCTGATTCTCAGATGTATTTGCAACCTGACATCTGTCATACACGCTCTTTTTCTGCTTCATCAGGTTCTCTATCTCTTTCGTCATCCAGGGAGCCCAGACTTTAGTTGCCCTGCCTTTCCCCCTTGTGGGAATGTACCTCAACTGTACCTGAAGTATTTCCCCTTTAAAGGCAGCCCATTGTTCCATTACAGTTTTGCCTGCCAATCTTTGATTCTGATTTACCCGGGCCAGATCCGTTCTCATCCCACTGAAATTGGCCTTCCCCCAGTTAAACATTTTTACTCTAGATTGCTCCCTGTCCTTTTCCATAGCTAATCTAAACCTTATGATACTATGATCACTGTTCCCTAAATGTTCACCTACTGACACTTGCTCCACTTGACCCACCTCATTCCCCAGAACCAGATCCAGCAATGCCTCCTCCCTCGTTGGGCCGGAAATGTACTGATCAAGAAAGTTCTCCTGAACACACTTCAGAAATTCTTCCCCTTCTCTGCCCTTAACACTATTACGATCCCAGTCTATATTAGGATAGTTGAAGCCCCCCATTATCATTACTCTATAGTTCTTGCACCTCTCTGTAATTTCCCTGCAAATTTGCTCCTCCATATCTTTCCCACTATTTGGTGGTCGATCGAATACACCTAGTAGTGTAATGGCACCTCTATTATTTCTTAACTCTCACCATATAAATTCTATCCTTGACCCCTCCAGGACATCCTCCCTCTCCAGCACTGTAACATTCTCCTTAACCAATACTGCCACACCACCTCCTATCTTTCCTTCCTTATCTTTCCTGAACACTCTATAAGCAGGAATATTTAATACCCAATCCTGCCCTTTTTTGAGCCAGGTCTCAGTTATTGCCACAACATCATATTCCCATGTGGCTATTTGTGCCGGCAGCTCACTTACCTTGTTTACTACGCTTCATGCGTTCACATACATACACTGTAAACCCATCTTAGACCATTCTGTATTCTCTCTTAGTTTGACCCCACCTAATACCTCACTATATCTTACTTTAGTGCTCTCTGCCTCTCCCAATCCTTTGAGCACTTTATTTCCCCTTTCTAATGTTACATCCTGGTGCCCATCCCCCTGCCAACTTAGTTTAAACCCTCCCCAACAGCACTAGCAAACCTCCCCGCGAGGATATTGGTACCGGCTCTGTTGAGGTGCAACCCGTCCGGCCTGTACAGGTTCCACCTCCCTCAGAACCGGCCCCAATTCCCCAGGAATCTGAAGCCCTCCCTCCTGCAACATCTCTCCAGCCACACATTCATCTGCTCTATCCTCCTATTTCTAGACTCACTCGCGCGTGGCACCGGGAGTAATCCAGAGATTACTACCTTTGAGGTCCTGCTTTTTAATCTCTTTCCGAGCTCCCTAAAATCTGTCTGCAGGACCTCATCCCTCTTTCTCCCTACATTGTTGGTACCGATATGGACAACGACCTCTGGCTGCTCACACTCCCCCCCTCAGAGTGTCCTGCAGCCACTCAGTGACATCCTTCACCCTGGCACCAGGGAGGCAACACACCATCCTGGAGTCAGGTCTGCAGCTGCAGAAAGGCCTGTCTGCTCCCCTAACTATTGAATCCCGTCCCACTATTGCTTTCCCTGTCTTCCTCCTCCACCCCTGTAAAGCTGAGCCACCCGTGGTGCCATGGACTTGGCTCCGGCTGTATTCCCCAGAGGAACCATCACCCTCACCAGTACTCAGCACAGAATACTGGTTGGAGAGCGAGATGCTCTCCGGGGACTCCTGCACTACCTGCCTGGTCTGGCAGTCACCCATTCCCTCTCTGCCTGCACGCTCATTAGCTGCGGGGTGACCACCTCCTGAAACGTGCTGTCCACGGAGCTCTCAGCCTCGCGGATGCACCGCAGTGACGCCAGCTGCTGCTCAAGCTCCGAAACCCGGAGCGCGAGCTCCTCCAGCTGATGACACCTCCTGCACACGTGGTTGTCCAGGACACGGGAAGCGTCCTGGAGTTCCCACTATTTTTTTTATTCGTTCATAGGATGTGGGCGTCGCTGGCAAGGCCAGCATTTATTGCCGATCCCTAATTGCCCTCGAGAAGGTGGTGGTGAGCCGCCTTCTTGAACCGCTGCAGTCCGTGTGGTGAAGGTACTCCCTCAGTGCTGTTAGGGAGGGAGTTCCAGGATTTTGACCCAGCGACGATGAAGGAACAGCGATATACTTTGAAGTCAGGATGGTGTGTGACTTGAAGGGGAACTTGAAGGTGGTGGTGATCCCATGCGTCTGCTGCCCTTGACCTTCTAGGTGGAAGAGGTCACGGGTTTGGGAGGTGCTGCCGAAGAAGCCTTGGCGAGTTGCTGCAGTGCATCTTGTAGATGGTACACACTGCAGCCACGGTACACCGGTGGTGGAGGGAGCGAATGTTTAAGGTGGTGGATGGGGTGCCAATCAAGTGGGCTGCTTTGTCCTGGATGGTGTCGAGGTTCTTGAGTGTTGTTGGAGCTGCACTCACCCAGGCAAGTGGAGAGTTTTCCATCACACTCCTGACTTGTGCCTTGTAGATGGTGGAAAGGCACAGGATGTGCATCCGCTGGACCCAGTTGCCCTGCTGTACCTTTAATTATTTGACTATTAACTAACTTCTTTTTTTTAAGTAACTTAACAGAAATAAACTCGAGACTTAAAAAACTACCTCCCCAATCTGCTCCTTCCCTTGTGCTGAGGTCACTTACCTCGCTCCCTGACACTGGCGCTCCCTCTGGGCTCTTGGGCCTGTCTTTATCTGCGGCCGCTCCTCTCGCTGTCCCGCAGCTCCGCTCTCGTGCCTATTAACTTGGGTTCTGTGGCTCCACTCCTCCTTTTCAGTCAGACGTCTCCACCGCCTTCTTCCTCTCCACCAATTCCTGCGCCCACTCTGCTTGTGAATCACTGCGTTTGCGAATCTCCCGGCTCTGTCTCCAAGCTCTGTGCTCAAGCTCAGTATTTGAAACAATGATCTCGATGCAGGAAATAGTGCACGGTATGTTAGTTCCAGGAGATTAAATCAAGGACACCATCACAATCAGCAAAGACAATGACAAAGATCAGAACATTTCAAAGGCTGTCACATGCAGTACCTGTGGAGCAGTTGTACTAACCGGATCCAAGAAGTGTTAAACCATGCACACAATAACTGATTTCAAATCTGAAGCAAGAGAGTTCTTTCAAGGGTTGGTTGAAAGGAATTTCAGATGAGTATAAAGTGAGACACTGTAGTTCAGTCTATGACACCCACAAGCCATGTAGTCAAACGGAACCAGCTTGGGGTTAGATGTGGTCGAAGGTGAACTAGGTGAGAAGTGATATAATCAAGAGTAAGAAAAGCCCAAAAATGGAACAGTGGGTAACAGAACATCAATTAGTCTCCTCTGATCATGGAGAAATCAAATATTCAATACACTGTGTTTGAAACAAAGCTGCTTTATTCAATATTTATACAGAATAATCTCCAGCCCAGGTATAGGGGTTATTAAGATCAGCAAAAACACACTCTGACTGTGTACTAGAGGTGGAAGTATTACCATATTAGATAGGAGCAGACTAAGAAAGACTACGAAAAATTCAAAAATGGGTTGAGAATGCATGTACATAAACGCACAAAGTGTGGTGAATAAGGTTGGTGAGCTACAAGCACAATTAGCCATGTGGCAATATGATGTTGTGGCAATAATGGAAACGTGGCTTAAAAACGGTGAGGACTGGGCACTTAATATTCAAGGGTACAAAGGTGTTCAGAAAACATAGGGAAGGAAAAAAGGGAGGTGGGGTGGCAGTGCTGATTAAGGAAGACATTGTAGTGTTGGAAAGGGAGGATGTTCTTGTGGGGACAAGGACAGAATCCATTTGTTAGAGTTGAGAAAAAAGGGTATGATCACGCTATTGGGGGCATTCTACAGGCCTCCAAATAGTGAGAGGCAGGTAGAGGAGCAATACTGCAGGGAAATCGCAGAGATATGCAAGAGCTATAGAGAGGTGATATTGGGGGACTTTAATTACCCAAATATCGATTGGGATAATGCTGGGGTAAAGGCAAAGGAGGGGGAGGAATTTCTGAAATGTGTTCAGGAGAATTTCCTTGACCAGTATGTTCTTGGCCCAACTAGGAAGGAGGCATTGCTGGATCTGGTGCTGGGGAATGAGGTGGGCCAGGTCGACTAAGTGTCTGTGGGAGAACACTTGGGTATGAGTGATCATCATATCATAAGATTTAGATTAGCAATGGAGAGGAGCAAGGAACAATCTAGAGTGGTACTTCTAAACTGGACTGGGGCTAACTTCAATGGGATGCGAAAGGATCTAGCCAAGGTAAAATGGAATCAAAGACTGACAGGAAAAACTATAACAGAACAATGGGTGATCTTTAATGAGGAGATGTTCTAAGTACAATTTCAAAATGCACATCATTATAAAATACATTTCCTGATTCAATTACTTCGAGTCCATATAATCAATTTTAATTTCACAAACAAATTATGCTCAGACTTTGTGATTTTACAAAGAAGACAAAAGTAACAATTGCGTTTGGATGCGAGTCATTTATCCTCCCCTTCGAGCAATGTGTCTTGGAAAATAGGATTACACAGGATATACGGCACAGAAACACACCATTCGGCCCAACCAGTCCATGCCGGAGTTTATTCTCCACTCGAGCCTCCTCCCGTCTTTCCCCATCTAACTCTATCAGCATAACCCTCTGTTCCCTTCTCCCTCATATGCTTGTCTAGCCTCCCCTTAAATGCATCGATACTATTCGCTTCAACCACTCCCTGTGGTAGCGAGTTCCACATTCTCACCACTCTCTGGGTAAAGAAGTTTCTCCTGAATTCCCTATTGGATTTCTTGGTGACTATCTTCTATTGATGGACTCTAGTTATGCTCTTCCCCACAAGTGGAGACACTCTCTCTGTATCCACTCTATCAAAACCTTTCATCATTTTAAAGACCCCTCAGCCTTCTTTTTTCAAGAGAAAATAGACCCAGCCTGTTCATCCTTTCCTGACAGGTTTACCCTCTCATTTCTGGTATCATCCTTGTAGATCTTCTCTGCACCCTCTCCAGTGCCTCTATATCCTTTTTATAATATGGCGACCAGAATTGTACGCAGTGCTCCAAGTGTGGTCTAACCAAGGTTCGATACAAGTTCAGCATAACTTCCCTACTTTTCCACTCTATAACAATTCAATTCTATAACAATCGATCCCAATAATTGAACCCAATAGGTTAAAGTCTTAAGTCCAGTTTTGTCAGCACGCTGCGACATTCGATGTCTGCAGATAACGGGAGATAAATTCTTAAAATTGCTGGATCTCTTGCTCTGCCATCAACCTCTTATCAAACTGGAGCTGGCATTGCCTAATATGGTCGTCTCTGGCTACTGCACAGTCCAGAGACACAAGTCTGCATTTTCTTCAACACACATCAACAACGTTAGAAGCAGGTAAAAACACTGTGGCCTTCCTGGGGCAGCACAAACCACTAGTCTCCAGACTTTTCTTATCCCAACATCATATTTCTGATCAAAACATTCTATGATGAAAATATCCAAGGCCAGTTGGTTGCAAACACCAGCTGTTGCTCAGTGAAATCTCTCTCTCTCTCTAATGATACCAACCACATTTTCCCCGATATCGAATGAACTAAACATGAACACCTTTCAGAAGCTGAATTAACCGAGGTCCATTTGCCAACACCCCTCTCATCTTCCATTCACTTCAATTGAAAGGAAACCGACAGATTGGAGCAGTCAGGATTTGAAAGATATTTACAACAGATTCTAGATGTTCTTAGAGTTGGGATCTTTCTCTATTCTTTCTCTATTCTGTCCACTCGAGGAGTTAGATAACAGACTTTCTCCTGTGAATATAGAGCTGGGGTATTGGGCCGTGATGTGTTCACTTGTTCATCTTGTTGACTCTAAACCTTTGCCAATTATTTGATGTGATCTGTTTACTTGTACGTATTGTTTTAAATACACTTGCTGAGTGGATTCAAATTTAAATTGAAAGCTGGTTTGCAGGCGTGATGCTCCATTCACACATCGAAGGTGAGAGAGATGCTGTGGGACACACGCTAAGTCCAGTAGCTGAAAGTGATTAACAGACTGGGTTTTGTGTTGAGTGATCCCAGGCGAGTTACCGAGACCTTCCCTGGATACCAAGGCTAGGAGAGGCACTCTGGAAGGGATGGGTAGCTGGGACTTGTCCATGAGAGTAACCGACGGTCGGAGAACTGAAATAATCTCGAGTTAGAAAGGAGAAAAGGCCCAAAAATGGAGCAGTCAGTAACAGGACATCAATTAGTCTCCTCTTATCTTGGAGACACCAAATATCGACACACTGTGTTATTTGAAATATCAAAATATTAACCCCTGTAACTGGGCTGGAGTTTATTAACATCAGCAGAAACAAACTCCAACTGTCAGAATGAACATGGTTCAGTCCGGGATGTGATTAACAGCAGCAATAACAGTAGAATCCAACCCCTGCAGTCACTTGTGAACTCGCTGGTGTTTCAGCAGATCGGATGACTGAGTAAATCCCTTCCCACACACGGAGCAGGTGAATGGCCTCTCCCCAGTGTGAACTCGCTGGTGTCTCAGTAGGTCGGATGACCGAGTGAATCCCTTCCCACACTCAGAGCAGGTGAACGGCCTCTCCCCGGTGTGACCTCGGCGGTGAGTTACAAGGTGGGACGAACAAATGAATTTCTTCCCACATACTGAGCAGGTGAATGGCCTGTCCCCGGTGTGACCTCGGCGGTGAGTTACAAGATGGGACGAATAAGTACATTTCTTCCCACACTCAGAGCAGGTGAATGGTCTCTCCCCAGTGTGAACTCGCTGGTGTATCAGCAGATCAGATGACCGAGTGAATCTCTTCCCACACACAGAGCAGGTGAACGGCCTCTCCCCAGTGTGAACTCGCTGGTGTGTCAGCAGGTCGGATGACCGAGTGAATCCCTTCCCACACACGGAGCAGGTAAACGGCCTCTCCCCAGTGTGAACTCGCTGGTGTGTCAGCAGGTCGGATGACCGAGTGAATCCCTTCTCACACACGGAACAGGTGAATGGCCTCTCCCCAGTGTGAACTCGCTGGTGTGTCAGCAGGTCGGGTGACCGAGCGAATTCCTTCCCACACACGGAACAGGTGAACGGCCTCTCCCCAGTGTGAACTCGCTGGTGTGTCAGCAGGTTGGATGACTGAGTGAATCCCTTCCCACACACGGAGCAGGTGAACGGCCTCTCCCCAGTGTGAACTCGCTGGTGTGTCAGAAGATCGGGTGACCGAGTGAATCCCTTCCCACACTCGGAGCATGTGAATAGTCTCTCCCCAGTGTGACTTCTCTGGTGTGTCAGCAGGGTGGATGAATTAGTGAATCCCTTCCCACACACGGAGCAGGAGAACGGCCTCTCCCCGGTGTGAACTCGCTGGTGTGTCCGCAAGTCGGATGACTGAGTAAATCCCTTCCCACACATGGAGCAGGTGAACGGCCTCTCCCCAGTGTGAACTCGCTGGTGTCTCAGCAGATCAGATGACTGAGTGAATCCCTTTCCACACTTAGTGCAGGTGAATGGCCTCTCCCCATTGTGACTGCGCTGATGAATTTCCAGCTCAGACAGGGAACTGAATCCCTTCCCACGGTTTCCACATTTCCACGGTTTTTCCGTGGTGCGGGTGTCCTCGTGTCTCTCCAGGTTGGACGATCAGTTGAAGCCTCGTCCACACACAGAACACGTGTACGATTTCTCCCCACTGTGAATAGTGCGATGTTTTTTCAGGCTGTGTAACTGGTTAAAGCTCTTTCCACAGTCAGTGCACTGGAACACTCTCACTCGGGTGTGTGTATCTCGGTGCTTTTCCAGTCACACTGATGTTTGAAATCTTTTCCCACAGACAAACATTTCTCCTTCCACATTCAAAGGCCGATGATATTCAGGTCCTGAGGAATCGAGTGACTCCGTCAGATCTTGATCTGATGTTTGGTTTGTGTTTCTCGTCTGCAAATCCTCCCCTTCTAATACCTTGTAAAAGGAGTTTACAAAACTCATCACTGTAAATACAGGATAAAAATTCAGAACAGACAATTCTAGTTTCTGTGGAACATTCTTTCCTCTCTTGCTCCTCCAAAGCTGTAAATTCCCGTCCCACACATTGTCCCTCCTTCCTGTGCTAAAATCCAAACACATCGCACATCTCAGGACAGTTGGTCCTCTATTCCCAGTTTTCTCCACCAACTCTGGCTGGGTTCAGTTCTACACTCACTGGTTCAGTTCTACACTCACTGGTTCCCCTCCCTCTCCTCCCCTGAAGGTGCTGACTCTGGCTGGGTTCAGTTCTGTACTGACCCTGAAGCCCTGCCCCCTAGTGACTCCTTTACAAACATGGCCGCGCATGCGCTCTACTGTTCGGCGAAGCAAGATGGCGACACACAAACGTTTAGCTGTCCATTACAAAGATGGCGGCTGTTAACCTGGGCCTGTTCCTGGGAAAACGCCACCGAGCTGCAAACCCGGAACCTGTAGGTTCTCATTCGGGACTTGCGGCCTACACCAGGTGTTTATGAAGCCAACGTGCCGGTACGTTACCTCCCTGCGCCCCTCTGATTCGTAATCGGCCGAAACACCGCGTCTACAACTTCTCTGCGTTGTCGCCCTCGCCCGGCTCTGATCACAGTGACACTGCGCATGCTCCAAATACAGGCGGACACTGCGCCTGCGCACTGGGCTCCTCCTTTGTGTATAGGGCAAATCCCCCCCCCCCCCCCCCGCGGGGCATGCATGGGAACAACCCCGCCATTGAAATCCCCAATCAGTGATTGGAGAATGAATTTCAGTGATGCCTTTGAGAGAAAATTCATCAATAATTCACACAGAAACCCAAGTGCACGGGCATTCTGCCATGGTTCAGTCCTGGATGTGATTAATAACAGAATCCAAACCCCTGCAGTCACAAGTGAACTCACTGGAGTCTCAGCAGGTGGGGTGAATTTCTTCCCACACACAGGATATTGAAACAGCCTCTCTCCAGTATCAATGCGCTGATCGTGATCAGCTGCTTTGAACTTTGAAAGCTTTTCTCACAGTCAGAGTATTTACAGCAAGTGTTCTCAATGTGGACACTCTGGAGTGTCAACAGGTGGGACAACAGAGTGAATCCCTTCCCACACGTGAAGTATCTAAACGGTCTCTCTGTGGTGTGACTGTGCTGGTGTGTCAGTAAATGGGATGATCGATTGAATCCCTTTCCACATACAGAGCAGTGAATGGATTCTCCCCATTGCGACCAAGTGAGTTTGTCAGTTGGTGAGATGAGCGAGTGACTCTCTTTCCACACTCAGCTGGTGAACAGCCTCTCCCCGGTGTGACTGTATTGATGAGTTTCCACCTCAGACGGGCAACTGAATCCGTTTCCACAGTCCCCACATTTACACTGTTGATTCAGGTGGGCGCACGAGTCTCACAGGCTAGACGATTGGTTGAAGGTGGATCCACACACAGAACACGTGTCCTGTTTCTCCCCGCTGTGATTGGTGTTTTTTCCTTCTATATCCAAAGGCCGATGATATTCAGGTCCTGCTGAATCCGGTGAATCTGTCGGATCTTGACGCGATGTTTGGTTTGAGTTTCCATCTGCAGATCCTCCCCTTTAATACTCTCAAATGGTGTTTACACAAGTTTAAATACAGGATAGAAATTCAGAACAGACAATACTAGATTCTATAAAACATTCTGTCTCCTCCTGTCCCTCCTAAGCTGTAAATTCCCCATTCTACACACTCTCCCTCCATCCTTACTGTCTAAAAACAACATTCATTACATCGTCTGGGATTTTTTTTCTCCAGAATGGGCTGAATCTGGCTGGGTGCAATTCCACAGACATTAGTTAACCTCTAGTACCTCACCGTCAGCCGACACAGTGGGTGCCAGCATGATTTCCACTGTGGTAGGCATCACAGGCGAGTCCAATCCTGTCCTCAATTGACATCCATATACTTCCCAGTTGAGGTCACTGGATTGGTATCAAGAGCAAAGGCACTGGCTGATTTTTACTCTTTATAGCCCAGTGGTACTGAGGCCAATCATAGCCCCTGAACTGCTGCCTTGTCATAGATCAACTAATAGCACAGATTAAGGATAGAACTTGGGACCTTCCCAGTCAGTAGTGCAGAGTGTTTTAAAGTTTGGCGGGGTGAGGGGGTGGAGAAGAACAGAGTATTTTGAAACAAATGCTATTCCATCTTTAAAGGAAACCATTGTCACACTGCAAAATTCTGAAATCTTTGAAAATTAACCAAGCAAGTCAAATGGATCATCAAAAAACAGTGAGCCATTTTAGAAAGGCTCAAGTCATTCAAATGGACAGGTTTACAATCACTGCCCAGGGAAAGGAGCGACTGTTAATGGGACAAAAGCAAAATACTGCGGATGCTGGAAATCTGAAATAAAAACAGAAAATGCTGGCAATAACAACAGAAAACGCTGGAAAAACTCAGCAGGCGAGGCAGCATCCGTGGAGAGAGAAACAGAGTTAACGTTTCAGGTCGAAGACCTTTCATCAGAACTGGAGACAGCAGGAAATCAAATAGATTTAAAGCAAGGATAAAGCTGGGAAAAGAGGGAGGGGATAAAAGAACAAAAGGAGAGATTAAGAGACATTGAGAGACATTAAGAGATATTCAAGGCAAGAGGTGGTGTTAATGTGACAGGTTAAGGCTGAAAGAAGTGTGAAATGCAATGGCAGAATGAAGGACAGCTGCCAGCTTCTAGGAGGGAAAAAAAAGGGGGGGGGCAAATAAAAGGGTGGATGAGAAAATAAAATATAAATGTGATGGGGCTATACTCAGCAGGTCAGGCAGCATCTGTGGAGAGAGAAACAGAGTTAACGTTTCAGGTCAATGATCCTTCGTCAGAACTGGAAAAAGCTGGAGATCGAACAGGTTTTTAAGCAAGTGCAGGGGCAGGGAAAGGGGGAGGGGAGGAAACAACAAAAGGGAAGGTCTGTGATAGGATGGAAGGCAGGAGAGATGAAGAGACATGGGCCAGAAATTCAGCTTTCGGACTTCCTGCGGGTGCAAGCATCGCGCGCGTACTTGCCTACCGCGCCTGCAGTTGTGCTTTGGGCCCACGAGGACATCGGGTCTTGGGCCTCCTCCAGCTGCCGGCGCGCAGTGCTTGTGTATCCCAGGGGCGCAGTTAGTTTGAAGCATCCCCTGGGATCACGTGGGCCATGGAGAGCCAATCCTAGCAGGGCATTTTCATTCATAGATTTGACAGGAAGACCTGTCAAATCTATGAATAGAGATCAGCCCCAAAACCACACTTAGACTTCAAATAAATTTTTAAAAAAACATCACATTTTTAAAATAAATTTTAAATAAATTAACTACTTTAAACAAAAATTAAAATTTTTGAAAAAATTAATTATACATTGTAACGGTGCTAAAAATAAACTTCCCTTTCTTTAAAGTATCTAAAAAAGATAAACTTGTTGAAAAATTTTTAAATTGTAATTAATTAACCACTTACCTTGTTAAAAACAGGCCTTGCGCCTCCTTTTGTGTGCTGCGAGGAGGATACCGATAAACTCCAGGATGATTTGGACAGGTTGGGTGAGTGGGCAGAAGCGTGGCAGATGCAATATAACGTGGATAAATGCGAGGTTATCCACTTTGGTGTCAAAAACAGAAAGGCAGACTATTATCTGAATGGCAATAGATTGGGAGAAGGGGAAGTGCAACGAGACCTGGGTGTCCTTGTGCACCAGTCGCTGAAGGTAAGCATGCAGGTGCAGCAGGCGGTTAAGAAGGCAAATGGTATGTTGGCCTTCATAGCGAAAGGGTTTGAGTATAGGAACAGGGATGTCCTGCTGCAGTTGTACAGGGCCTTGGTGAGACCACACCTTGAGTATTGTGTGCAGTTTTGGTCGCCTTATCTGAGGAAGGATGTTCTTGCCATGGAAGGAGTTCAGCGAAGATTCACAAGGCTGATACCTGGGATGGCAGGAATGACATATGAGGAGAGATTGGGTCGATTGGGCTTATACTCGCTGGAGTATAGAAGAATGAGAGGGGATCTCATCAAAACATATAAAATTCTGACAGGTCTGGACAAACTAGATGCAGGAAGAATGTTCCCGATGGTCGGAGAGTCCAGAACCAGGGGTCATAATCTAAGGATAAGGGGTAAGCCATTTAGGACAGAAATGAGGAGGAATTTCTTCATCCAGAGAGTGGTGAACCTGTGGAATTCTCTACCACAGAAGGTAGTTGAGGCCAAGTCATTAAATATATTCAAGAGTGAGTTAGATATATTTCTTAAAGCTAAAGGTATCAAGGGATATGGGGAGAAGACAGGTACAGGGTACTGAGTTTGGATGATCAGCCATGATCTCATCGAATGGCGGAGCAGGCTCGAGGGGCCGAATGGCCTACTCCTGCTCCTATCTTCTATGTTTCTATGTTTTTTAAAAGCGCAGCTTCTTCATACTTACCTTCCCAGAGAAACCTGAAAAAAATTGAAGTTCGCTGCGTGCGCGCAGCCTCTCCCGAGTACGCGTTCAACTTCTGAACCCCTCCCTTCAGGGGAACGGAAGTTCCGGTTTCCCGCGCATGCGCAGTGCATGCAGGAAACAGACACTTCAGATGGCCTTACAGGTGAGTACACAGCGCGTACTCACCCGACAACAGCTGAATTTCTGGCCCATTAAGAGATGGTGCAAGGCAAAAGGAGATGGTAATGGGACAAGTTAAGAAACAAAAGATGGCTCTAGATGAAGTGTAAATGGCACTGGCGGAATGAAAGACAGCTGCCATGTGGGAGAGAGAAAAAAAAATAAATGGAAAAATAAAGAATAGGGGCAAAGGTTATGGTCTGAAATTGTTGAACTCTAGGTTGTGTCCAGAAGGCTGTAAAGTGCCTAATCGAAAGACGAGGTGCTGCTCCTCGAGCTTACGTTGAGCTTCATTGGAACAGTGTAAGAGGCCGAGGTCGGTGAGGTCTGAGTGGGAGTGGAGCGGTGAATTAAAGTGACAGGCGACCGGAAGCTCGGGGTCACCCTTACGGACTGAATAATGGGAGCTCTGTTAGTAAAGTCCTCTGACACTCCAAGATAAATGAGACTGTCCCTTTAAATACAAATCCCATTAAATATCTGGCCCATTCCCCCAGGCAGTGGGGGGAGGAACAGCGCACGGTCTCTTTATAACCTAACCCAGTTGGCCATGCACAGGGACCCACTCTGTGTGGGGGCGGGGGCTCGGGAACCCACTCTATGTGCAGACTACTTACACTGAGACACCAAATCCAGGGATCATTTACACTGAGACACCAAATCCAGGGACAACTTACATTGAGACACCAAATCCAGGGACACCTTACATTGAGACACCAAATTAAAAATGATGCGTCCAGTGAAACTGGTGTTGTCAATAGTTGTTTCTATCCCAAACCCCTAATCCGAACCCATTAATAGGAGCTCTGTTAGTCGATTCCTCTGACATTCCAAGACAAAGAAGACTGTCCTTTTAACTATAAATATGCAGAGAAAGGGGAGTCACTGTACCTTTAAATATCTGCCCCATTCCCCCAGGCAGTGAGAGGAGGAACAATGTGCGGTCTCTTTATATCCTGACCCAGCATGCACCACCGAATGGGCTGCCACATGTAGGAATCCGCTCTGTGTGGGGATCACTTACACTGAGACACCAAATCCAGGGACCACTTACATCGAGACACCAAATCCAGGGCCCACTTACAGTGTGACACCGAATCCAGGTACCACTTACACTGAGACACCAAATCCAGGGACCACTTACATTGAGTCTATAAAATGAGAATCAGAGAGCCTCAGTATGGGGAATGGTCCTGGTTGTGAAACCAGCTCTAGTGAGGGCAGGTAATGGATGAATATGACGGTGGAATTAGATGATTACTGGTGGGGCCTGGTGACAGGTTATTGTCAGAAGCGCTTTTCAGGCAGGCCGATGATTAGATGTAACCAGAACAACATCTGGATCCGCCTTTTCCTGTCCAAAGTCTAATGACCCTGATGTCTTTTTCTATGGCAAATGTGGAGATGTGAAAGAAGAGAGGAAATCAGGCTCGGGCCAGAAAGAAGGTTCCTTGAATGAACAATTCATGAGGCTGTTTTCTGACTCATCTGCATGAGGTTAAAACACCATGAAATGAAAGAGTACATGTCCAGTGACACTGGCGTTGTCAATAGTGGTTTCTATCCCTAATCACTGTCTCATAGCCTAACATCCTAACCCAAACCCCAGCCCCTAACACCAACCCCTAAATCTTAACCAAGGATTATTGATCAATGGAAGAGCTAAAGACCTGATAAAGGAAGTATTAGAACAATTATCTTGCTTAAAGAAATAGTGCAAGGTATGTTAATAACAAGAGATTGAATCAAAGAGACCATCAAAATCAGCAATGACAATTACAAAGATCAGAACATTTCAAAGGTGATCACATGCAGTATGTGTGGAGGAGTTTTTACTAAATCGAATCCAAAAAGGGTTAAATGATACAGAAAATAACAGACTTCAAATCTCATGCAAGATAATTATTTTAAGGGGTGGTTCAATGGAATTTCAGATGAGTGAACTCTTTTGTATGGATCATAAACAAATAAACTGTAACTTAAAAAAAACATTCAATGAAACTGAACAATTAAATTAAAATTTGGTTGTCCGGGTGATGATGCACTCCAGTTCCTGCAGCGCCCACCAGCCGCGGAAGGCCTCGAGCGTGCCAGTGGACACCGCGTGCTCCATCTCCAGGGCTTCAGATGAGTGTACTCTTTTTGATGTGCACTAAACCAAATAAACTGTAACCAATTAACCATTAAATGAAACCTAACAAATTAAATTGAAATTTGGTTGGCCGGGGTGATGATGCACTCCAGTCCCTGCGGCGCCCACCGGTCGCAGAAGGCCTCAAGTGTGCTGGCGGACACCGCGTGCTCCATCTCCAGGGCCACCAGCGCGCGAACATGGCCATGGAAGAGAGGCAGGCAGTTGGGCTGAACGACCGCTGCCTGGACCAGTTAATGGCCACTTTGGCCAGGCCGTAAGATGAGTGTAAAGTGAGGCACTGCAGTTCAGTCTATGACACCCACAAGCCGATAACCACATAAGAGGTTAGTGTGCAAAATTAAAGCACATGGGATTGAGGGTAATATACTGGCATGGATTGAAAATTGGTTAACAGACAGGAAACAGAGAGGAGGAATAAATGGGTCTTTTTCGGGGTGGCAGGCAGTGATTGGTGGGGTACCGCAGGGATCAATGCTTGGGCCCCAGCTATTCACAATATATATCAATCATTTGGATGAGGGAACCAAATGTAATATTGCCAAGTTTGCTGACGACACAAAACTAGGTCAGGTTGTGAGGAGAATACAAAGAGGCTTCAAGGCGATTTAGACAAGTTGAGTGAGTGGGCAAATACATGGCAGATGCAGTATAACGTGGATAAATGTGAAGTTATCCACTTCGGTAGGAAAAACAGAAAGGCAGAGTATTACTCAAATGGTGATAGATTGGGAAATGTTGATGTACAGAGGGACCTTGTACACCAGTCACTGAAAGCAAACATGCAGGTGCAGCAAGCAGTTAGGAAGGCAAATGGTATGTTGGCCTTCATTGCAAGAGGATTTGAGTACAGGAGCAAGGATGTCTTACTACAGTTATACAGGGCCTTGGTGAGACCACACCTGTAGTACTGTGTGCAGTTTTGGTCTCCTTACCTAAGAAAGGATATACTTGCCATAGAGGGAATGCAGCGAAGGTTCACCAGACTGATTCCTGGGATGGCAGGACTGTCGTATGAGGAGAGATTGGGTCGACTAGGCCTGTATTCAATAGAGTTTAGAAGAATGAGAGGGGATCTCATTGAAACGTATAAAATTCTGACAGGGCTAGACAGACTGGATGCAGGGAGGATGTTTCCGCTGGCTGGGGGGTCTAGAACGAGGGGTCACAGTCTCAGGATACGGGGTAGGACATTTAAGACTGAGATGAGGAGAGATTTCTTCACTCAGAGGGTGGTGAACCTGTGGAATTCTCTGCCACAGAAGGCTGTGGAGGCCAAGTCACTGAATATATTTAAGAAGGAGATAGATAGATTTCGAGACACAAAAGGCATCAAGGGGTATGGGGAGAGAGTGGGAATATGGTATTGAGATAGAGGATCAGCCATGATCATACTGAATGGCGGAGCAGGCTCGAAGGTCCGAATGGCCTACTCCTGCTCCTATTTTTCTATGTTTTTATGTTTAAGCCATTTACTCAAACTGAACAAGCTTCGGTATAGATGTGGTAGAAGGCGAACTAGGTGAGAAGTGATATAAGTTAGAGTAAGAAAGGGCCCAAAAATGGAAGCGTCTGTAACAGAACAGAAGATTAGTCTCCTCTGATCATTGAGAAATCAAATATTCAATACACTGTGTGTTTGAAACAAAGCTGATTCATTCAATATTTATACAGAATATTAATCTTCAGTCCAGGTATAGGGGTTACTAATATCAGCAGAAACACACTCTTAACTGCCAGAATGAACATGGTTCAGTGCTCAATGCAATATTCAGTAAATCCCGTTCTATTCACTAATGCGGCCTTTCAATGGTGGGGGCTTTTACCCAGCATTCCCCGCGGGGGAGAATGTGCCGCCCCCGGACTACAGGAGCCCAGTACGCAGGCGCGGCACCGCCTGGGGTTGGAGCATGATTGATGATTGGAGTGTGATTGGTCTTACGGTACAGCTCTGGTTAATCAGTGAAATGCAGCCGGACGGAGCAGAGTAATGGACCGGCATGTGATCGGGGAGGCTTCGTAAACAACTAGTGTAGGCCGAAAACCCCGAATAATAACCTGAAGGTCTCGCGTTTGCAGCTTCGGGGCTTCTCCCGGTCACTGGCCCTGGCTAACGGCCGTCATCTTGATTCAGTGAGTAGCAAAGCGCATGCGCAGCTATTTGTTCAGGAACAAAGAGTAGGCGGGGCTTCAGTGTCGGTTCCCAACCGGGTCCTAGTGCCCGGGGATATAATCAGATTACTCAGTTATTTGAGTCAGACTCTCCACACTTCAGATTTCTCACCATCTCTCCTGAAGGCGCTGGTAAAAGCAGAGCATACGGTTAACATCCCACACAGTTATAACAGAAGAGCCCCACAGCTAGGCTCTCCTTGTACAGTCCCAGGATAGGAATCCCCATGTACAGTCCCAGAGCTGGGCCCCCTTGTACAGTCCCAGGGCTGGAATCCCCATGTACAGTCCCAGTGCTGGAATACCCGTGTGCAGTCCCAGGGTTAGAATCCCCATGTACAGTCCCAGGGTTGGAATCCCCATGTACAGTCCCAGGGTTAGAATCCCCATGTACAGTCCCAGGGTTAGAATCCCCATGTACAGTCCCAGGGTTGGAATCCCCATGTACAGTCCCAGGGTTAGAATCCCCATGTACAGTCCCAGGGTTAGAATCCCCATGTACAGTCCCAGGGTTGGAATCCCCACGTACAGTCCCAGGGTTGGAATTCCCACGTACAGTCCCAAGGTTGGAATCCCCATGTACAGTCCCAGGGTTGAAAACCCCATGTACAGTCCCAGTCCTGAAATCCCCATGTACAGTTTCAGGGTTGGAATACCCATGTACAGTCCCAAGGTTGGAATCCCCGTGTACAGTCCCAGGGTTGGAAACCCCATGTACAGTCCCAGGGTTGGAATCCCCATGTGCAGTCCCAGGGTGGTGAATCTTTGGAATTCTCTACCCCAGAGGGCTGTGGAGGCTCAGTCGTTGAGTATATTCAAGACAGAATTCGATAGATTTTTGAATATTAATGGAATCAAGGGATATGGGGATAATGCAGGAAAGTGGAGATGAGGTAGAAGATCAGCCATGATCTGACTAAATGGTGGAGCAGGCTCGAAGGCCAAATGTCCGACTCCTGCTCCTATTTCCTATGTTCTTGTGTTCTTATACAGCAGAGGGAGCAATTCAGAGCCACTCCACCTCCTTTTCCTTTTTGCCTGTCCTTCCTAAATATTGAATATCCTTGGATATTCAGCTCCCAGCCTTGGTCACCCTGCAGCCATGTCTCCGTAATCGCAATTATATCGTATGCATTTACATCTATTTGCGCTGTTAATTTGTTTACCTTATTACGAAAGCTTCGTGCATTCAGATACAGTCCCTTTAGATTTGTCTTTTTAACATTTTTAGACATCTTAACATGTTTTTGTACTATGGCTCTATTTGTCTTATTACCATTTGTTCTTATCTGGACTCTGTTTGTTGGTGCACTCCTTTGTTTGTACGCTCTGTCCCTTCCTGACACAATCTGGTTATCCTTACCCCAATCACTTTCCTGCACTGCTTCCTTGTCTTTTCTCTTTAGCATTCTAGATTTCTCTCCACCGGGACCCTCCTCCACCCTTATTTAGTTTCAAGCCCCATTAACCGCAGGGTGCAGCGCCTCCCCCAGACAAGAAACACAACAACTTGCATTTATACAGCAGAGGGAGCAATTCAGAGCCGGTTAGCATCAGGGTGGGCGGTGGATATGGAACTCGCTCCCTGGCCTCCTGTGTAGGGCTTTCTTGTTGCATCAGTTTGAGCTGGAGTGGAGAGGGGGGAGAAGCTGCTGGGTTTAACCTCCAGTACTTCTGAGCCCAGTGGGACCCAACAATTTCCAATGTGGGACTGTGAAGGGAGATGAATTCTAGGGGAGATTAAGTTGCTAAACAGACACTGTCCGTACAATGTAAAAGATTATCGTTTTAGGAACAATTATTTCTGCAGAGGCTTTCAATCCATTTTATATATACAGATTTTTTAATTCATTCGGTGTGAGTGTCACTAGCAAGGCCAGCATATATTGCCAGTCCCCAGCTTCCCGTTGAGAAGGTGATGCTGGGCCGCCTTCTTGAACCTCTGTGGTGAAGGTATTCTCAGAATGCTGTTAGGGAGGGAGTTCCAGGATTTTCACCCAGCGACGATGTAGGAACGGTGATATATGCCCAAGTCAGGATAGTGTGTGACTTGGAGTGGAACTGGTCCCATGCACCTGCTGCCCTTGTCCTTCTAGGTGGTGGAAGTCGCGTGTTTGGGAGGTGCTGTCAAAGTTCTGGTCGACTTGCAGATGTATAAAGTCACTCCTTCACCCCTCCTCCTCCCACCTCTCTCTCTCTCCTCCCATAGAGGCCAGAGTCTTGTGTAGGCCCAGACCGGGTGGCGGGTTCCCTTCCCTGAAGGACATTAGTGAACCAGTTGGGTTTTTACGACAATCCGGCAGCTTTCATGGTCACTTTTTTCTCGTGCCGGCCCCACAAATTCCCAGATTCATTCAGCTCAATTTCACAACCTGCCTTTGTGTTTTTGTGGGTTCTCTCTCACCCTCCCTTTTTCCTGTTTTAAATTAATTTTACATGGTGTTAGAAGGGGAGGATTTGCAGACGGGAAGCTCAAACCAAACATCACTTCAGATCTGACAGAGTCGCTCAATTCATCAGGACCTTTGAGCATGGAAGCAGAAAGCACCGTTCAGAGCGGGGAGAAACCGTACACGTGTTCTGTGTGTGGACGAGGCTTCAGCCGATCCTCTGGCCTGTCGAGACACAAGCGCAGTCACACTGAGGAGAAACCGTGTAAATGTGGGGACTGTGGGAAGCGATTCAACTACCCGTTTGAGCTGGAAACTCATCGACGAGTTCACACCAGGGAGAGTCCGTTCACCTGCTCAGAGTGTGGGAAGGGATTCACTCGTTCATCCCACCTGCTGAGACACCAGCGAGTTCACACTGGGGAGAGGCCATTCACCTGCTCCGAGTGTGGGAAGGGATTCACTCAGTCATCAAACCTGCTGACACACCAACGAGTTCACACCGGGGAGCGGCTGTTCACCTGCTTCAAGTGTGGGAAGGGATCCACTCGTTCATCCCAACTGCTGAGACACCAGCGAGTTCACACTGGGGAGAGGCCATTCACCTGCTCCGAGTGCGGGAAGGGATTCACTCAGTCATCAAACCTGCTGAAACAACAACGAGTTCACCCCGGGGAGAAGCTGTTCACCTGCTTCAAGTGTGGGAAGGGATTCACTCGTTCATCCCAACTGCTGAGACACCAGCAAGTTCACAATGATGAGAGACCTTTTAAATGCCCAGACTGCGGGAAGTGCTATAAAAGTTCCGGGGAACTGACACGCCATCAGCATGGTCACACTGACGAGAGACCATTCAGGTGCTCTCACTGCGGGACTGGGTTCAGGCGATCATCTCACCTCACCGTACACCAGCACATTCACACCGGGGAGAGGCCGTTCACCTGCTCAGAGTGTGGGAAGGGATTCACTCAGTCATCCAGCCTGCTGACACACCAGCGAGTTCACACTGGGGAGAGACTGTTCACCTGCTCTGAGTGTGGGAAGGGATTCACTCAGTCATCTGACCTGCTGACACACCAGCGAGTTCACACTGGAGAAAGACCGTTCATCTGCTCTGAGTGTGGGAAGGGATTCACTCAGTCATCCAACCTACTGAGACACCAGCGAGTTCACAAGTGACTGCAGGGGTTGGATTCTGATGTTATTGCTGCTGTTAATCACATCCAGGACTGAATCGTGTTCATTCTGACAGTTGGGGTTTGTTTCTGCTGATGTTAATAACCCCTGTAACTGGGCTGGAGTTTAATATTCTGGATACATGTCAAATAAATAAGCTTTGCTTTAAACACATTGTTGTGGAATTTTGTCATTCCCCCCTGAGTGTTTAGCATCACCTGGCTGTAGCTCAGAAAGGACAATCTGGGGGGAGGATCGTACGGCGGGAACAGAACTACAGCCTGGACACAGTCCTTCAGGGCCACACTGAGAGGGGCAAACGGCACTTTGGTCTTTCTCGTCTCTCACTGACAGCAATGTCCCCGTGCAGGTTAATCTTGAGGCCTGTAAGGAATGTGTCCCAGCCGCTCTCTTCCATGGGTCACAGCTCCTAGGCACGGAACAGAAGGCTCCTTTACAACTGTGTTTAGAGTCAAGAAGAACAACGGTGAATGCTGGAAACGTGCTGTCAAATCAGAGATTGGTGTCAAACTGCGATCTGTTCCTGACTGAAAATGAAACGGCAGGGTTAAGTTTCCAGTCTAAAAATGACTGGTAGTTATTGCATGAAGATTTAACATGTGTGTGTGACAGTCCTGAGTCTACCATTTTAAGGCAGGTGTTAGCTCATTTAAAATAAACCCGTTAAAAAAATTAATTGATTAAAGTCTGCATTAAAATAGCAGAGGGAGGAGTTCACAGGAGCCTGTTAACTGCTGGTACAATTATACAACAGACATTTGATCTCCAGATAAAGAAGGACCTGCAGCGTGTTTCCAGGAATTCCCTGTTTTATTGATGTGTGCGTGTTAGACACCAGGATAACTAAAAATACACGACCCAGAATGTCCACGGGGTTACTCCAGGATCACTCCCGCTGCGGAACTCAACCACTGACCCTGCACCAATCATCACCCACTGGAGGTTTATATCAGGAGCTTCTGTGTGATGGCGAGGTGATCACTGGACAATAAAGTGCAGAGACTGGTGGGTGGCTGCTCATTATCCTCGGTGTGATTTAATCCCCTTTCCCACTGAATACTGCAGACAGACAGGCTCACCTTGGCAACGGAATGGTCATTGTGACATCACTTTCTAAACAAGAGCCCACAAGACAATGGGTTCTCAATAAATGTTAAAGGGATTCAACGCTCTGAAGTTACATTTTAAATAAAAGGAAATAAAATGCTGAAAAATAATTGGTGAAGATAATTTATCTCTGCGGAACGCACAAGCAAACATTAAGGATGATGTGTTTTGTTTACACACTCACACATATAACAAACACTTTGTGTGAGCTCTTTTCAGTACTGTTGATCCCAATGATTTAGCCGGCATGGCCTTTAGGACCCTGCGGCAGCCCATCCGGCGGGGCCCGCTGGGTCAGGATATAAAGAGACCGCGTGCTGTTCCTCCTCCCACTGCCTGGGGGAATGGGCCAGATATTTAAAGGGACAGGGACTCCCCTTTCTCTGCCTATTTATAGTTAAACGGACAGACCCGTTTATCTTGGAGTGTCGGCGGACTTCACTAACAGCTCCCATTAACAGTCGCTCCCTTCTGTACTGTGCAGTGATTGCAAACCTGTCTGTTTCAGTGACCTGAGCCTTTCTAAAATGTCTCACTATTTTTCACGATCCATTTGACTTGCTTGTTTAATATTGAAAGTCTTCAGAGTTTTGCAGTGTGACGAAGGTTTCGGTTAATGGTGGAGTGATATTTCTAAATATTCTGTTCTCCCCCTCCCCCTTCCACTTTAAAACACTCTGCGCTACTGACTAGGAAGATACCAAGTTCAATCCTTGATCTGGGCTGTTAGTTGATCTCTGACAAGGCAGCAGTTCAGGGGCTATAATTATCCTCAGTACCACTGGGCTAACTAAGAGTAAGAATCAGCCACTGCCCCTGCTCTTGATGGAGATCCAGTGACATCAACTGGGAAGTGTATGGATGTCAATTGAGGGCAGGATTGGACTGCTGTCACTGCTGACACTCACTGAGTCGGCTGATGGTGAGGCTCTAGAATCATAGACTCATTAGAGCACAGCAGGAGGCCCATCGAGCCCGTGCCGGCTCTCTGCAAGAGCATTTCAGCGAGTCCCCTCCCCCCGCCCTTTCCTCGTAGCCCTGCCAACATGTTTCCTTCAGGTACTTATCCAATTCCCTTTTGAAAGCCACAGTTGAATCTGCCTCCACCAACCTTTCGGGCAGTGAATTCCAGATACTAACCACTCGCTGCGTAAAAAAGTTTTTCCTCTTGTCACCTTTGGTTCGTCTGCCAATCACCTTAAATCTGTGTCCTCTGGTTCTCGACCCTTCCGCCAATGGGAACAGCTTCTCTCTATCTACTCTGTCTAGACCCCTCATGATGTTGAGCACTTCTATCAAATCTCCTCTCAACCTTCTCTGCTCCAAGGAGAACAACCCCAGCTTCTCCAGTCTATCCACGTAACTGAAGTCCATCGTCCCTGGAACCATTTTTTCTGGAACAAATCTTTTCCACACTATCTTGAAGGCCTTCACATCCTTCCTCAAGTGCGGTGCCCAGAATTGGACACAATACTCCAGTTGAGGTCATAAGAACATAAGAAGTAAGAGCAGGAGTAGGCCATACAGCCCCTCGAGCCTGCTCCGCCATTCATTAAGATCATGGCTGATCATCGACCTGAACTCCACTTTCCCGCCCAATCTCCATATCCCTTGATTCCCCTCGAGTCCAAAAATCTATCTATCTCAGCCTTGAATATACTCAAAGACTCAGCATTCACAGCCCTCTGGGGCAGAGAATTCCAAAGATTCACAACCCTCTGAGTGAAGACATTCCTCCTCATCTCGGTCTTAAATGGCCGACCCCTTATCCTGAGGCTATGCCCCCTAGTTCTAGTCACTCCAGCCAGGGGAAACAGCCTCTCAGCATCTACCCTGTCAATCCCCTTCAGAATCTTGTATGTTTCAATGAGATCACCTCTCATTCTTCTAAACTCCAGAGAGCTCGGACCAGTGTTTTATAAAATTTCATCATAACTTCCTTGCTTTTGGACTCTATGCCTCTATTTATGAAGCCCAGGATCCCGTATGCTTTTTTAACTGCTTTCTCATACTGCCCTGCCACCTTGAACGATTTGTGCACATACACCCCCAGGTCTCTCTGTTCAGGCACCCCCTATAGAATTGTACCCTTTAGTATATATTGCCTCTCCTCGTTCTTCCTACCAAAATGTAGAGGTTAACTAAATGCACCCAGCCAGATTCAGTTCCTTCTGGAGAGAAGGGGAGACACAAAATCCCAGATGATGTAATGAATGTTGTTTCTAGACAGTAAGGATGAAGGGAGAGTGTGTAGAATGGGGAATTTACAGCTTAGGTGGGACAGGAGGGAAAAGAATGTTGTATAGAAACTAGATTTGTCTGTTCTGAAGTTCTATCCTGTTGTAAACACCATATGAGGGTATTAGCAGGGGAGGATCTGCAGATGAAAACTGAATCCAAGCATTGCATCAAGATCTGACAGATTCATCGAATTATCAGGACCTGAATATCATCGGCCTTTGGATATAGAAAGAAAAAGCATCAATCACAGCGGGGAGAAACAGGACACGTGTTCTGTGCCTGGGTCCACTTTTAACAAATCGTCTAGTCTGTGAGACTCGTGCGCCCACCTGAATCAACAGTGTAAATGTGGGGAATGTGGGAACGGATTCAGTTGCCCGTCTGAGGTGCAAACTCATCGAAAAAGTCACACCGGGGAGAGGCCATTCACCAGCTGATTGTGGATAGAGATTCACTCGCTTATCTCATCTATTCCCACCCTAACATATTCGTAAGGGGGAAAATCCATTCACTGCTCTGTATGTGGAAAGTGATTCAATCAATCATCCCATTTACTGACACACCAGCACAGTCACACCCGAGAGAGACCGTTTAGATACTTCATGTGTGGGAAGGGATTCACTCGAAGGTTCCAACTGTTGACACTCCAGAGTGTCCACATTGAGAACAGTTGCCGTAAATACTCTGACTGTGAGAAAAGCTTTTCAAGTTCAAAGCAGCTGATGCACGATCAGCGCATTGATACTGGAGAGAGGCTGTTTCAATATCCTGTGTGTGGGAAGAAATTCACCCTACCTGGGGAGACTCCAGTGAGTTCACATGTGACTGCAGGGGTTTGGATTCTGTTATTAATCACATCCAGGACAGAACCATGGCAGAGTGCCCGTGCACTTGGGTTTCAGTGTGAATTACTGATGAATTCTCTCTCAATGGGGTCACAGAAACTCATTCTCCATTCACTAATTGGGGCTTTCAATGGCGGAGTTGTTCCCAGAATGCTCCCAGGGCAGCACGGTGGCATAGTGGTTAGCACTGTTGCCTCACAGCGCCAGGTACCCGGGTTCGAATCTGGCCAGGGGTGACTGTCTGTGTGGAGTTTGCACATTCTCCCTGTGTCTGCGTGGGTTTCCTCCGGGTGCTCCGGTTTCCTCCCACAGTCCAAACGGGTTAGGTTGATTTGGCTCTGATAAATTGACCCTTAATGTTAGGGGGATTAAATGCGTGGGGTTACGGGGATAGGCTGGGATATGTGTCGGTGCAGGCTCGATGGGCCGAAATGGCCTCTATCTGCACTGTGGGGATTCTGTGATTCTGTGAATGCTCTGTGGGTGAGAATGTGCCCAATTCAGACTGGAGGCGCCCAGTGCGCATGCGCGGTACCCGCCTGAATTTGGAGCATGCGCAGTGTCACTGTGATCCGGGACGGTAAATGCGACAAGCAGAAAAAAGCTGCAGATGCGAGTTAGGACGATTAAGAATCAGCGGGGCACAGAAAGTTAAGGCACCCGATGGCTGGATTTTATAAATACCTAGTGGAGGCCGCCAGCCCGAAATGAGAACCGACAGCTTCCGCGGTTCCAGCTCGGAGGCTTTTTCCCAGGAAAAGGCCCGGTTAACGGCCGCCATCTTTGTGAAGTACAGCTGAGGGTTTGTGCGTCGCCATCTTGTGTCATCGAGCGGTAGAGCACGTGCGCGGCCATCTTTGTAAAGGAATAAAAAGAAAATGCTGGAGACACACAGCAGGTTATGCAGCATCTGTGAAGAGAGAAACAGAGTTAACGTTTCAGGTCGATGACCTTCGTCAGAACTCGAAAAAAGGAACCACGAGTGGGCGGGGCTTCAGGGTTCCAGTGAGTTAACTGAACCCAGACAGAGTCAGCACCTTCAGGGGAGGAGAGGGAGGGGAACCAGTGAGTGTAGAACTTAACCCAGCCAGAGTCAGCACCTTCAGAGGAGGAGAGGGAGGGGAGCCAGTGAGTGAACTGAACCCAGCCAGAGTCAGCACCTTCAGGGGAGGAGAGGGAGGGGAACCAGTGAGTGTAGAACTGAACCCAGCCAGAGTCAGCACCTTCAGGGGAGGAGAGGGAGGGGAACCGGTGAGTGCAGAACTAAACCCAGCCAGAGTCAGCACCTTCAGGGGGAGGAGAGGGCGGGAAACCAGTGAGTGTAGAACTGAACCCAGCCAGAGTCAGCACCTTCAGGGGAGGAGAGGGAGGGGAACCAGTGAGTGTAGAACTGAACCCAGCCAGAGTCAGCACCTTCAGAGGAGGAGAGGGAGGGGAACCAGTGAGTGTAGAACTGAACCCAGCCAGAGTCAGCACCTTCAGGGGAGGAGAGGGAGGGGAACCAGTGAGTGAACTGAACCCAGCCAGAGTCAGCACCTTCAGGGGAGGAGAGGGAGGGGAACCAGTGAGTGTAGAACTGAACCCAGCCAGAGTCAGCACCTTCAGGGGAGGAGAGGGAGGGGAACCAGTGAGTGTAGAACTGAACCCAGCCAGAGTCAGCACCTTCAGGGGAGGAGAGGGCAGGGAACCGGTGAGTGTCGACCTGAACCCAGCCAGAGTCAGCACCTTCAGGGGAGGAGAGGGAGGGGAACCGGTGAGTGTAGAACTGAACCTAGCCAGAGTCAGCACCTTCAGGGGAGGAGAGGGAGGGGAACCAGTGATTGCAGAACTGTACCCAGCCAGAGTTAGCACCTTCAGCGGAGGAGAGGGAGGGGGACCAGTGAGTGTAGACCTGAACCCAGCCAGAGTCAGCACCTTCAGCGGAGGAGAGGGAGGGGAACCGGTGAGTGCAGAACTAAACCCAGCCAGAGTCAGCACCTTCAGGGGGAGGAGAGGGCGGGAAACCAGTGAGTGTAGAACTGAACCCAGCCAGAGTCAGCACCTTCAGGGGAGGAGAGGGAGGGGAACCAGTGAGTGTGGAACTGAACCCAGCCAGAGTCAGCACCTTCAGGGGAGGAGAGGGAGGGGACCCAGTGAGTGTAGAACTGAACCCAGCCAGAGTCAGCACCTTCAGGGGAGGAGAGGGAGAGGGAGGGGGACCAGTGAGTGCAGACCTGAACCCAGCCAGAGTTAGCACCTTCAGCGGAGGAGAGGGAGGGGGACCAGTGAGTGTAGAACTGAACCCAGCCAGAGTCAGCACCTTCAGCGGAGGAGAGGGAGGGGAACCAGCTGAGTGCAGAACTAAACCCAGCCAGAGTCAGCACCTTCAGGGGAGGAGAGGGAGGGAACCAGTGAGTGTAGAACTGAACCCAGCCAGAGTCAGCACCTTCAGGGGAGGAGAGGGAGGGGAACCAGTGAGTGTAGAACTGAACCCAGCCAGAGTCAGCACCTTCAGGGGAGGAGAGGGAGGGGAACCAGTGAGTGAACTGAACCCAGCCAGAGTCAGCACCTTCAGGGGAGGAGAGGGAGGGGAACCAGTGAGTTTAGAACTGAACCCAGCCAGAGTCAGCACCTTCAGGGGAGGAGAGGGAGGGGAACCAGTGAGTGCAGAACTGAACCCAGCCAGAGTCAGCACCTTCAGGGGAGGAGAGGGAGGGGAACCAGTGAGTGTAGAACTGAACCCAGCCAGAGTCAGCACCTTCAGGGGAGGAGAGGGAGGGGAACCAGTGAGTGAACTGAACCCAGCCAGAGTCAGCACCTTCAGGGGAGGAGAGGGAGGGGAACCAGTGAGTGTAGAACTGAACCCAGCCAGAGTCAGCACCTTCAGGGGAGGAGAGGGAGGGGAACCAGTGAGTGTAGAACTGAACCCAGCCAGAGTCAGCACCTTCAGGGGAGGAGAGGGAGGGGAACCAGTGAGTGTAGAACTGAACCCAGCCAGAGTCAGCACCTTCAGGGGAGGAGAGGGAGGGGAACCAGTGAGTGTAGAACTGAACCCAGCCAGAGTCAGCACCTTCAGGGGAGGAGAGGGAGGGAACCAGTGAGTGTAGAACTGAACCCAGCCAGAGTCAGCACCTTCAGGGGAGGAGAGGGAGGGGAACCAGTGAGTGCTGAACTGAACCCAGCCAGAGTCAGCACCTTCAGGGGAGGAGAGGGAGGGGAACCAGTGAGTGTAGAACTGAACCCAGCCAGAGTCAGCACCTTCAGGGGAGGAGAGGGAGGGGAACCAGTGAGTGTAGAACTGAACCCAGCCAGAGTCAGCACCTTCAGGGGAGGAGAGGGAGGGGAACCAGTGAGTGCAGAACTGAACCCAGCCAGAGTCAGCACCTTCAGGGGAGGAGAGGGAGGGGAACCAGTGAGTGTAGAACTGAACCCAGCCAGAGTCAGCACCTTCAGGGGAGGAGAGGGAGGGGAACCAGTGAGTGTGGAACTGAACCCAGCCAGAGTCAGCACCTTCAGGGGAGGAGAGGGAGGGGAACCAGTGAGTGTAGAACTGAACCCAGCCAGAGTCAGCACCTTCAGGGGAGGAGAGGGAGGGAACCAGTGAGTGAACTGAACCCAGCCAGAGTCAGCACCTTCAGGGGAGGAGAGGAGGGGAACCAGTGAGTGCAGAACTGAACCCAGCCAGAGTCAGCACCTTCAGGGGAGGAGAGGGAGGGGAACCAGTGAGTGTAGAACTGAACCCAGCCAGAGTCAGCACCTTCAGGGAGGAGAGGGAGGGGAACCAGTGAGTGTAGAACTGAACCCAGCCAGAGTCAGCACCTTCAGGGGAGGAGAGGGAGGGGAACCAGTGAGTGAACTGAACCCAGCCAGAGTCAGCACCTTCAGGGGAGGAGAGGGAGGGGAACCAGTGAGTGTAGAACTGAACCCAGCCAGAGTCAGCACCTTCAGGGGAGGAGAGGGAGGGGAACCAGTGAGTGTAGAACTGAACCCAGCCAGAGTCAGCACCTTCAGGGGAGGAGAGGGAGGGGAACCAGTGAGTGTAGAACTGAACCCAGCCAGAGTCAGCACCTTCAGGGGAGGAGAGGGAGGGGAACCAGTGAGTGTAGAACTGAACCCAGCCAGAGTCAGCACCTTCAGGGGAGGAGAGGGAGGGGAACCAGTGAGTGTAGAACTGAACCCAGCCAGAGTCAGCACCTTCAGGGGAGGAGAGGGAGGGGAACCAGTGAGTGAACTGAACCCAGCCAGAGTCAGCACCTTCAGGGGAGGAGAACCAGTGAGTGCAGAACTGAACCCAGCCAGAGTCAGCACCTTCAGGGGAGGAGAGGGAGGGGAACCAGTGAGTGTAGAACTGAACCCAGCCAGAGTCAGCACCTTCAGGGAGGAGAGGGAGGGGAACCAGTGAGTGTAGAACTGAACCCAGCCAGAGTCAGCACCTTCAGGGAGGAGAGGGAGGGGAACCAGTGAGTGTAGAACTGAACCCAGCCAGAGTCAGCACCTTCAGGGGAGGAGAGGGAGGGAACCAGTGAGTGTAGAACTGAACCCAGCCAGAGTCAGCACCTTCAGGGGAGGAGAGGGAGGGGAACCAGTGAGTGTAGAACTGAACCCAGCCAGAGTCAGCACCTTCAGGGGAGGAGAGGGAGGGGAACCAGTGAGTGAACTGAACCCAGCCAGAGTCAGCACCTTCAGGGAGGAGAGAGAGGGGAACCAGTGAGTGTGAACTGAACCCAGCCAGAGTCAGCACCTTCAGGGGAGGAGAGGGAGGGGAACCAGTGAGTGTAGAACTGAACCCAGCCAGAGTCAGCACCTTCAGGGGAGGAGAGGGAGGGGAACCAGTGAGTGAACTGAACCCAGCCAGAGTCAGCACCTTCAGGGGAGGAGAGGGAGGGGAACCAGTGAGTGTAGAACTGAACCCAGCCAGAGTCAGCACCTTCAGGGGAGGAGAGGGAGGGGAACCAGTGAGTGTAGAACTGAACCCAGCCAGAGTCAGCACCTTCAGGGGAGGAGAGGGAGGGGAACCAGTGAGTGTAGAACTGAACCCAGCCAGAGTCAGCACCTTCAGGGGAGGAGAGGGAGGGAACCAGTGAGTGTAGAACTGAACCCAGCCAGAGTCAGCACCTTCAGGGGAGGAGAGGGAGGGGAACCAGTGAGTGTAGAACTGAACCCAGCCAGAGTCAGCACCTTCAGGGGAGGAGAGGGAGGGGAACCAGTGAGTGTAGAACTGAACCCAGCCAGAGTCAGCACCTTCAGGGGAGGAGAGGGAGGGGAACCAGTGAGTGTAGAACTGAACCCAGCCAGAGTCAGCACCTTCAGGGGAGGAGAGGGAGGGGAACCAGTGAGTGTAGAACTGAACCCAGCCAGAGTCAGCACCTTCAGGGGAGGAGAGGGAGGGGAACCAGTGAGTGTAGAACTGAACCCAGCCAGAGTCAGCACCTTCAGGGGAGGAGAGGGAGGGGAACCAGTGAGTGTAGAACTGAACCCAGCCAGAGTCAGCACCTTCAGGGGAGGAGAGGGAGGGGAACCAGTGAGTGTAGAACTGAACCCAGCCAGAGTCAGCACCTTCAGGGGAGGAGAGGGAGGGGAACCAGTGAGTGAACTGAACCCAGCCAGAGTCAGCACCTTCAGGGGAGGAGAGGGAGGGGAACCAGTGAGTGTAGAACTGAACCCAGCCAGAGTCAGCACCTTCAGGGGAGGAGAGGGAGGGGAACCAGTGAGTGTAGAACTGAACCCAGCCAGAGTCAGCACCTTCAGGGGAGGAGAGGGAGGGGAACCAGTGAGTGTAGAACTGAACCCAGCCAGAGTCAGCACCTTCAGGGGAGGAGAGGGAGGGGAACCAGTGAGTGTAGAACTGAACCCAGCCAGAGTCAGCACCTTCAGGGGAGGAGAGGGAGGGGAACCAGTGAGTGAACTGAACCCAGCCAGAGTCAGCACCTTCAGGGGAGGAGAGGAGGGGAACCAGTGAGTGTAGAACTGAACCCAGCCAGAGTCAGCACCTTCAGGGGAGGAGAGGGAGGGGAACCAGTGAGTGTAGAACTGAACCCAGCCAGAGTCAGCACCTTCAGGGGAGGAGAGGGAGGGGAACCAGTGAGTGTAGAACTGAACCCAGCCAGAGTCAGCACCTTCAGGGGAGGAGAGGGAGGGGAACCAGTGAGTGTAGAACTGAACCCAGCCAGAGTCAGCACCTTCAGGGGAGGAGAGGGAGGGGAACCAGTGAGTGTAGAACTGAACCCAGCCAGAGTCAGCACCTTCAGGGGAGGAGAGGGAGGGGAACCAGTGAGTGTAGAACTGAACCCAGCCAGAGTCAGCACCTTCAGGGGAGGAGAGGGAGGGGAACCAGTGAGTGTAGAACTGAACCCAGCCAGAGTCAGCACCTTCAGGGGAGGAGAGGGAGGGGAACCAGTGAGTGAGAACTGAACCCAGCCAGAGTCAGCACCTTCAGGGGAGGAGAGGGAGGGGAACCAGTGAGTGTAGAACTGAACCCAGCCAGAGTCAGCACCTTCAGGGGAGGAGAGGGAGGGGAACCAGTGAGTGTAGAACTGAACCCAGCCAGAGTCAGCACCTTCAGGGGAGGAGAGGGAGGGGAACCAGTGAGTGTAGAACTGAACCCAGCCAGAGTCAGCACCTTCAGGGAGGAGAGGGAGGGGAACCAGTGAGTGTAGAACTGAACCCAGCCAGAGTCAGCACCTTCAGGGGAGGAGAGGGAGGGGAACCAGTGAGTGTAGAACTGAACCCAGCCAGAGTCAGCACCTTCAGGGGAGGAGAGGGAGGGGAACCAGTGAGTGTAGAACTGAACCCAGCCAGAGTCAGCACCTTCAGGGGAGGAGAGGGAGGGGAACCAGTGAGTGTAGAACTGAACCCAGCCAGAGTCAGCACCTTCAGGGGAGGAGAGGGAGGGGAACCAGTGAGTGTAGAACTGAACCCAGCCAGAGTCAGCACCTTCAGGGGAGGAGAGGGAGGGGAACCAGTGAGTGTAGAACTGAACCCAGCCAGAGTCAGCACCTTCAGGGGAGGAGAGGGAGGGGAACCAGTGAGTGAACTGAACCCAGCCAGAGTCAGCACCTTCAGGGGAGGAGAGGAGGGGAACCAGTGAGTGTAGAACTGAACCCAGCCAGAGTCAGCACCTTCAGGGGAGGAGAGGGAGGGGAACCAGTGAGTGTAGAACTGAACCCAGCCAGAGTCAGCACCTTCAGGGGAGGAGAGGGAGGGGAACCAGTGAGTGTAGAACTGAACCCAGCCAGAGTCAGCACCTTCAGGGGAGGAGAGGGAGGGGAACCAGTGAGTGTAGAACTGAACCCAGCCAGAGTCAGCACCTTCAGGGGAGGAGAGGGAGGGGAACCAGTGAGTGTAGAACTGAACCCAGCCAGAGTCAGCACCTTCAGGGGAGGAGAGGGAGGGGAACCAGTGAGTGTAGAACTGAACCCAGCCAGAGTCAGCACCTTCAGGGGAGGAGAGGGAGGGGAACCAGTGAGTGAACTGAACCCAGCCAGAGTCAGCACCTTCAGGGGAGGAGAGGGAGGGGAACCAGTGAGTGTAGAACTGAACCCAGCCAGAGTCAGCACCTTCAGGGGAGGAGAGGGAGGGGAACCAGTGAGTGTAGAACTGAACCCAGCCAGAGTCAGCACCTTCAGGGGAGGAGAGGGAGGGGAACCAGTGAGTGTAGAACTGAACCCAGCCAGAGTCAGCACCTTCAGGGGAGGAGAGGGAGGGGAACCAGTGAGTGTAGAACTGAACCCAGCCAGAGTCAGCACCTTCAGGGGAGGAGAGGGAGGGGAACCAGTGAGTGTAGAACTGAACCCAGCCAGAGTCAGCACCTTCAGGGGAGGAGAGGGAGGGGAACCAGTGAGTGTAGAACTGAACCCAGCCAGAGTCAGCACCTTCAGGGGAGGAGAGGGAGGGGAACCAGTGAGTGTAGAACTGAACCCAGCCAGAGTCAGCACCTTCAGGGGAGGAGAGGGAGGGGAACCAGTGAGTGTAGAACTGAACCCAGCCAGAGTCAGCACCTTCAGGGGAGGAGAGGGAGGGGAACCAGTGAGTGTAGAACTGAACCCAGCCAGAGTCAGCACCTTCAGGGGAGGAGAGGGAGGGGAACCAGTGAGTGTAGAACTGAACCCAGCCAGAGTCAGCACCTTCAGGGGAGGAGAGGGAGGGGAACCAGTGAGTGTAGAACTGAACCCAGCCAGAGTCAGCACCTTCAGGGGAGGAGAGGGAGGGGAACCAGTGAGTGTAGAACTGAACCCAGCCAGAGTCAGCACCTTCAGGGGAGGAGAGGGAGGGGAACCAGTGAGTGTAGAACTGAACCCAGCCAGAGTCAGCACCTTCAGGGGAGGAGAGGGAGGGGAACCAGTGAGTGTAGAACTGAACCCAGCCAGAGTCAGCACCTTCAGGGGAGGAGAGGGAGGGGAACCAGTGAGTGAACTGAACCCAGCCAGAGTCAGCACCTTCAGGGGAGGAGAGGGAGGGGAACCAGTGAGTGTAGAACTGAACCCAGCCAGAGTCAGCACCTTCAGGGGAGGAGAGGGAGGGGAACCAGTGAGTGTAGAACTGAACCCAGCCAGAGTCAGCACCTTCAGGGGAGGAGAGGGAGGGGAACCAGTGAGTGTAGAACTGAACCCAGCCAGAGTCAGCACCTTCAGGGGAGGAGAGGGAGGGGAACCAGTGAGTGTAGAACTGAACCCAGCCAGAGTCAGCACCTTCAGGGGAGGAGAGGGAGGGGAACCAGTGAGTGTAGAACTGAACCCAGCCAGAGTCAGCACCTTCAGGGGAGGAGAGGGAGGGGAACCAGTGAGTGTAGAACTGAACCCAGCCAGAGTCAGCACCTTCAGGGGAGGAGAGGGAGGGGAACCAGTGAGTGTAGAACTGAACCCAGCCAGAGTCAGCACCTTCAGGGGAGGAGAGGGAGGGGAACCAGTGAGTGTAGAACTGAACCCAGCCAGAGTCAGCACCTTCAGGGGAGGAGAGGGAGGGGAACCAGTGAGTGTAGAACTGAACCCAGCCAGAGTCAGCACCTTCAGGGGAGGAGAGGGAGGGGAACCAGTGAGTGTAGAACTGAACCCAGCCAGAGTCAGCACCTTCAGGGGAGGAGAGGGAGGGGAACCAGTGAGTGTAGAACTGAACCCAGCCAGAGTCAGCACCTTCAGGGGAGGAGAGGGAGGGGAACCAGTGAGTGTAGAACTGAACCCAGCCAGAGTCAGCACCTTCAGGGGAGGAGAGGGAGGGGAACCAGTGAGTGTAGAACTGAACCCAGCCAGAGTCAGCACCTTCAGGGGAGGAGAGGGAGGGGAACCAGTGAGTGTAGAACTGAACCCAGCCAGAGTCAGCACCTTCAGGGGAGGAGAGGGAGGGGAACCAGTGAGTGTAGAACTGAACCCAGCCAGAGTCAGCACCTTCAGGGGAGGAGAGGGAGGGGAACCAGTGAGTGTAGAACTGAACCCAGCCAGAGTCAGCACCTTCAGGGGAGGAGAGGGAGGGGAACCAGTGAGTGTAGAACTGAACCCAGCCAGAGTCAGCACCTTCAGGGGAGGAGAGGGAGGGGAACCAGTGAGTGTAGAACTGAACCCAGCCAGAGTCAGCACCTTCAGGGGAGGAGAGGGAGGGGAACCAGTGAGTGTAGAACTGAACCCAGCCAGAGTCAGCACCTTCAGGGGAGGAGAGGGAGGGGAACCAGTGAGTGTAGAACTGAACCCAGCCAGAGTCAGCACCTTCAGGGGAGGAGAGGGAGGGGAACCAGTGAGTGTAGAACTGAACCCAGCCAGAGTCAGCACCTTCAGGGGAGGAGAGGGAGGGGAACCAGTGAGTGTAGAACTGAACCCAGCCAGAGTCAGCACCTTCAGGGGAGGAGAGGGAGGGGAACCAGTGAGTGTAGAACTGAACCCAGCCAGAGTCAGCACCTTCAGGGGAGGAGAGGGAGGGGAACCAGTGAGTGTAGAACTGAACCCAGCCAGAGTCAGCACCTTCAGGGGAGGAGAGGGAGGGGAACCAGTGAGTGTAGAACTGAACCCAGCCAGAGTCAGCACCTTCAGGGGAGGAGAGGGAGGGGAACCAGTGAGTGTAGAACTGAACCCAGCCAGAGTCAGCACCTTCAGGGGAGGAGAGGGAGGGGAACCAGTGAGTGTAGAACTGAACCCAGCCAGAGTCAGCACCTTCAGGGGAGGAGAGGGAGGGGAACCAGTGAGTGTAGAACTGAACCCAGCCAGAGTCAGCACCTTCAGGGGAGGAGAGGGAGGGGAACCAGTGAGTGTAGAACTGAACCCAGCCAGAGTCAGCACCTTCAGGGGAGGAGAGGGAGGGGAACCAGTGAGTGTAGAACTGAACCCAGCCAGAGTCAGCACCTTCAGGGGAGGAGAGGGAGGGGAACCAGTGAGTGTAGAACTGAACCCAGCCAGAGTCAGCACCTTCAGGGGAGGAGAGGGAGGGGAACCAGTGAGTGTAGAACTGAACCCAGCCAGAGTCAGCACCTTCAGGGGAGGAGAGGGAGGGGAACCAGTGAGTGTAGAACTGAACCCAGCCAGAGTCAGCACCTTCAGGGGAGGAGAGGGAGGGGAACCAGTGAGTGTAGAACTGAACCCAGCCAGAGTCAGCACCTTCAGGGGAGGAGAGGGAGGGGAACCAGTGAGTGTAGAACTGAACCCAGCCAGAGTCAGCACCTTCAGGGGAGGAGAGGGAGGGGAACCAGTGAGTGTGAACTGAACCCAGCCAGAGTCAGCACCTTCAGGGGAGGAGAGGGAGGGGAACCAGTGAGTGTAGAACTGAACCCAGCCAGAGTCAGCACCTTCAGGGGAGGAGAGGGAGGGGAACCAGTGAGTGTAGAACTGAACCCAGCCAGAGTCAGCACCTTCAGGGGAGGAGAGGGAGGGGAACCAGTGAGTGTAGAACTGAACCCAGCCAGAGTCAGCACCTTCAGGGGAGGAGAGGGAGGGGAACCAGTGAGTGTAGAACTGAACCCAGCCAGAGTCAGCACCTTCAGGGGAGGAGAGGGAGGGGAACCAGTGAGTGTAGAACTGAACCCAGCCAGAGTCAGCACCTTCAGGGGAGGAGAGGGAGGGGAACCAGTGAGTGTAGAACTGAACCCAGCCAGAGTCAGCACCTTCAGGGGAGGAGAGGGAGGGGAACCAGTGAGTGTAGAACTGAACCCAGCCAGAGTCAGCACCTTCAGGGGAGGAGAGGGAGGGGAACCAGTGAGTGTAGAACTGAACCCAGCCAGAGTCAGCACCTTCAGGGGAGGAGAGGGAGGGGAACCAGTGAGTGTAGAACTGAACCCAGCCAGAGTCAGCACCTTCAGGGGAGGAGAGGGAGGGGAACCAGTGAGTGTAGAACTGAACCCAGCCAGAGTCAGCACCTTCAGGGGAGGAGAGGGAGGGGAACCAGTGAGTGCAGAACTGAACCCAGCCAGAGTCAGCACCTTCAGGGGAGGAGAGGGAGGGGAACCAGTGAGTGTAGAACTGAACCCAGCCAGAGTCAGCACCTTCAGGGGAGGAGAGGGAGGGGAACCAGTGAGTGTAGAACTGAACCCAGCCAGAGTCAGCACCTTCAGGGGAGGAGAGGGAGGGAACCAGTGAGTGTAGAACTGAACCCAGCCAGAGTCAGCACCTTCAGGGGAGGAGAGGGAGGGGAACCAGTGAGTGTAGAACTGAACCCAGCCAGAGTCAGCACCTTCAGGGGAGGAGAGGGAGGGGAACCAGTGAGTGAGAACTGAACCCAGCCAGAGTCAGCACCTTCAGGGGAGGAGAGGGAGGGGAACCAGTGAGTGTAGAACTGAACCCAGCCAGAGTCAGCACCTTCAGGGGAGGAGAGGGAGGGGAACCAGTGAGTGTAGAACTGAACCCAGCCAGAGTCAGCACCTTCAGGGGAGGAGAGGGAGGGAACCAGTGAGTGTAGAACTGAACCCAGCCAGAGTCAGCACCTTCAGGGAGGAGAGGGAGGGGAACCAGTGAGTGAACTGAACCCAGCCAGAGTCAGCACCTTCAGGGGAGGAGAGGGAGGGGAACCAGTGAGTGTAGAACTGAACCCAGCCAGAGTCAGCACCTTCAGGGGAGGAGAGGGAGGGGAACCAGTGAGTGTAGAACTGAACCCAGCCAGAGTCAGCACCTTCAGGGGAGGAGAGGGAGGGGAACCAGTGAGTGTAGAACTGAACCCAGCCAGAGTCAGCACCTTCAGGGGAGGAGAGGGAGGGGAACCAGTGAGTGTAGAACTGAACCCAGCCAGAGTCAGCACCTTCAGGGGAGGAGAGGGAGGGGAACCAGTGAGTGAACTGAACCCAGCCAGAGTCAGCACCTTCAGGGGAGGAGAGGGAGGGGAACCAGTGAGTGCTGAACTGAACCCAGCCAGAGTCAGCACCTTCAGGGGAGGAGAGGGAGGGGAACCAGTGAGTGTAGAACTGAACCCAGCCAGAGTCAGCACCTTCAGGGGAGGAGAGGGAGGGGAACCAGTGAGTGTAGAACTGAACCCAGCCAGAGTCAGCACCTTCAGGGGAGGAGAGGGAGGGGAACCAGTGAGTGTAGAACTGAACCCAGCCAGAGTCAGCACCTTCAGGGGAGGAGAGGGAGGGGAACCAGTGAGTGTAGAACTGAACCCAGCCAGAGTCAGCACCTTCAGGGGAGGAGAGGGAGGGGAACCAGTGAGTGTGGAACTGAACCCAGCCAGAGTCAGCACCTTCAGGGGAGGAGAGGGAGGGGAACCAGTGAGTGTAGAACTGAACCCAGCCAGAGTCAGCACCTTCAGGGGAGGAGAGGGAGGGGAACCAGTGAGTGAACTGAACCCAGCCAGAGTCAGCACCTTCAGGGGAGGAGAGGGAGGGGAACCAGTGAGTGTAGAACTGAACCCAGCCAGAGTCAGCACCTTCAGGGGAGGAGAGGGAGGGGAACCAGTGAGTGTAGAACTGAACCCAGCCAGAGTCAGCACCTTCAGGGGAGGAGAGGGAGGGGAACCAGTGAGTGTAGAACTGAACCCAGCCAGAGTCAGCACCTTCAGGGGAGGAGAGGGAGGGGAACCAGTGAGTGTAGAACTGAACCCAGCCAGAGTCAGCACCTTCAGGGGAGGAGAGGGAGGGGAACCAGTGAGTGTAGAACTGAACCCAGCCAGAGTCAGCACCTTCAGGGGAGGAGAGGGAGGGGAACCAGTGAGTGTAGAACTGAACCCAGCCAGAGTCAGCACCTTCAGGGGAGGAGAGGGAGGGGAACCAGTGAGTGTAGAACTGAACCCAGCCAGAGTCAGCACCTTCAGGGGAGGAGAGGGAGGGGAACCAGTGAGTGAACTGAACCCAGCCAGAGTCAGCACCTTCAGGGGAGGAGAGGGAGGGAACCAGTGAGTGTAGAACTGAACCCAGCCAGAGTCAGCACCTTCAGGGGAGGAGAGGGAGGGGAACCAGTGAGTGTAGAACTGAACCCAGCCAGAGTCAGCACCTTCAGGGGAGGAGAGGGAGGGGAACCAGTGAGTGTAGAACTGAACCCAGCCAGAGTCAGCACCTTCAGGGGAGGAGAGGGAGGGGAACCAGTGAGTGTAGAACTGAACCCAGCCAGAGTCAGCACCTTCAGGGGAGGAGAGGGAGGGGAACCAGTGAGTGTAGAACTGAACCCAGCCAGAGTCAGCACCTTCAGGGGAGGAGAGGGAGGGGAACCAGTGAGTGTAGAACTGAACCCAGCCAGAGTCAGCACCTTCAGGGGAGGAGAGGGAGGGAACCAGTGAGTGTAGAACTGAACCCAGCCAGAGTCAGCACCTTCAGGGGAGGAGAGGGAGGGGAACCAGTGAGTGTAGAACTGAACCCAGCCAGAGTCAGCACCTTCAGGGGAGGAGAGGGAGGAGAACCAGTGAGTGAACTGAACCCAGCCAGAGTCAGCACCTTCAGGGGAGGAGAGGAGGGGAACCAGTGAGTGCAGAACTGAACCCAGCCAGAGTCAGCACCTTCAGGGGAGGAGAGGGAGGGGACCAGTGAGTGTAGAACTGAACCCAGCCAGAGTCAGCACCTTCAGGGGAGGAGAGGGAGGGGAACCAGTGAGTGTAGAACTGAACCCAGCCAGAGTCAGCACCTTCAGCGGAGGAGAGGGAGGGGAACCAGTGAGTGTAGAACTGAACCCAGCCAGAGTCAGCACCTTCAGGGGAGGAGAGGGAGGGGAACCAGTGAGTGTAGAACTGAACCCAGCCAGAGTCAGCACCTTCAGGGGAGGAGAGGGAGGGGAACCAGTGAGTGTAGAACTGAACCCAGCCAGAGTCAGCACCTTCAGGGGAGGAGAGGGAGGGGACCAGTGAGTGTAGAACTGAACCCAGCCAGAGTCAGCACCTTCAGGGAGGAGAGGGAGGGGAACCAGTGAGTGTAGAACTGAACCCAGCCAGAGTCAGCACCTTCAGGGGAGGAGAGGGAGGGGAACCAGTGAGTGTAGAACTGAACCCAGCCAGAGTCAGCACCTTCAGGGGAGGAGAGGGAGGGGAACCAGTGAGTGTAGAACTGAACCCAGCCAGAGTCAGCACCTTCAGGGGAGGAGAGGGAGGGGAACCAGTGAGTGAACTGAACCCAGCCAGAGTCAGCACCTTCAGGGGAGGAGAGGGAGGGGAACCAGTGAGTGTAGAACTGAACCCAGCCAGAGTCAGCACCTTCAGGGGAGGAGAGGGAGGGGAACCAGTGAGTGTAGAACTGAACCCAGCCAGAGTCAGCACCTTCAGGGGAGGAGAGGGAGGGGAACCAGTGAGTGTAGAACTGAACCCAGCCAGAGTCAGCACCTTCAGGGGAGGAGAGGGAGGGGAACCAGTGAGTGTAGAACTGAACCCAGCCAGAGTCAGCACCTTCAGGGGAGGAGAGGGAGGGGAACCAGTGAGTGTAGAACTGAACCCAGCCAGAGTCAGCACCTTCAGGGGAGGAGAGGGAGGGGAACCAGTGAGTGTAGAACTGAACCCAGCCAGAGTCAGCACCTTCAGGGGAGGAGAGGGAGGGGAACCAGTGAGTGTAGAACTGAACCCAGCCAGAGTCAGCACCTTCAGGGGAGGAGAGGGAGGGGAACCAGTGAGTGTAGAACTGAACCCAGCCAGAGTCAGCACCTTCAGGGGAGGAGAGGGAGGGGAACCAGTGAGTGTAGAACTGAACCCAGCCAGAGTCAGCACCTTCAGGGGAGGAGAGGGAGGGGAACCAGTGAGTGTAGAACTGAACCCAGCCAGAGTCAGCACCTTCAGGGGAGGAGAGGGAGGGGAACCAGTGAGTGTAGAACTGAACCCAGCCAGAGTCAGCACCTTCAGGGGAGGAGAGGGAGGGGAACCAGTGAGTGTAGAACTGAACCCAGCCAGAGTCAGCACCTTCAGGGGAGGAGAGGGAGGGAACCAGTGAGTGTAGAACTGAACCCAGCCAGAGTCAGCACCTTCAGGGGAGGAGAGGGAGGGGAACCAGTGAGTGTAGAACTGAACCCAGCCAGAGTCAGCACCTTCAGGGGAGGAGAGGGAGGGGAACCAGTGAGTGTAGAACTGAACCCAGCCAGAGTCAGCACCTTCAGGGGAGGAGAGGGAGGGGAACCAGTGAGTGTAGAACTGAACCCAGCCAGAGTCAGCACCTTCAGGGGAGGAGAGGGAGGGGAACCAGTGAGTGTAGAACTGAACCCAGCCAGAGTCAGCACCTTCAGGGGAGGAGAGGGAGGGGAACCAGTGAGTGTAGAACTGAACCCAGCCAGAGTCAGCACCTTCAGGGGAGGAGAGGGAGGGGAACCAGTGAGTGTAGAACTGAACCCAGCCAGAGTCAGCACCTTCAGGGGAGGAGAGGGAGGGGAACCAGTGAGTGTAGAACTGAACCCAGCCAGAGTCAGCACCTTCAGGGGAGGAGAGGGAGGGGAACCAGTGAGTGTAGAACTGAACCCAGCCAGAGTCAGCACCTTCAGGGGAGGAGAGGGAGGGGAACCAGTGAGTGTAGAACTGAACCCAGCCAGAGTCAGCACCTTCAGGGGAGGAGAGGGAGGGGAACCAGTGAGTGTAGAACTGAACCCAGCCAGAGTCAGCACCTTCAGGGGAGGAGAGGGAGGGGAACCAGTGAGTGTAGAACTGAACCCAGCCAGAGTCAGCACCTTCAGGGGAGGAGAGGGAGGGGAACCAGTGAGTGTAGAACTGAACCCAGCCAGAGTCAGCACCTTCAGGGGAGGAGAGGGAGGGGAACCAGTGAGTGTAGAACTGAACCCAGCCAGAGTCAGCACCTTCAGGGGAGGAGAGGGAGGGGAACCAGTGAGTGTAGAACTGAACCCAGCCAGAGTCAGCACCTTCAGGGGAGGAGAGGGAGGGGAACCAGTGAGTGTAGAACTGAACCCAGCCAGAGTCAGCACCTTCAGGGGAGGAGAGGGAGGGGAACCAGTGAGTGTAGAACTGAACCCAGCCAGAGTCAGCACCTTCAGGGGAGGAGAGGGAGGGGAACCAGTGAGTGTAGAACTGAACCCAGCCAGAGTCAGCACCTTCAGGGGAGGAGAGGGAGGGGAACCAGTGAGTGAACTGAACCCAGCCAGAGTCAGCACCTTCAGGGGAGGAGAGGGAGGGGAACCAGTGAGTGTAGAACTGAACCCAGCCAGAGTCAGCACCTTCAGGGGAGGAGAGGGAGGGGAACCAGTGAGTGTAGAACTGAACCCAGCCAGAGTCAGCACCTTCAGGGGAGGAGAGGGAGGGGAACCAGTGAGTGTAGAACTGAACCCAGCCAGAGTCAGCACCTTCAGGGGAGGAGAGGGAGGGGAACCAGTGAGTGTAGAACTGAACCCAGCCAGAGTCAGCACCTTCAGGGGAGGAGAGGGAGGGGAACCAGTGAGTGTAGAACTGAACCCAGCCAGAGTCAGCACCTTCAGGGGAGGAGAGGGAGGGGAACCAGTGAGTGTAGAACTGAACCCAGCCAGAGTCAGCACCTTCAGGGGAGGAGAGGGAGGGGAACCAGTGAGTGAACTGAACCCAGCCAGAGTCAGCACCTTCAGGGGAGGAGAGGGAGGGGAACCAGTGAGTGTAGAACTGAACCCAGCCAGAGTCAGCACCTTCAGGGGAGGAGAGGGAGGGGAACCAGTGAGTGTAGAACTGAACCCAGCCAGAGTCAGCACCTTCAGGGGAGGAGAGGGAGGGGAACCAGTGAGTGTAGAACTGAACCCAGCCAGAGTCAGCACCTTCAGGGAGGAGAGGGAGGGGAACCAGTGAGTGTAGAACTGAACCCAGCCAGAGTCAGCACCTTCAGGGGAGGAGAGGGAGGGGAACCAGTGAGTGTAGAACTGAACCCAGCCAGAGTCAGCACCTTCAGGGGAGGAGAGGGAGGGGAACCAGTGAGTGTAGAACTGAACCCAGCCAGAGTCAGCACCTTCAGGGGAGGAGAGGGAGGGGAACCAGTGAGTGTAGAACTGAACCCAGCCAGAGTCAGCACCTTCAGGGGAGGAGAGGGAGGGGAACCAGTGAGTGTAGAACTGAACCCAGCCAGAGTCAGCACCTTCAGGGGAGGAGAGGGAGGGGAACCAGTGAGTGTAGAACTGAACCCAGCCAGAGTCAGCACCTTCAGGGGAGGAGAGGGAGGGGAACCAGTGAGTGTAGAACTGAACCCAGCCAGAGTCAGCACCTTCAGGGGAGGAGAGGGAGGGGAACCAGTGAGTGTAGAACTGAACCCAGCCAGAGTCAGCACCTTCAGGGGAGGAGAGGGAGGGGAACCAGTGAGTGTAGAACTGAACCCAGCCAGAGTCAGCACCTTCAGGGGAGGAGAGGGAGGGGAACCAGTGAGTGTAGAACTGAACCCAGCCAGAGTCAGCACCTTCAGGGGAGGAGAGGGAGGGGAACCAGTGAGTGTAGAACTGAACCCAGCCAGAGTCAGCACCTTCAGGGGAGGAGAGGGAGGGGAACCAGTGAGTGAACTGAACCCAGCCAGAGTCAGCACCTTCAGGGGAGGAGAGGGAGGGGAACCAGTGAGTGTAGAACTGAACCCAGCCAGAGTCAGCACCTTCAGGGGAGGAGAGGGAGGGGAACCAGTGAGTGTAGAACTGAACCCAGCCAGAGTCAGCACCTTCAGGGGAGGAGAGGGAGGGGAACCAGTGAGTGTAGAACTGAACCCAGCCAGAGTCAGCACCTTCAGGGGAGGAGAGGGAGGGGAACCAGTGAGTGTAGAACTGAACCCAGCCAGAGTCAGCACCTTCAGGGGAGGAGAGGGAGGGGAACCAGTGAGTGTAGAACTGAACCCAGCCAGAGTCAGCACCTTCAGGGGAGGAGAGGGAGGGGAACCAGTGAGTGTAGAACTGAACCCAGCCAGAGTCAGCACCTTCAGGGGAGGAGAGGAGGGGAACCAGTGAGTGTAGAACTGAACCCAGCCAGAGTCAGCACCTTCAGGGGAGGAGAGGGAGGGGAACCAGTGAGTGTAGAACTGAACCCAGCCAGAGTCAGCACCTTCAGGGGAGGAGAGGGAGGGGAACCAGTGAGTGTAGAACTGAACCCAGCCAGAGTCAGCACCTTCAGGGGAGGAGAGGGAGGGGAACCAGTGAGTGTAGAACTGAACCCAGCCAGAGTCAGCACCTTCAGGGGAGGAGAGGGAGGGGAACCAGTGAGTGTAGAACTGAACCCAGCCAGAGTCAGCACCTTCAGGGGAGGAGAGGGAGGGGAACCAGTGAGTGTAGAACTGAACCCAGCCAGAGTCAGCACCTTCAGGGGAGGAGAGGGAGGGGAACCAGTGAGTGTAGAACTGAACCCAGCCAGAGTCAGCACCTTCAGGGGAGGAGAGGGAGGGGAACCAGTGAGTGTAGAACTGAACCCAGCCAGAGTCAGCACCTTCAGGGGAGGAGAGGGAGGGGAACCAGTGAGTGTAGAACTGAACCCAGCCAGAGTCAGCACCTTCAGGGGAGGAGAGGGAGGGGAACCAGTGAGTGTAGAACTGAACCCAGCCAGAGTCAGCACCTTCAGGGGAGGAGAGGGAGGGGAACCAGTGAGTGTAGAACTGAACCCAGCCAGAGTCAGCACCTTCAGGGGAGGAGAGGGAGGGGAACCAGTGAGTGTAGAACTGAACCCAGCCAGAGTCAGCACCTTCAGGGGAGGAGAGGGAGGGGAACCAGTGAGTGTAGAACTGAACCCAGCCAGAGTCAGCACCTTCAGGGGAGGAGAGGGAGGGGAACCAGTGAGTGTAGAACTGAACCCAGCCAGAGTCAGCACCTTCAGGGGAGGAGAGGGAGGGGAACCAGTGAGTGTAGAACTGAACCCAGCCAGAGTCAGCACCTTCAGGGGAGGAGAGGGAGGGGAACCAGTGAGTGTAGAACTGAACCCAGCCAGAGTCAGCACCTTCAGGGGAGGAGAGGGAGGGGAACCAGTGAGTGTAGAACTGAACCCAGCCAGAGTCAGCACCTTCAGGGGAGGAGAGGGAGGGGAACCAGTGAGTGTGAACTGAACCCAGCCAGAGTCAGCACCTTCAGGGGAGGAGAGGGAGGGGAACCAGTGAGTGTAGAACTGAACCCAGCCAGAGTCAGCACCTTCAGGGGAGGAGAGGGAGGGGAACCAGTGAGTGTAGAACTGAACCCAGCCAGAGTCAGCACCTTCAGGGGAGGAGAGGGAGGGGAACCAGTGAGTGTAGAACTGAACCCAGCCAGAGTCAGCACCTTCAGGGGAGGAGAGGGAGGGGAACCAGTGAGTGTAGAACTGAACCCAGCCAGAGTCAGCACCTTCAGGGGAGGAGAGGGAGGGGAACCAGTGAGTGTAGAACTGAACCCAGCCAGAGTCAGCACCTTCAGGGGAGGAGAGGGAGGGGAACCAGTGAGTGTAGAACTGAACCCAGCCAGAGTCAGCACCTTCAGGGGAGGAGAGGGAGGGGAACCAGTGAGTGTAGAACTGAACCCAGCCAGAGTCAGCACCTTCAGGGGAGGAGAGGGAGGGGAACCAGTGAGTGTAGAACTGAACCCAGCCAGAGTCAGCACCTTCAGGGGAGGAGAGGGAGGGGAACCAGTGAGTGTAGAACTGAACCCAGCCAGAGTCAGCACCTTCAGGGGAGGAGAGGGAGGGGAACCAGTGAGTGTAGAACTGAACCCAGCCAGAGTCAGCACCTTCAGGGGAGGAGAGGGAGGGGAACCAGTGAGTGTAGAACTGAACCCAGCCAGAGTCAGCACCTTCAGGGGAGGAGAGGGAGGGGAACCAGTGAGTGTAGAACTGAACCCAGCCAGAGTCAGCACCTTCAGGGGAGGAGAGGGAGGGGAACCAGTGAGTGTAGAACTGAACCCAGCCAGAGTCAGCACCTTCAGGGGAGGAGAGGGAGGGGAACCAGTGAGTGTAGAACTGAACCCAGCCAGAGTCAGCACCTTCAGGGGAGGAGAGGGAGGGGAACCAGTGAGTGTAGAACTGAACCCAGCCAGAGTCAGCACCTTCAGGGGAGGAGAGGGAGGGGAACCAGTGAGTGTAGAACTGAACCCAGCCAGAGTCAGCACCTTCAGGGGAGGAGAGGGAGGGGAACCAGTGAGTGTAGAACTGAACCCAGCCAGAGTCAGCACCTTCAGGGGAGGAGAGGGAGGGGAACCAGTGAGTGTAGAACTGAACCCAGCCAGAGTCAGCACCTTCAGGGGAGGAGAGGGAGGGGAACCAGTGAGTGTAGAACTGAACCCAGCCAGAGTCAGCACCTTCAGGGAGGAGAGGGAGGGGAACCAGTGAGTGTAGAACTGAACCCAGCCAGAGTCAGCACCTTCAGGGGAGGAGAGGGAGGGGAACCAGTGAGTGTAGAACTGAACCCAGCCAGAGTCAGCACCTTCAGGGGAGGAGAGGGAGGGGAACCAGTGAGTGTAGAACTGAACCCAGCCAGAGTCAGCACCTTCAGGGGAGGAGAGGGAGGGGAACCAGTGAGTGTAGAACTGAACCCAGCCAGAGTCAGCACCTTCAGGGGAGGAGAGGGAGGGGAACCAGTGAGTGTAGAACTGAACCCAGCCAGAGTCAGCACCTTCAGGGGAGGAGAGGGAGGGGAACCAGTGAGTGTAGAACTGAACCCAGCCAGAGTCAGCACCTTCAGGGGAGGAGAGGGAGGGGAACCAGTGAGTGTAGAACTGAACCCAGCCAGAGTCAGCACCTTCAGGGGAGGAGAGGGAGGGGAACCAGTGAGTGTAGAACTGAACCCAGCCAGAGTCAGCACCTTCAGGGGAGGAGAGGGAGGGGAACCAGTGAGTGTAGAACTGAACCCAGCCAGAGTCAGCACCTTCAGGGGAGGAGAGGGAGGGGAACCAGTGAGTGTAGAACTGAACCCAGCCAGAGTCAGCACCTTCAGGGGAGGAGAGGGAGGGGAACCAGTGAGTGTAGAACTGAACCCAGCCAGAGTCAGCACCTTCAGGGGAGGAGAGGGAGGGGAACCAGTGAGTGTAGAACTGAACCCAGCCAGAGTCAGCACCTTCAGGGGAGGAGAGGGAGGGGAACCAGTGAGTGTGAACTGAACCCAGCCAGAGTCAGCACCTTCAGGGGAGGAGAGGGAGGGGAACCAGTGAGTGTAGAACTGAACCCAGCCAGAGTCAGCACCTTCAGGGGAGGAGAGGGAGGGGAACCAGTGAGTGAACTGAACCCAGCCAGAGTCAGCACCTTCAGGGGAGGAGAGGGAGGGGAACCAGTGAGTGTAGAACTGAACCCAGCCAGAGTCAGCACCTTCAGGGGAGGAGAGGGAGGGGAACCAGTGAGTGTAGAACTGAACCCAGCCAGAGTCAGCACCTTCAGGGGAGGAGAGGGAGGGGAACCAGTGAGTGTAGAACTGAACCCAGCCAGAGTCAGCACCTTCAGGGGAGGAGAGGGAGGGGAACCAGTGAGTGTAGAACTGAACCCAGCCAGAGTCAGCACCTTCAGGGGAGGAGAGGGAGGGAACCAGTGAGTGTAGAACTGAACCCAGCCAGAGTCAGCACCTTCAGGGGAGGAGAGGGAGGGGAACCAGTGAGTGTAGAACTGAACCCAGCCAGAGTCAGCACCTTCAGGGGAGGAGAGGGAGGGGAACCAGTGAGTGAGAACTGAACCCAGCCAGAGTCAGCACCTTCAGGGGAGGAGAGGGAGGGGAACCAGTGAGTGTAGAACTGAACCCAGCCAGAGTCAGCACCTTCAGGGGAGGAGAGGGAGGGGAACCAGTGAGTGTAGAACTGAACCCAGCCAGAGTCAGCACCTTCAGGGGAGGAGAGGGAGGGGAACCAGTGAGTGTAGAACTGAACCCAGCCAGAGTCAGCACCTTCAGGGGAGGAGAGGGAGGGGAACCAGTGAGTGTAGAACTGAACCCAGCCAGAGTCAGCACCTTCAGGGGAGGAGAGGGAGGGGAACCAGTGAGTGAACTGAACCCAGCCAGAGTCAGCACCTTCAGGGGAGGAGAGGGAGGGGAACCAGTGAGTGTAGAACTGAACCCAGCCAGAGTCAGCACCTTCAGGGGAGGAGAGGGAGGGGAACCAGTGAGTGTAGAACTGAACCCAGCCAGAGTCAGCACCTTCAGGGGAGGAGAGGGAGGGGAACCAGTGAGTGTAGAACTGAACCCAGCCAGAGTCAGCACCTTCAGGGGAGGAGAGGGAGGGGAACCAGTGAGTGTAGAACTGAACCCAGCCAGAGTCAGCACCTTCAGGGGAGGAGAGGGAGGGGAACCAGTGAGTGTGAACTGAACCCAGCCAGAGTCAGCACCTTCAGGGGAGGAGAGGGAGGGGAACCAGTGAGTGCAGAACTGAACCCAGCCAGAGTCAGCACCTTCAGGGGAGGAGAGGGAGGGGAACCAGTGAGTGTAGAACTGAACCCAGCCAGAGTCAGCACCTTCAGGGAGGAGAGGGAGGGGAACCAGTGAGTGTAGAACTGAACCCAGCCAGAGTCAGCACCTTCAGGGGAGGAGAGGGAGGGGAACCAGTGAGTGTAGAACTGAACCCAGCCAGAGTCAGCACCTTCAGGGGAGGAGAGGGAGGGGAACCAGTGAGTGTAGAACTGAACCCAGCCAGAGTCAGCACCTTCAGGGGAGGAGAGGGAGGGGAACCAGTGAGTGTGAACTGAACCCAGCCAGAGTCAGCACCTTCAGGGGAGGAGAGGGAGGGGAACCAGTGAGTGTAGAACTGAACCCAGCCAGAGTCAGCACCTTCAGGGGAGGAGAGGGAGGGGAACCAGTGAGTGAACTGAACCCAGCCAGAGTCAGCACCTTCAGGGGAGGAGAGGGAGGGGAACCAGTGAGTGTAGAACTGAACCCAGCCAGAGTCAGCACCTTCAGGGGAGGAGAGGGAGGGGAACCAGTGAGTGTAGAACTGAACCCAGCCAGAGTCAGCACCTTCAGGGGAGGAGAGGGAGGGGAACCAGTGAGTGTAGAACTGAACCCAGCCAGAGTCAGCACCTTCAGGGGAGGAGAGGGAGGGGAACCAGTGAGTGTAGAACTGAACCCAGCCAGAGTCAGCACCTTCAGGGGAGGAGAGGGAGGGGAACCAGTGAGTGTAGAACTGAACCCAGCCAGAGTCAGCACCTTCAGGGGAGGAGAGGGAGGGGAACCAGTGAGTGTAGAACTGAACCCAGCCAGAGTCAGCACCTTCAGGGGAGGAGAGGGAGGGGAACCAGTGAGTGTAGAACTGAACCCAGCCAGAGTCAGCACCTTCAGGGGAGGAGAGGGAGGGGAACCAGTGAGTGTAGAACTGAACCCAGCCAGAGTCAGCACCTTCAGGGGAGGAGAGGGAGGGGAACCAGTGAGTGTAGAACTGAACCCAGCCAGAGTCAGCACCTTCAGGGGAGGAGAGGGAGGGGAACCAGTGAGTGTAGAACTGAACCCAGCCAGAGTCAGCACCTTCAGGGGAGGAGAGGGAGGGGAACCAGTGAGTGTAGAACTGAACCCAGCCAGAGTCAGCACCTTCAGGGGAGGAGAGGGAGGGGAACCAGTGAGTGTAGAACTGAACCCAGCCAGAGTCAGCACCTTCAGGGGAGGAGAGGGAGGGGAACCAGTGAGTGTAGAACTGAACCCAGCCAGAGTCAGCACCTTCAGGGGAGGAGAGGGAGGGGAACCAGTGAGTGAACTGAACCCAGCCAGAGTCAGCACCTTCAGGGGAGGAGAGGGAGGGGAACCAGTGAGTGTAGAACTGAACCCAGCCAGAGTCAGCACCTTCAGGGGAGGAGAGGGAGGGGAACCAGTGAGTGTAGAACTGAACCCAGCCAGAGTCAGCACCTTCAGGGAGGAGAGGGAGGGGAACCAGTGAGTGTGAACTGAACCCAGCCAGAGTCAGCACCTTCAGGGGAGGAGAGGGAGGGGAACCAGTGAGTGTAGAACTGAACCCAGCCAGAGTCAGCACCTTCAGGGGAGGAGAGGGAGGGGAACCAGTGAGTGTAGAACTGAACCCAGCCAGAGTCAGCACCTTCAGGGGAGGAGAGGGAGGGGAACCAGTGAGTGAACTGAACCCAGCCAGAGTCAGCACCTTCAGGGGAGGAGAGGGAGGGGAACCAGTGAGTTTAGAACTGAACCCAGCCAGAGTCAGCACCTTCAGGGGAGGAGAGGGAGGGGAACCAGTGAGTGAGAACTGAACCCAGCCAGAGTCAGCACCTTCAGGGGAGGAGAGGGAGGGGAACCAGTGAGTGTAGAACTGAACCCAGCCAGAGTCAGCACCTTCAGGGAGGAGAGGGAGGGGAACCAGTGAGTGTAGAACTGAACCCAGCCAGAGTCAGCACCTTCAGGGGAGGAGAGGGAGGGGAACCAGTGAGTGTAGAACTGAACCCAGCCAGAGTCAGCACCTTCAGGGGAGGAGAGGGAGGGGAACCAGTGAGTGTAGAACTGAACCCAGCCAGAGTCAGCACCTTCAGGGAGGAGAGGGAGGGGAACCAGTGAGTGTAGAACTGAACCCAGCCAGAGTCAGCACCTTCAGGGGAGGAGAGGGAGGGAACCAGTGAGTGTAGAACTGAACCCAGCCAGAGTCAGCACCTTCAGGGGAGGAGAGGGAGGGGAACCAGTGAGTGTAGAACTGAACCCAGCCAGAGTCAGCACCTTCAGGGGAGGAGAGGGAGGGGAACCAGTGATTGTAGAACTGAACCCAGCCAGAGTCAGCACCTTCAGGGGAGGAGAGGGAGGGGAACCAGTGAGTGTAGAACTGAACCCAGCCAGAGTCAGCACCTTCAGGGGAGGAGAGGGAGGGGAACCAGTGAGTGTAGAACTGAACCCAGCCAGAGTCAGCACCTTCAGGGGAGGAGAGGGAGGGGAACCAGTGAGTGAACTGAACCCAGCCAGAGTCAGCACCTTCAGGGGAGGAGAGTGAGGGGAACCAGTGAGTGTAGAACTGAACCAGCCAGAGTCAGCACCTTCAGGAGAGGAGAGGGAGGGGAACCAGTGAGTGTAGAACTTAACCCAGCCAGAGTCAGCACCTTCACGAGAGGAGAGGGAGGGGAACCGCTAAGTGTAGAACTGAACCTAGCCAGAGTCAGCACCTTCAGGGGAGGAGAGGGAGGGGAACCGGTGAGTGTAGAACTGAACCCAGCCAGAGTCAGCACCTTCAGGGGAGGAGAGGGAGGAGAACCAGTGAGTGAACTGAACCCAGCCAGAGTCAGCACCTTCAGGGGAACAGAAGGAGGGGAACCAGTGAGTGCAGAACTGAACCTAGCCAGAGTCAGCACCCTCAGGGGAGGAGAGGGAGGGGGACCAGTGAGTGTAGACCTGAACCCAACCAGAGTTAGCACCTTCAGCGGAGGAGAGGGAGGGGGACCAGTGAGTGTAGAACTGAACCCAGCCAGAGTCAGCACCTTCAGGGGAGGAGAGGGAGGAGAACCAGTGAGTGAACTGAACCCAGCCAGAGTCAGCACCTTCAGGGGAACAGAAGGAGGGGAACCAGTGAGTGCAGAACTGAACCTAGCCAGAGTCAGCACCTTCAGGGGAGGAGAGGGAGAGGGAGGGGAACCAGTGAGTGTAGAACTGAACCCAGCCAGAGTCAGCACCTTCAGGGGAGGAGAGGGAGGGGAACCAGTGAGTGTAGAACTGAACCCAGCCAGAGTCAGCACCTTCAGGGGAGGAGAGGGAGGGGAACCAGTGAGTGTAGAACTGAACCCAGCCAGAGTCAGCACCTTCAGGGGAGGAGAGGGAGGGGAACCAGTGAGTGTAGAACTGAACCCAGCCAGAGTCAGCACCTTCAGGGGAGGAGAGGGAGGGGAACCAGTGAGTGTAGAACTGAACCCAGCCAGAGTCAGCACCTTCAGGGGAGGAGAGAGAGGGGAACCAGTGAGTGTAGAACTGAACCCAGCCAGAGTCAGCACCTTCAGGGGAGGAGAGGGAGGGGAACCAGTGAGTGTAGAACTGAACCCAGCCAGAGTCAGCACCTTCAGGGGAGGAGAGGGAGGGGAACCAGTGAGTGTAGAACTGAACCCAGCCAGAGTCAGCACCTTCAGGGGAGGAGAGGGAGGGGAACCAGTGAGTGTAGAACTGAACCCAGCCAGAGTCAGCACCTTCAGGGGAGGAGAGGGAGGGGAACCAGTGAGTGTAGAACTGAACCCAGCCAGAGTCAGCACCTTCAGGGGAGGAGAGGGAGGGGAACCAGTGAGTGTAGAACTGAACCCAGCCAGAGTCAGCACCTTCAGGGGAGGAGAGGGAGGGGAACCAGTGAGTGTAGAACTGAACCCAGCCAGAGTCAGCACCTTCAGGGGAGGAGAGAGAGGAACCAGTGAGTGTAGAACTGAACCCAGCCAGAGTCAGCACCTTCAGGGGAGAGAGGGAGGGGAACCAGTGAGTGTAGAACTGAACCCAGCCAGAGTCAGCACCTTCAGGGGAGGAGAGGGAGGGGAACCAGTGAGTGTAGAACTGAACCCAGCCAGAGTCAGCACCTTCAGGGAGGAGAGGGAGGGGAACCAGTGAGTGTGAACTGAACCCAGCCAGAGTCAGCACCTTCAGGGGAGGAGAGGGAGGGGAACCAGTGAGTGTAGAACTGAACCCAGCCAGAGTCAGCACCTTCAGGGGAGGAGAGGGAGGGGAACCAGTGAGTGTAGAACTGAACCCAGCCAGAGTCAGCACCTTCAGGGGAGGAGAGGGAGGGGAACCAGTGAGTGAACTGAACCCAGCCAGAGTCAGCACCTTCAGGGGAGGAGAGGGAGGGGAACCAGTGAGTGTAGAACTGAACCCAGCCAGAGTCAGCACCTTCAGGGGAGGAGAGGGAGGGGAACCAGTGAGTGAGAACTGAACCCAGCCAGAGTCAGCACCTTCAGGGGAGGAGAGGGAGGGGAACCAGTGAGTGTAGAACTGAACCCAGCCAGAGTCAGCACCTTCAGGGGAGGAGAGGGAGGGGAACCAGTGAGTGTAGAACTGAACCCAGCCAGAGTCAGCACCTTCAGGGGAGGAGAGGGAGGGGAACCAGTGAGTGAACTGAACCCAGCCAGAGTCAGCACCTTCAGGGGAGGAGAGGGAGGGGAACCAGTGAGTGTAGAACTGAACCCAGCCAGAGTCAGCACCTTCAGGGAGGAGAGGGAGGGGAACCAGTGAGTGTAGAACTGAACCCAGCCAGAGTCAGCACCTTCAGGGGAGGAGAGGGAGGGAACCAGTGAGTGTAGAACTGAACCCAGCCAGAGTCAGCACCTTCAGGGGAGGAGAGGGAGGGGAACCAGTGAGTGTAGAACTGAACCCAGCCAGAGTCAGCACCTTCAGGGGAGGAGAGGGAGGGGAACCAGTGAGTGTAGAACTGAACCCAGCCAGAGTCAGCACCTTCAGGGGAGGAGAGGGAGGGGAACCAGTGAGTGTAGAACTGAACCCAGCCAGAGTCAGCACCTTCAGGGGAGGAGAGGGAGGGGAACCAGTGAGTGTAGAACTGAACCCAGCCAGAGTCAGCACCTTCAGGGGAGGAGAGGGAGGGGAACCAGTGAGTGAACTGAACCCAGCCAGAGTCAGCACCTTCAGGGGAGGAGAGGGAGGGGAACCAGTGAGTGTAGAACTGAACCCAGCCAGAGTCAGCACCTTCAGGGGAGGAGAGGGAGGGGAACCAGTGAGTGTAGAACTGAACCCAGCCAGAGTCAGCACCTTCAGGGAGGAGAGGGAGGGGAACCAGTGAGTGTAGAACTGAACCCAGCCAGAGTCAGCACCTTCAGGGGAGGAGAGGGAGGGGAACCAGTGAGTGTAGAACTGAACCCAGCCAGAGTCAGCACCTTCAGGGGAGGAGAGGGAGGGGAACCAGTGAGTGAACTGAACCCAGCCAGAGTCAGCACCTTCAGGGGAGGAGAGGGAGGGGAACCAGTGAGTGTAGAACTGAACCCAGCCAGAGTCAGCACCTTCAGGGGAGGAGAGGGAGGGGAACCAGTGAGTGTAGAACTGAACCCAGCCAGAGTCAGCACCTTCAGGGGAGGAGAGGGAGGGGAACCAGTGAGTGTAGAACTGAACCCAGCCAGAGTCAGCACCTTCAGGGGAGGAGAGGGAGGGGAACCAGTGAGTGCAGAACTGAACCCAGCCAGAGTCAGCACCTTCAGGGGAGGAGAGGGAGGGAAACCAGTGAGTGTAGAACTGAACCCAGCCAGAGTCAGCACCTTCAGGGGAGGAGAGGGAGGGGAACCAGTGAGTGTAGAACTGAACCCAGCCAGAGTCAGCACCTTCAGGGAGGAGAGGGAGGGGAGCCAGTGAGTGAACTGAACCCAGTCAGAGTCAGCACCTTCAGGGGAGGAGAGGGAGGGGAACCAGTGAGTGTAGAACTGAACCCAGCCAGAGTCAGCACCTTCAGGGGAGGAGAGAGAGGGGAACCAGTGAGTGAACTGAACCCAGCCAGAGTCAGCACCTTCAGGGGAGGAGAGGGAGGGGAACCAGTGAGTTTAGAACTGAACCCAGCCAGAGTCAGCACCTTCAGGGAGGAGAGGGAGGGGAACCAGTGAGTGTAGAACTGAACCCAGCCAGAGTCAGCACCTTCAGGGGAGGAGAGGGAGGGAACCAGTGAGTGTAGAACTGAACCCAGCCAGAGTCAGCACCTTCAGGGGAGGAGAGGGAGGGGAACCAGTGAGTGTAGAACTGAACCCAGCCAGAGTCAGCACCTTCAGGGGAGGAGAGGGAGGGGAACCAGTGAGTGTAGAACTGAACCCAGCCAGAGTCAGCACCTTCAGGGGAGGAGAGGGAGGGGAACCAGTGAGTGTAGAACTGAACCCAGCCAGAGTCAGCACCTTCAGGGGAGGAGAGGGAGGGGAACCAGTGAGTGTAGAACTGAACCCAGCCAGAGTCAGCACCTTCAGGGGAGGAGAGGGAGGGGAACCAGTGAGTGAACTGAACCCAGCCAGAGTCAGCACCTTCAGGGGAGGAGAGGGAGGGGAACCAGTGAGTGTAGAACTGAACCCAGCCAGAGTCAGCACCTTCAGGGAGGAGAGGGAGGGGAACCAGTGAGTGTAGAACTGAACCCAGCCAGAGTCAGCACCTTCAGAGGAGGAGAGGGAGGGGAACCAGTGAGTGAACTGAACCCAGCCAGAGTCAGCACCTTCAGGGGAGGAGAGGGAGGGGAACCAGTGAGTGTAGAACTAAACCCAGCCAGAGTCAGCACCTTCAGGGGAGGAGAGGGAGGGGAACCAGTGAGTGTAGAACTGAACCCAGCCAGAGTCAGCACCTTCAGGGGGAGGAGAGGGCGGGAAACCAGTGAGTGTAGAACTGAACCCAGCCAGAGTCAGCACCTTCAGGGGAGGAGAGGGAGGGGAACCAGTGAGTGTAGAACTGAACCCAGCCAGAGTCAGCACCTTCAGGGGAGGAGAGGGAGGGGAACCAGTGAGTGAACTGAACCCAGCCAGAGTCAGCACCTTCAGGGGAGGAGAGGGAGGGGAACCAGTGAGTGTAGAACTGAACCCAGCCAGAGTCAGCACCTTCAGGGGAGGAGAGGGAGGGGAACCAGTGAGTGTAGAACTGAACCCAGCCAGAGTCAGCACCTTCAGGGGAGGAGAGGGAGGGAACCAGTGAGTGTAGAACTGAACCCAGCCAGAGTCAGCACCTTCAGGGGAGGAGAGGGAGGGGAACCAGTGAGTGTAGAACTGAACCCAGCCAGAGTCAGCACCTTCAGGGGAGGAGAGGGAGGGGAACCAGTGATTGTAGAACTGAACCCAGCCAGAGTCAGCACCTTCAGGGGAGGAGAGGGAGGGGAACCAGTGAGTGTAGAACTGAACCCAGCCAGAGTCAGCACCTTCAGGGGAGGAGAGGGAGGGGAACCAGTGAGTGTAGAACTGAACCCAGCCAGAGTCAGCACCTTCAGGGAGGAGAGGGAGGGGAACCAGTGAGTGAACTGAACCCAGCCAGAGTCAGCACCTTCAGGGGAGGAGAGGGAGGGGAACCAGTGAGTGTAGAACTGAACCCAGCCAGAGTCAGCACCTTCAGGAGAGGAGAGGGAGGGGAACCAGTGAGTGTAGAACTGAACCCAGCCAGAGTCAGCACCTTCACGGGAGGAGAGGGAGGGGAACCAGTGAGTGTAGAACTGAACCCAGCCAGAGTCAGCACCTTCAGGGGAGGAGAGGGAGGGGAACCAGTGAGTGTAGAACTGAACCCAGCCAGAGTCAGCACCTTCAGGGGAGGAGAGGGAGGAGAACCAGTGAGTGAACTGAACCCAGCCAGAGTCAGCACCTTCAGGGGAGCAGAAGGAGGGGAACCAGTGAGTGCAGAACTGAACCTAGCCAGAGTCAGCACCTTCAGGGGAGGAGAGGGAGGGGACCAGTGAGTGTAGACCTGAACCCAGCCAGAGTTAGCACCTTCAGCGGAGGAGAGGGAGGGGGACCAGTGAGTGTAGACCTGAACCCAGCCAGAGTCAGCACCTTCAGCGGAGGAGAGGGAGGGGAACCGGTGAGTGCAGAACTAAACCCAGCCAGAGTCAGCACCTTCAGGGGAGGAGAGGGAGGGAAACCAGTGAGTGTAGAACTGAACCCAGCCAGAGTTAGCACCTTCAGGGGAGGAGAGGGAGGGGAACCAGTGAGTGTAGAACTTAACCCAGCCAGAGTCAGCACCTTCAGAGGAGGAGAGGGAGGGGAGCCAGTGAGTGAACTGAACCCAGTCAGAGTCAGCACCTTCAGGGGAGGAGAGGGAGGGGAACCAGTGAGTTTAGAACTAAACCCAGCCAGAGTCAGCACCTTCAGGGGAGGAGAGAGAGGGGAACCAGTGAGTGAACTGAACCCAGCCAGAGTCAGCACCTTCAGGGGAGGAGAGGGAGGGGAACCAGTGAGTTTAGAACTGAACCCAGCCAGAGTCAGCACCTTCAAGGGAGGAGAGGGAGGGGAACCAGTGAGTGTAGAACTGAACCCAGCCAGAGTCAGCACCTTCAGGGGAGGAGAGGGCAGGGAACCGGTGAGTGTAGACCTGAACCCAGCCAGAGTCAGCACCTTCAGGGGAGGAGAGGGAGGGGAACCAGTGAGTGTAGAACTGAACCTAGCCAGAGTCAGCACCTTCAGGGGAGGAGAGGGAGGGGAACCAGTGAGTGTAGAACTGAACCCAGCCAGAGTCAGCACCTTCAGGGGAGGAGAGGGAGGGGAACCAGTGAGTGTAGAACTGAACCCAGCCAGAGTCAGCACCTTCAGGGGAGGAGAGGGAGGGGAACCAGTGAGTGTAGAACTGAACCCAGCCAGAGTCAGCACCTTCAGGGGAGGAGAGGGAGGGGAACCAGTGATTGTAGAACTGAACCCAGCCAGAGTCAGCACCTTCAGGGGGAGGAGAGGGCGGGGAACCAGTGAGTGTAGAACTGAACCCAGCCAGAGTCAGCACCTTCAGGGGAGGAGAGGGAGGGGAACCAGTGAGTGTAGAACTGAACCCAGCCAGAGTCAGCACCTTCAGGGGAGGAGAGGGAGGGGAACCAGTGAGTGAACTGAACCCAGCCAGAGTCAGCACCTTCAGGGGAGGAGAGTGAGGGGAACCAGTGAGTGTAGAACTGAACCCAGCCAGAGTCAGCACCTTCAGGAGAGGAGAGGGAGGGGAACCAGTGAGTGTAGAAGTTAACCCAGCCAGAGTCAGCACCTTCACGAGAGGAGAGGGAGGGGAACCGCTAAGTGTAGAACTGAACCTAGCCAGAGTCAGCACCTTCAGGGGAGGAGAGGGAGGGGAACCGGTGAGTGTAGAACTGAACCCAGCCAGAGTCAGCACCTTCAGGGGAGGAGAGGGAGGGGAACCAGTGAGTGTAGAACTGAATCCAGCCAGAGTCAGCACCTTCAGAGGAGGAGAGGGAGGGGAGCCAGTGAGTGAACTGAACCCAGCCAGAGTCAGCACCTTCAGGGGAGGAGAGTGAGGGGAACCAGTGAGTGTGGAACTGAACCCAGCCAGAGTCAGCACCTTCAGGGGAGGAGAGGGAGGGCAACCAGTGAGTGTAGAAACCAGTGAGTACAGAAACATGGCTCCAGGGTGGCCAAGGCTGGGAACTCAACATCCAGGGGTATTCAATATTTAGGAAAGATAGGCAAAAAAGAAAGGGAGGTGGGGTAGCATTGCTGGTTAAAAAGGGGATTAACACAATTGAAAGGAAGGATATTAGCTCTGATGATGCGGAATCTGTATGGGTAGAACTGAGAACTAACAAGGGGCAGAAAACGTTAGTGGGAGTGGTATATCGACCTCCAAACAGCAATACGGAGTTTGGCGACTGCATTTAAAGGGAAATTAGAGAAGCATGCAGTAAGGGCACAGCAGTCATCATGGGTGACTTTAATTTACATATAGATTGGGCTAACCAAATTAGTAAAAATACTGTGGAGGAGGAATTCCTAGAATGTTTACGGGATGGTTTTCTGGAACAATATGTCGAGGAACCAACCAGAGATCAGGCCATCTTCGACTGGGTATTATGTAACGAGAAAGGATTAATTAGCAATCTTGTTGTACGAGGCCCCTTGCGTCAGAGTGATCATAATATGATAGAATTCTTCATTAGGATGGAGAGTGAAGTAGTTGAATCAGAGACTAGGGTCCTGAATTTAAATAAAGGAAACTACGATGGTATGAGGTGCGAATTGGGTAGGATTGATTGGGGAATGTCACTCAAGGGGTTGACGGTGGATAGGCAATGGCAAACATTCAAAGGCTGCATGGATGAACTACAGAATTTGTTCATCCCAGTGTGGCATAAGAATAAAACAAAAAGGGTGACTCAACCGTGGCTAACAAGGGAAATTAGGGATAGCATAAGATTCCAGGAGAGGGCATATAAATTGGCCAGAAAAAGCGGTAACCCTGAGGATTGGGAGCAGTTTAGTATTCAACAAAGGAGGACAAAGGGATTAATTAAGAAGGGGAAAATAGAATATGAAAGTAAGCTTGCTGGGAACATAAAAACTGACTGTAAGAGCTTTTATGGATATGTGAAGAGAAAAAGATTAGTGAAATCAAGTGTAGGTCCCTTGCAGTCAGAAGCGGGGGAAGTTATAATGGGGAACAAAGAAATGGCAGCCCAATTAAATGCATATTTTGGTTCTGTCTTCACAAAGGACGACACAAATAACCTCCCAGAGATGTTGGGGAACATACGATCTGATGAAAGGGAGGAACTGAAAGAAATCAGTATTTGCAGGGAAATGGTGTTAGGGAAATTGACGGGATTGAAGGCCGATAAATCCCCAGGGCCTGATAATCTGCATCCTAGGGTACTTAAGGAAGTGGCCCTAGAAATAGTAGATGCATTGCTGATCATCTTCCAACATTCAATGGAATCTGGAACTGTACCCATGGATTGGAGGGTAACTAATGTTACCCCACTATTCAAAAAGGGTGGTGGAGAGAAAGCGGGGAATTACAGACTGGTAAGCCTGACATCGGTAGTGGGGAAAATGCGAGAGTCCATTATAAAGGATGTAATAGCTGAGCACTTGAAAAACAGTGACAGGATCGGACAAAGTCAACATGGATTTACAAAAGGTAAATCGTGCTTGACTAATCTACTGGAATTTTTTGAGGATGTAACTGGGGAAATAGATAAGGGAGAACCAGTAGATGTGGTGTATTTGAACTTTCAAAAGGCTTTCCATAAGGTCCCGCATAAGAGATTAGCGTGTAAAGTTAAAGCATATGGGATTGGGGGCAAGGTATTGACTTGGATAGAGAACTGGTTGGCGGACAGAAAGCAGAGAGTAGGAATTAATGGGTCTTTTTCCGAGTGGCAAGCAGTGACTAGTGGGGTACCACAGGGTTCGGTCCTTTGACCCCAGCTATTCACAATATACATTAATGATCTAGATAAGGGAACTAAATGTAATATCTCCAAGTTTGCAGATGACGCAAAGCTGGGTGGGAGTGTGTGCTGCGAGGAGGAGACTGAGAAACTCCAGGATGATTTGGACAGGTTGGGTGAGTGGGCAGAAGCGTGGCAGATGCAATATAACGTGGATAAATGCGAGGTTATCCACTTTGGTGTCAAAAACAGAAAGGCAGACTATTATCTGAATGGCAATAGATTGGGAGAAGGGGAAGTGCAACGAGACCTGGGTGTCCTTGTGCACCAGTCGCTGAAAGTATGCATGCAGGTGCAGCAGGCAGTGAAGAAGGCAAATGGTATGTTGGCCTTCATAGCGAAAGGGAATGAGTATAGGAACAGGGATGATCTGCTGCAGTTGTACAGGGCCTTGGTGAGACCACACCTTGAGTACTGTGTGCAGTTTTGGTCGCCTTATCTGAGGAAGGATGTTCTTGCCATGGAAGGAATTCAGCGAAGATTCACAAGGCTGATACCTGGGATGGCAGGAATGACATATGAGGAGAGATTGGATCGATTGGGCTTATACTCGCTGGAGTATAGAAGAATGAGAGGGGATCTCATCGAAACATATAAAATTCTGACAGGTCTGAACAAACTAGATGCAGGAAGAATGCTCCCGATGGTCGGAGAGTCCAGAACCAGGGGTCATAATCTAAAGATAAGGGGTAAGCCATTTAGGACAGAAATGAGGAAGAATTTCTTTACCCAGAGAGTGGTGTACCTGTGGAATTCTCTACCACAGAAGGTAGTTGAGGCCAAGTCATTAAATATATTCAAGAATGAGTTGGATATATTTCTTAAAGCTGAAGGTATCAAGGGATATGGGGAGAAGGCAGGTACAGGGTACTGAGTTTGGATGATCAGCCATGATCTCATCGAATGGTGGAGCATGCTCGAGGGGCCGAATGGCCTACTCCTGCTCCCATCTTCTATGTTTCTGTGTTTCTATGAACCCAGCCAGAATCAGCACCTTCAGGGGAGGAGAGAGAGGGGGACCAGTTAGTGTGGAACTGAACCCAGCCAGAGTCAGTACCTTCAGGAGAGGAGAGGGAGGGGAACCAGTGAGGGTGGAACTGAACCCAGCCAGAGTCAGCACCTTCAGGGAAGGAGAGCGAGGGGAACCAGTGAGTGAACTGAACCCAGCCAGAGTCAGCACCTTCAGGAGAGGAGAGGGAGGGGAACCAGTGAGTGTAGAACTGAACCCAGCCAGAGTCAGCACCTTCAGGGGAGGAGAGGGAGGGGAACCAGTGAGTGAACTGAACCCAGCCAGAGTCAGCACCTTCAGCAGAGGAGAGGGAGGGGAACCAGTGAGTGTAGAACTGAACCCAGCCAGAGTCAGCACCTTCAGGGGAGGAGAGGGAGGGGAACCAGTGAGTGAACTGAACCCAGCCAGAGTCAGCACCTTCAGGGTTATGATGTGTTTGGATAGGCTAGACGGGGAAAGGCTGTTCCCACTAGTTACATAAGAACATAAGAAATAGGAGCAGGAGTAGGCCAAATGGGCCCTCGAGCCTGCTCCGCCATTCAATAAGATCATGGCTGATCTGATCCTAACCGCCAATCTACTATCACAGGACCATCTCCTGAACCTAACAGAATTGGACACACGAAATAGGAGCAGGATCAGGCTACACGGCCCCTAGGCCTGCTACGCTACCCACAGGGCCATGACCAATCCGAACCCAGACTCATGTCCAAATCCCTCTGTCTCTGCACACTCTTTAAAACTGTGCCATTAAGTGTATATTGCCTCTCCCTGTTCCTTCTGCCAAAATGCATCACCTCACACATCTCTGTATTAAATTCCATCTGCCACTTGTCTGCCCATTGTGCTAGCCTTTCTATGTCCTGTCGCAGTCGATTGATATCATCATCACTGTTTGCCACACCCCCAAGTTTGATGTCATCGGCAAATTTAGGAATTCTACTCTGTATTCCAATATCCAGGTCATTTATATATATATCAAAAAAAGCAGTGGACCCAGCACTGACCCTTGGGGAACACCACTGTCTAGCATCCTCCAGTCTGAAAGACAGCCATTTACCACAACTCGCTGTTTTCTGTAATTAAGCCAATTCCTTATCCAAGCTGCCACTGACCCACCTATTGCATGAGCCTCCATTTTGTTAACCAGCCTTCTATGTGGTACTTTGTCAAACGCCTTCCGAAAATCCATGTAAACAACATCCATTGCATTCCCTTCATCAATCCTCCCTGTAACTTCATCAAAAAATTCAATTAGATTAGTCAAACACGATGTGCCTTTTACAAACCTGTGTTGGCTTTCCTTAATTAGCTTAAACCTCTCCAATAGCCCGTTAATTTTTTTCCTTGATTATTGTTTCTAAAACTTTACCCACCACTGATGTTAAACTGACCGGCCTGTAGTTACTTGGATTGTCCTTACACCCTTTCTTGAACAATGGTGTCACATTTGCCACTTTCGAATCCTCAGGCACCTCCCCCGCATCTAGGGAAGATTGGAAAATTATAGCAAGCCCTTCCCCTATCTCCTTCCCCAATTCCCTTAGCAACCTGGGATGCAAGCCATCTGGTATTTGATTCAAACTCTCCACACTTCGGATTTCTCACCAACTCTCCTGAAGGTGCTGGTAAAAGCAGAGCATACGGTTAACATCCCACACAATTGTAACAGAAGAGCCCCAGAGCTGGGCTCCCCTTGTACAGTCCCAGGGTTGGAACCCCCATGTACAGTCCCCGGGTTAGAATCCCCATGTACAGTCCCAGGGTTAGAATCCCCATGTACAGTCCCAGGGTTAGAATCCCCATGTACAGTCCCAGGGTTGGAATCCCATGTACAGTCCCAGGGTTGGAATCCCCATGTACAGTCCCAGGGTTAGAATCCCCATGTACAGTCCCAGGGTTAGAATCCCCATGTACAGTCCCAGGGTTGGAATCCCTCAGGAACACCGAGTGCGGGTCTCAGGCCCCGAGTCAGAGCCGGCGGACGTGCGGCCAGGGCCCAGGCACCATTAACCTCAGGGTGCAGCACCTCCCCCAGACAAGAAACACAACAACTTGCATTTATACAGCAGAGGGAGCAATTCAGAGCCGGTTAGCATCAGGGTGGGCGGTGGATGTGGAACTCGCTCCCTGGCCTCCTGTGTAGGGCTTTCTTGTTGCATCAGTTTGAGCTGGAGTGGAGAGGGGGGAGAAGATGCTTGGTTTAACCCCCAGTACTTCTGAGCCCAGTGGGACCCAACAATTTCAAATGTGGGACTGTGAAGGGAGGTGGATTCTAGGGGAGATTAAGTTGCTAAACAGACACTGTCCGTACAGTGTAAAAGATTATCGTTTTAGGAACAAGTATTTCTGTAGAGGCTTTCAATCCATTTTATATATACAGATTTTTTAAATTCATTCGATGTGGGTGTCACTAGCAAGGCCAGCATATATTGCCAGTTGCCCGTTGAGAAGGTGATGCTGGGCCTTCTTCTTGAACCTCTGCAGTCCGTGTGGTGAAGGTACTCTCAGAATGCTGTTAGGTGAGGAGTTCCAGGATTTTCACCCAGCGACGATGTAGGAACGGCGATATATGCCCAAGGGTTAGATAGTGTGTGACTTGGAGGGGAACTGGGAGGTGATGGTGTTCCCATGCACCTGCTGCCCTTGTCCTTCTAGGTGGTGGAGGTCGCGTGTTTGGGAGGTGCTGTCAAAGTTCGAGTCGAGTTGCAGATGTATAAAGTCACTCCTTCACCCCTCCTCCTCCCACCTCGCTCTCTCTCCTCCCATAGAGGCCAGAGTCTTGTGTAGGCCCAGACCGGGTGGCGGGTTCCCTTCCCTGAAGGACATTAGTGAACCAGTAGGGTTTTTACATCAATCCGGAAGCTTTCATGGTCACTTTTTTCTAGTGCCGGCCCCACAAATTCACAGATTCATTCAGCTCAATTTCACAACCTGCCTTTGTGTTTTTGTGGGTTCTCTCTCACCCTCCCTTTTTCCTGTTGTAAATTTATTTTGCAGGGTGTTCGAAGGGGAGGTTTTGCAGACGGGAAACTCAAACCAAACATCACTTCAAGATCTGACAGAGTCGCTCAATTCATCAGGACCTTTGAGCATGGAAGCAGAAAGCACCGTTCAGAGCGGGGAGAAACTGTACACGTGTTCTGTGTGTGGACGAGGCTTCAGCCGATCCTCTGGCCTGTCGAGACACAAGCGCAGTCACACCAGGAAGAGGCCATTCACCTGCTTCGAGTGTGGGAAGGGATTCACTCAGTTATCCCACCTGCTGACACACCAGCGAGGTCACACTGGGGAGAGACCGTTCACCTGCTCCGAGTGTGGGAAGGGATTCACTCAGTCATCCCACCTGCTGACACACCAGCGAGTTCATACTGATAGACCTTTTAAATGTTCGGACTGTGAGAAGAGATTTAAAAGCAAACAGCACCTGCTGACACACCAGCAAGTTCACACTGGGGAGAGGCCATTCACCTGCTCTGAGTGTGGGAAGGGATTCACATGTTCATCCGACCTTCTGAAACACCAGCGAGTTCACACCGGGGAGAGGCCGTTCACCTGCTCTGAGTGTGGGAAGAGATTCAGGTGTTTATCCAACCTGCTCACACACCAGCGAGTTCACACTGACAGACCTTTTAAATGTTCTGACTGTGAGGAGAAATTTAAAAGCAAAAAGGATCTGCTGAAACACCAGCGAGTTCACACTGGGGAGAGGCCGTTCACCTGCTCCGAGTGTGGAAGGGATTCACTTGTTCATCCCACCTGCTGAGACACCAGCGAGTTCACACCGGAGAGAGACCGTTCCTCTGCTCTGAGTGTGGGAAGGGCTTCACTCAGGCTTCCCACCTGCTGAGACACCAGCGAGTTCACAAGTGACTGCAGGGGTTGGATTCTGATGTTATTTCTGCTGTTAATTACATCCCGGACTGAATCGTGTTCATTCTGACAGTTGGGGTTTGTTTCTGCTGATGTTAATAACCCCTGTAACTGGGCTGGAGTTTAATATTCTGGATATATGTAAAATAAATCAGCTTTGCTTTAAACAAATTGTTGTGGATTTTTGTCGTTCCCACTTGAGTGTTTAGCATCACCTGGCTGGAGCTCAGAAAGGACAATCTGGGGGGAGGATCGTACGGCGGGAACAGAACTAGAGCCTGGACACAGTCCTTCAGGGCCACACTGAGAGGGGCAAACGGCACTTTGGTCTTTCTCGTCTCTCTTCACTGACAGCAATGCCCCGTGCAGGTTAATCTTGAGGCCTGTAAGGAATATATCCCAGCCGCGCTCTCCCATGGGTCACAGCTCCTAGGCACGGAACAGAAGGCTCCTTTACAACTGTGTTTGGAGTCAGGAAGAACAACGGTGAATGCTGGAAACGTGCTGTCAAATCAGAGATTGGTGTCAAACTGCGATCTGTTCCTGACTGAAAGTGAAATGGCAGGGTTAAGTTTCCAGTCTAAAAATGACTGGTAATTATTCCACGAAGATTTAATATGTGTGTGTGAGACAGTCCTGCGTCTACCATTTTAAGTCAGGTGTTAGCTCATTTAAAATAAACCCGTTTAAAATAAATTGATTAAAGTCTGCATTAAAATAGCAGAGGGAGGAGTTCACCGGAGCCTGTTCACTGCTGGTACACTTATACAACAGAAATTTCATCTCCAGATAAAGAAGGACCTGCAGCGTGTTTCCAGGAATTCCCTGTTTTATTGATGTGTGCGTGTTAGACACCAGGATAACTAAAAATACATGGCCCGGAACATCCACGGGGTTACTCCAGGATCACTCCCGCTGCGGAACTCCACCACTGACCCTGCACCAATCACCACCCACTGGAGGTTTATATCAGGAGCTTCTGTGTGATGGTGAGGTGATCACTGGACAATAAAGTGCAGAGACTGCTGGGTGGCTGCTCATTATCCTCGGTGTGATTTAATCCCCTTTCCCACTGAATACTGCGGACAGACAGGATCACCTTGGCAACGGAATGGTCAGTGTGACATCACTTTCTAAACAAGAGCCCACAAGACAATGGGTTCTCAATAAATGTTAAAGGGTTTCAACGCTCTGAAGTTACACTGAATAAAGGAAATAAAATGCTGAAAAATAATTGGTGAAGATAATTTATCTCTGGAACGCACGAGCAAACATTAAGGATGATGAGTTTTGTTTACACACTCACACATATAACAAACACTTTGTGTGAGCTCTTTTCAGTTCTGTTTAATCCGATGGAGTTTAATTCTGTGGGCTTTAGGACCCTGCGGCATCCCATCCGACGGGGCCCGCTGGGTCAGGATATAAAGAGACCGCGCGCTGTTCCTCCTCCCACTGCCTGGGGGAATGGGCCAGATATTTAAAGGGACAGGGACTCCCCTTTCTCTGTCTATTTAGAGTTAAAGGGACAGGGCCGTTTATCTTGGAGTGTCGGCGGACTTCACTAACAGAGCTCCCATTAACAGTTGCTCCCTTCTGTACTGTGCAGTGATTGGAAACCTGTCTGTTTCAGTGACTTGAGCCTTTCTAAAATGTCTCACTATTTTTGATGATCCATTTGACTTGCTTGTTTAATATTGAAAGTCTTCAGAATTTTGCAGTGTAATGAAGATTTTGTTCAAAGGTGGAGTGATATTTCTTTCTAAATATTCTGTTCTCACCCTCCCCCTTCCACTTTAAAACACTCTGCACTACTGACTAGGAAGGTACCAAGTTCAATCCTTGGTCTGTGCTGTTAGTTGATCTCTGACAAGGCAGCAGTTCAGGGGCTATAATTATCCTCAGTACCACTGGGCTAACTAAGAGTAAGAATCAGACACTGCCCCTGCTCTTGATGGAGATCCAGTGACATCAACTGGGAAGTGTATGGATGTCAATTGAGGGCAGGATTGGACTGCTGTCACTGCTGACACTCACTGAGTCGGCTGATGGTGAGGCTCTAGAATCATAGAATCATAGACTCGTTAGAGCACAGCAGGAGGCCCATCGAGCCCGTGCCGGCTCTCTGTAAGAGCACTTCAGCTAGTCCCACTGCCCCCCGCCCTTTCCTCGTAGTCCTGCCAACATTTTTCCTTCAGGTACTTATCCAATTCCCTTTTGAAAGCCACGATTGAATCTGCCTCCACCACCCTTTCAGGCAGTGAATTCCAGATCCTAACCACTCGCTGCGTAAAAATGTTTTTCCTCATGTCACCTTTGGTTCGTCTGCCAATCACCTTAAATCTGTGTCTTCTTGTTCTCGACCCTTCCGCCAATGGGAACAGCTTCTCTCTCTCTACTCTGTCTAGACCCCTCATGATGTTGATCATGATGTCTATCAAATCTCCTCTCAACCTTCTCTGCTCCAAGGAGAACAACCCCAGCTTCTCTAGTCTATCCACGTAACCGAAGTCCCTCGTCCCTGGAACCATTTTTTCTGAAACAAATATTTTCCGCACTATCTCGAAGGCCTTCACATCCTTCCTAAAGTGTGGTTCCCAGAATTGGACATAATACTCCAGTTGAGGTCATAAGAACATAAGAACATAAGAAATAAGAGCAGGAGTAGGCCATACGGCCCCTCGAGCCTGCTCCGCCATTCAATAAGATCATGGCTGATCATCGACCTCAACTCCACTTTCCCACCCGATCTCCATATCCCTTGATTCCCCAAGAGTCCAAAAATCTATCTATCTCAGCCTTGAATATACTCAAAGACTGAACATTCACAGCCCTCTGCGGCAGAGGATTCCAAAGATTCACAACCCTCTGAGTGAAGAAATTCCTCCTCCTCTCGGTCTTAAATTACCTACCCCTATCCTGAGACTATACCCGCTAGTTATGGACACTCCAGCCAGGGGAAATAACCTCTCAGCATCTACCCTGTCAATCCCCTTCAGAATCTGGTATGTTTTAATGAGATCACCTCTCATTCTTCTAAACTCCAGAGAGGTCGGACCAGTGTTTTATAAATGTTCATCATAACTTCCTTGCTTTTGTACTCTATGCCTCTATTTATGAAATTGAGAGGTCGCACAACACCAGGTTATAGTCCAACAGTTTTATTTGAAATCACAAGCTTTCGGAGCTATCGATTGCTCCTTCCTCAGGTGAAGGAGCAATCGATAGCTCCGAAAGCTTGTGATTTCAAATAAAACTGTTGGACTATAACCTGGTGTTGTGCGACCTCTCAATTTTGTCCACCCCAGTCCAACACCGGCATCTCCGCATCATGACCTCTATTTATGAAGCCCAGGATCCCGAATGCTTTTTTAACCGCTTTCTCAACCTGCCCTGCCACCTTCAACGATTTGTGCACATACACCCCCAGGTCTCTCTGTTCAGGCACCCCCTATAGAATTGTACCCTTTAGTTTATATTGCCTCTCCTCGTTCTTCCTACCAAAATGTAGAGGTTAACTAAATGCACCCAGCCAGATTCAGTTCCTTCTGGAGAGAAGGGGAGACACAAAATCCCAGATGATGTAATGAATGTTGTTTTTAGACAGTAAGGATGAAGGGAGAGTGTGTAGAATGGGGAATTTACAGCTTAGGAGGGACATGAGGGAAAAGGATGTTGTATAGAAACTAGATTTGTCTGTTCTGAAGTTCTATCCTGTTGTAAACACCATTTGAGGGTATTAGAAGGGGAGGATCTGCAGATTAAAACACAAATCAAACATTGAGTCAAGATCTGACAGATTCACCGGATTTATAAGGACCTGAATATCATCGGCCTTTGGATATAGGAGGAAAAAGCACCAATCACAGCGGGGAGAAACAGGACACGTGTTCTGTGCCTGGCTCCACTTTTAACAAATCGTCCAGTCTGTGAGACTCGTGCGCCCACCTGAATCAACAGTGTAAATGTGGGGAATGTGGGAACGGGTTCAGTTGCCCGTCTGAGGTGCAAACTCATCGATACAGTCACACCGGGGAGAGCCTGTTCACCAGCTGAGTGTGGAAAGAGAGTCACTCACTCATCTCATCTATTCCCACCCTAACATATTGGTAAGGGGGAGAATCCATTCACTGCTCTGTATGTGGAATGTGCCCTAGTCACACAGGAGGAGCCCAGTGCGCAGGCGCAGCGCCCGCCTGTATTTGGAGCATGCGCAGTGTCATTGTGATCCGGGCCCGCGAGTGTGACCAACAGAAAAAAACAGCAGATGTCATTTAGGCCGATTACGAATCAGCGGGACGCAGGAAGGTAAAGCACCCGGCGGGTGGATTTCATAAGCATCTGATGTAGGCCGCAAGCCCTAAATGAGAACCAGCAGGTTCCGCGTTTCCAGCTCGGAGGCTTTTTCCAGCAACAGGCCCAGGTTAACGGCCGCCATCTTTGTAAAGGACAGCTGAGGGTGTGTGCGTCGCCATCTTGCGTGATACTGCGCGTGCGCGGCCATCTTTGTAAAGGAATAATAACAAAATGCTGGAGATACTCAGCAGGTCAGGCAGCATCTGTGAAGAGAGAAACAGAGTTAACGTTTCAGGTCGATGACCTTTCGTCAGAACTGGAAAAAAGGAACCACGAGTGGGCGGGGCTTCAGGGTCCCAGTGAGTGAACTGAACCCAGCCAGAGTCAGCACCTTAAGGGGAGGAGAACCAGTGAGTGTAAAACTGAACCCAGCCAGAGTCAGCACCTTCAGGGGAGGAGAGGGAGGGGAACCAGTGAGTGTGGAACTGAACCCAGCCAGAGTCAGCACCTTCAGGGGAGGAGAGGGAGAGGAACCAGTGAGTGTGGAACTGAACCCAGCCAGAGTCAGCACCTTCAGGGGAGGAGAGGGAGAGGAACCAGTGAGTGTAGAACTGAACCCAGCCAGAGTCAGCACCTTCAGGGGAGGAGAGGGAGAGGAACCAGTGAGTGTAGAACTGAACCCAGCCAGAGTCAGCACCTTCAGGGGAGGAGAGGGAGAGAAACCAGTGAGTGTGGAACTGAACCCAGCCAGAGTCAGCACCTTCAGGGGAGGAGAGGGAGAGGAACCAGTGAGTGTAGAACTGAACCCAGCCAGAGTCAGCACCTTCAGGGGAGGAGAGGGAGGGAAACCAGTGCGTGTCGAACTGAACCCAGCCAGAGTCAGCACCTTCAGGGGAGGAGAGAGAGGGGAACCAGTGAGTGTAGAACTGAACCCAGCCAGAGTTAGCACCTTCAGGGGAGGAGAGAGGAGAACCAGTGAGTGTAGAACTGAACCCAGCCAGAGTCAGCACATTAACTCCCAGGTCCCTCTGTCCCTGCACACTCTTTAAAACTGTGCCATTAAGTGTATATTGCCTCTCCCTGTTCCTTCTGCCAAAATGCATCACCTCACACTTCTCTGTATTAAATTCCATCTGCCACTTGTCTGCCCATTCTGCTAGCCTTTCTATGTGCTGTTACAGTCGATTGATATCATCATCACTGTTTGCCCCAAGTTTGGTGTCATCAGCAAATTTAGAAATTCTACTCTGTATTCCAATATCCAGGTCATTTATTTATATCAAAAAAAGCAGTGGCCCCAGCACTGACCCTTGGGGAACACCACTGTCCACCATCCTCCAGACTGAAAAACAGCCATTTACCACAACTCGCTGTTTTCTGTCCTTAAGCCAATTCCTTATCCAAGCTGCCACTGACTCACCTATTCCATGAGCCTCCATTTTGTTAACCAGCCTTCTATGTGGTACTTTGTCAAACGCCTTCCGAAAATCCATGTGGACAACATCCATTGCATTCCCTTCATCAATCCTTCCTGTTACGGGATCAAAAAATTCAATTAGATTAGTCAAACACGATCTGCCTTTTACAAACCCGTGTTGGCTTTCCTTAATTAGCTTAAACCTCTCCAAATGCCCGTTAATTTTTTTCGTTGATTATTGTTTCTGAAACTTTACCCACCACTGATGTTAAACTGACCGGCCTGTAGTTACTTGGATTGTCCTTACACCTTTTCTCCAACAATGGTGTCACATTTGTCACTAGGGAAGATCGGAAAATTATGACAAGCCCTTCCGCTATCTCCTTCCCCAATTCCCTTTGCAACCAGGGATGCAAGCCATCTGGTATTTGATTCAAACTCTCCACACTTCGGATTTCTCACCATCTCTCCTGAAGGCGCTGGTAAAAGCAAAGCATACGGTTAACATCCCACACAATTGTAACAGAAGAGCCCTAGACCTGGGCCCCCCTTCTACAGTCCCAGGGTTAGAATCCCCATGTACAGTCCCAGGGTTGGAATCCCCATGTGCAGTCCCAGGGCTGGAATCCCCATGTACAGTCCCAGGGTTAGACTCCCCATGTACAGTCCCAGGGTTGGAATCCCCATGTACAGTCCCAGGGTTAGAATCCCCATGTACAGTCCCAGGGCTGGAATCCCCATATACAGTCCCAGGGTTAGAATCCACATGTACAGTCCCAGGGTTGGAATCCCCATGTACAGTCCCAGGGTTAGAATCCCCATGTACAGTCCCAGGGTTAGAATCCCCATGTACAGTCCCAGGGTTAGAATCCCCATGTACAGTCCCAGGGTTAGAATCCCCATGTACAGTCCCAGGGTTGGAATCCCCATGTGCAGTACCAGGGTTAGAATCCCCATGTACAGTCCCAGGGTTAGAATCCCCATGTACAGTCCCAGGGTTGGAATCCCCATGTACAGTCCCAGGGTTGGAATCCCTCAGCAACACCGAGTGTGGGTCTCAGGCCCCGAGTCAGAGTCGGCGGACGTGCAGCCAGGGCCCCGGCACCATTAACCCCAGGGTGCAGCACCTCCCCCAGACAAGAAACACAACAACTTGCATTTATACAGCAGAGGGAGCAATTCAGAGCCGGTTAGCATCAGGGTGGGCGGTGGATGTGGAACTCGGTGCCTGGACTCCTGTGTAGGGCTTTCTTGTTACATCAGTTTGAGCTGGAGTGGAGAGGGGGGAGAATCTGCTGGGTTTAACCTCCAGTACTTCTGAGCCCAGTGGGACCCAACAATTTCCAATGTGTGACTGTGAAGGGAGGTGGATTCTAGGGGAGATTAAGTTGCTAAACAGACACTGTCCGTACAGTGTAAAAGATTATCGTTTTAGGAACAAGTATTTCTGTAGAGGCTTTCAATCCATTTTATATATACAGATTTTTTAAATTCATTCGATGTGGGTGTCACTAGCAAGGCCAGCATAAATTGCCAGTCCCCAGTTGCCCGTTGAGAAGGTGATGCTGGGCCTTCTTCTTGAACCTCTGCAGTCCGTGTGGTGAAGGTACTCTCAGAATACTGTTAGGTGAGGAGTTCCAGGATTTTCACCCAGCGACGATGTAGGAACGGTGATATATGCCCAAGTCAGGATAGTGTGTGACTTAGAGGGGAACTGGGAGGTGATGGTGTTCCCATGCACCTGCTGCCCTTGTCCTTCTAGGTGGTGGAGGTCGCGTGTTTGGGAGGTGCTGTCAAAGTTCTAGTCGAGTTGCAGAGGTATAAAGTCACTCCTTCACCACTCCCCCTCCCACCTCACTCTCTCTCCTCCCATAGAGGCCAGAGTCTTGTGTAGGCCCAGACCGGGTGGCGGGTTCCCTTCCCTGAAGGACATTAGTGAACCATTTGGGTTTTTACGACAATCCGGCAGCTTTCATGGTCACTTTTTTCTAGTGCCAGCCCCACAAATTCCCAGATTCATTCAGCTCAATTTCACAACCTGCCTTTGTGTTTTTGTGGGTTCTCTCTCACCCTCCCTTTTTCCTGTTTTAAATTCATTTTGCAGGGTGTTAGAAGGGGAGGATTTGCAGACGGGAAACTCAAACCAAACATCACTTCAAGATCTGACAGAGTCACTCGATTCATCAGGACCTTTGAACATGGAAGCAGAAAGCACCGTTCAGAGTGGGGAGAAACCGTACACGTGTTCTGTGTGTGGACGAGGCTTCAGCCGATCCTCTGGCCTGTCGAGACACAAGCACAGTCACACTGGGGAGAGGCCGTTCACCTGCTCTGAGTGTGGGAAGGGATTCACTAATTCATCCAACCTGCTGAAACACCAACGAGTTCACACTGGGGAGAGGCCGTTCACCTGCTCTGAGTGTGGGAAGGGATTCACTCAGTCATCCAACCTGCTGACACATCAGCGAGTTCACACTGGGGAGAGGCCGTTCACCTGCTCCGAGTGTGGGAAGGGATTCACTCAGTCATCCAGCCTGCTGAAACACCAGCGTGTTCACACTGGGGAGAGGCCGTTCACCTGCTCTGAGTGTGGTAAGGGATTCACTCAGTCATCCAGCCTGCTGAAACACCAACGAGTGCACACGGGGAGAGGCCGTTCACCTGCTCCGAGTGTGGGAAGGGATTCCCTACTTCATCCAGCCTGCTGACACACCAGCGAGTTCACACCGGGGAGAGACCGTTCACCTGCTCTGAGTGTGGGAAGGGATTCACTCAGTCATTCAACCTACTGACACACCAGCGAGTTCACACAGGGGAGAGATCTTTTAAATGCCCGGTCTGTGGAAAGTGTTATAAAAGTTCCAGGGAACTGATGTTTCATCAACATGTTCACACTGACAAGAGACCGTTCAGGTGCTCTCACTGCGGGTCTGGGTTCAGGCAATCATCTCAACTCGCTGTACACCAGCGCACACACACCGGGGAGAGGCCGTTCACCTGCTCCGAGTGTGGTAAGGGATTCACTCAGTCATCCCACCTGCTGACACACCAGCGAGTTCACAAGTGACTGCAGTGGTTGGATTCTGATGTTATTGCTGTTGTTAATCACATCCCGGACTGAATCGTGTTCACACTGACAGCTGGGGTTTGTTTCTGTTGATGTTAATAACCCCTGTAACTGGACTGGAGTTTAAATTTCTGGATATCTGTCAAATAAATCATTTTGCTTTAAACACATTGTTGTGGATTTTTGTCGTTCCCACCTGAGTGTTTAGCATCACCTGGCTGGAGCTCAGAAAGGACAATCTGGGGGGAGGATCGTACGGCGGGAACAGAACTAGAGCCTGGACACAGTCCTTCAGGGCCACACTGAGAGGGGCAAACGGCACTTTGGTCTTTCTCGTCTCTCTTCACTGACAGCAAAGTTGCCGGGCAAATTAAGACCATAAGAAAAGATCATAAGAATTAGGAGCAGGAGTAGGTCACACAGCCCCTCGAGCCTGCTCTGCCATTCAATAAGATCATGGCTGATCATCCACCTCAACTCCACTTTCCCAACCGATCTCCATGTCCCTTGATTCCCCCAGAGTCCAAAAATCTATCTATCTCAGCCTTGAATATACTCAAAGACTCAGCATTCACAGCCCTCTGGGGCAGAGAATTCCAAAGATTCACAGCCCTCTGGGGCAGAGAATTCCAAAGATTCACAGCCCTCTGAGTGAAGAAATTCCTCCTCATCTCAGTCTTAAATGGCCTACCCCTTATCCTGAGACTATGCCCCCTAGTTCTAGACACTCCAGCCAGGGGAAACAACCTCTCAGCATCTACCCTGTTAATCCCCTTCAGAATCTTGTATGTTTCAATGAGATCACCTCTCATTATTCTAAACTCCAGAGAGTATAGGCCCATTCTACACAATCTCTCATCATAGGACAGCCCTCTCATCCCAGGAATCAATCTGGTGAACCTTCGTTGCACCGCCTCCAAGGCATGTATATCCTTCCTTAGATATGATGTGGAGATGCCGGCGTTGGACTGGGGTGGACAAAAATGAGAAGTCGCACAACACCAGGTTATAGTCCAACAGATTTATTTAATTTTACAAGCTTTCGGAGCTGTCGCTCCTTCCTCAGGTAAGTTAGCAGTGAGAGAATCTCCCAGAATTCACAATTTAAACACAGACAAAATGTATTCAAATATTTCCTAAGAGCACAGCCAAGACAATGAGATGTGTCCCAGGGGGTCCAACGTGTCAAACCACCTGCTGGCTGCATATCCTGTCAATTTGTGTTGGTTTCTTGTGTTAGTCTTTTTAAAAAAAAACACCTGGGAAGACCGGCCATGATGTCAAGTCACGGAGACCAAAACTGTGCACAGTACTCCAGGTGTGGTCTCACCAAGGCCCTGTACAATTGTAGCACGACTTCCTTACTCTTATACTCCAACCCCCTTGCTTTCAAGGCCAACATGCCATTTGCCTTCCTTATTGCTTGCTGTACCTGCATGCTAGCTTTCTGTGTTTCTTGCACGAGGACACCCAAATCCCTCTGAACACCAACATTTGAAAGTTTCTCACCATTTAAAATATATTGTTTTTCTATTCTTCCTACCAAAGTGAATAACCTCACATTTCCCTACATTATACTCCATCTGCCACCTTACTGCCCACTCACTTAGTCTATCTATATCCCTTTGCAGACCTATATCCCTTTAATCTTGAGCCCTGTAAGGAATGTGTCCCAGCCGCTCTCTTCCATGGGTCACAGCTCCTGGGCACGGAACAGAAGACTCCTTTACAACTGTGTTTAGAGTCAGGAAGAACAACGGTGAATGCTGGAAACGTGCTGTCAAATCAGAGATTGGTGTCAAACTGCGATCTGTTCCTGACTGAAAGTGAAACGGCAGGGTTAAGTTTCCAGTCTAAAAATGACTGGTAATTATTCCACGAGGATTTAATATGTGTGTGTGAGACAGTCCTGAGTCTACCATTTTACGGCAGGTGTTAGCTCATTTAAAATAAACCCGTTTAAAACAAATTGGTTAAAGTCTGCATTAAAATAGCAGAGGGAGGAGTTCACAGGAGCCTGTTAACTGCTGGTACACTTATACAACAGACATTTGATGTCCAGATAAAGAAGGACCTGCAGCGTGTTTCCAGGAATTCCCTGTTTTATTGATGTGTGCGTGTTAGACACCAGGATAACTAAAAATACACGACCCGGAACATCCATGGGTTGCGATCCCGACAGTTACTCTGGGATCACTCCTGCTGCGGAACTCCAGCACTGACCCTGCTGAAGGTTGTAGGCTCAGGGAGTGGGGCCTCCAGGAGTGGACTGTGAGAAAGCTGGGTTTCAGTATCCTGACACATATATGGTGAGGAACCAGAGGAATCCTTACTAAGGAACCGTCTGGGGTTTTATCCACCGGGATGAGATGGGATGGGATGGGATGATTGATTTATTTATTTATTTAATGGTTTGAAGCATTGGTCGAGTCTTGTTAATAACTGTCAGAAGCTGTGTGTAATGTCTAATTGATGTGGGATTATGTGGGTAATATCTGTGTTGAAAGGACGGGGTGAACCTTGTAACAATCCCCCAGAGATGAGCTGGGATTGAGGGACAGGACTGAAGGTGAGCAATAGTGCCCTGCACTTTGTACTAATTAGTGACAGACTCTGTGTGTTAAAGTTTACTAATTCACACTTGTGTTGTGCTGTGCCGATTGCTCCCAGTTTGTGAATGTTCAGGATTGTTTTTGCTGCAGTATTTTCCATTGAGCTTTGGCGGGACCCACTGATTGGGTGAGACAGAGCCTGGAACCGGGACCTCACAGCACCGCCGGATGGGCGGCCGCAGGGTCCTAATGCCCACCGGGTGCACCAGCTCTCAGTGGGTTCAGAGCAACAACTGAAAAGAGCCTCACAAAGTGTTTGCTGTGTGTGTGTGTACAAAGCTCATCATTCTTAATGTGTGCAAGCACATTCCACAGAGAGAAATCATTATCTTCAGCCATTACTGATCAGCATTTTATTTCCTTTATTCACAGTGTAACTTCAGAGCGTTGAATCCCTTTAACATTTATTGAGAACCCATTGTCTTGTGGGCTCTTGTTTAGAAAGTGATGTCACAATGACCATTCCGTTCCCAAGGTGATCCTGTCTGTCCGCAGTATTCAGTGGGAAAGGGGATTAAATCACACCGAGGATAATGAGCAGCCACCCACCAGCAGGACACAAAGAGTCTGCAAAGGGATATAGACAGGTTAAGTGAGTGGGCAAGAAGGTGGCAGATGGAGTATAATGTGGAGAAATGTGAAGTTATTCACTTTGGTAGGAAGAATAGAAAAAAGAATATTTTTTAAATGGTGAGAAATTATGAAATGTTGTTGTTCAGAGGGATTTGGGTTTCCTCGAACACAAATCACAGAGAGTTAGCATGCAGGTACAGCAAGCAATTAGGAAGGCAAATGGCATGTTGGCCTTTATTGCAAGGGTTTTGGAATACAAGAGTGAGGAAGCCTTGCTACAATTGTACAGGGCTTTGGTGAGACCACACCTGGAGTTTTGTGTACAGTTTTGGTCTCTGTACCTAAGGAAGGATATACTTGCCTTCCAGAGGGTGCAACGAAGGTTGACTAGATTGATTCCTGGGATGAGAGGGTTGTCCTATGATGAGAGATTGTGTAGAATGTGCCGATACTCTCTGGACTTTAGAAGAATGAGAGGTGATCTCATTGAAACATATAAGATTCTGAGAGGGCTTGACAGGGTAGATGCTGAGAGGCTGCTTCCCCTGGCTGGAGAGTCTAGAACTAGGGAGCATTGTCTCAGGATAAGGGGTAGGCCATTTCGGACTGAGATGAGAGGGTTGTGAATCTTTGAAATTCTCTACCCAGAAGGCCGTGGATGCTCAGTCGTTGAGTATATTCATGGCTGAGATCAATAGATTTTTGGGTATTAAGGGAATCAAGGGATATGTGGAGCGGGTGGGAAAGTGGAGTTGAGTTCAAAGATCAGCCATGGTCTTATTGAATGGCGGAGCAGGATCAAGGGGCCATATGGCCTACTCCTGCTCCTATCCCGTGTAGTCCCACACTCCAGCTTTTTCATATATCATTGCAAATTAGTCCTCTTCAAGTGAAAATAGAATGAGAGTAAACTAGTAAGAAATATGAAAACAGATTGTAAGTGCTTCGACAAGTATGTAAAAAGGAAGAGAGAAGCAAAAGTAAACATTGGTCCCTTAGAGGCTGAGACAAGAGAAATTATATTGGGGAACAAGAAAATGGCAGTGATTTTAAACAAATATTGCATATTTGTCTTCATAGTAGAAGACACAAAAAGCAGACCCGAAATAGTGGGGAACCAAGGGGCTAATAAGAGTGAGGAAATTAAAGTAATTAATATCAGTCGAGAAAAAGTACTTGAGAAACTAATGGGACTAAAATCCGACAAATCCCAATGACCTGACGGCCTACATCTGAGGGTTCTAAAAGAGGTGGCTGCAGAGATAGTGGATGCATTGGTTGTGATCTTCCAAAATTCCCCAGATTCTAGAACAGCCCCAGCGGATTGGAAGGTAGCAAATGTAACACTGCTATTCAAGAAAGGAGGGAGAGAGAAAACAGGGAACTACAGGCCAGTTAACCTGACATCAGTCGTCGGGAAAATGCTGGAATCCACTGTTAAGGAAGTGGTAACAGGACACTGAGAAAATAATAACATGATTAGGCAGAGTCACATGGTTTTATAAGGTAAATCGTGTTTAACAAAATTTATTAGAGTTTTTTGAGGATGTAACAAGCAGGGTAGATAAATGGGAACCAGTGGATGTAATATATTTGGATTTCCAAAAGGCATTCGATAAGGTGACACATAAAAGGTTGCTACGCAAGATATGGGCTCATGGGGTTGGGGGTAATATATTAGCACGGATAGAGGATTGGTTAACGGGAAGAAATCAGGGAGTGGGGATAAATGGTTCATTTTCCGTTTGGCAGGCTGTAACTAGTGGGGTGCTGCAAGGATCAGTGCTTGGGCCTCAGCTATTTACAATCTGTATCAATGACTTTGATGAAGGGACCGAATGTAATGTATCCAAGTTTGCTGACGATACAAAGCTAGGTGGGACAGTAAGCTGTGAGGAGGACACAAAGAGCCTGCAAAGGGATATAGACAGGTTAAGTGAGTGGGCAATAAGGTGGCAGATGCAGTATAATGTGAGGAAACGTGAGGTTATTCACTTTGGTCGGAACTATAGAAAAACAGAATATTTTTTATACGGTGAGAAACTATTAAATGTTGAAGTTCAGAGAGATTTAGGTGTCCTCATACAGGAAACACAAAGATAGCATGAAGGTACAGCAAGCAATTAGGAAGGCAAATGGCATGTTGGCCTTTATTGCAAGGGGTTGGAGTACAAGAGTGAGGAAGTCTTGCTACAATTGTACAAGGCCTTGGTGAGACCACACCTGGAGCTTTTGTCTCCTTATCTGAGGAAGGACATACATGCCTTAGAGGCGGTGCAACAAAGGTTCACTAGATTGATCCCTGGGATGAGAGGCTTGTCCTTTGAGGAGAGATTGAGTAGATTGGGCCTATACTCTCTGGAATTTAGAAGAATGAGAGGTGATCTCATTGAAACATAAGATTCTGAGGGGGATTGAGAGTTTTTTTCCCCCTGGCTGGAGAGTCGAGAAGTTAGTGCTGTTGGGGAGGGTTTAAATTAATTTGGCAGGGGGATGGGCACCAGGATGTAGCATTAGAAAGGAGAAACAAAGGATTGGGAGAGACAGAGAGCATTATAGTAAGACAGAGTAAGGTAATAGATGGGATCAGACTAAGAGAGAATACAAGAAGGTCTAAGATAGGTTTATAGTGCATGTGTGTAAACGCACGAAGCGTGGTAAATAAGGTTGGTGAGCTGCAGGCGCAGATAGCCACATGGAAATATGGTGTCGTGGCGATAACGGAGACCTGGCTCAAAAAAGGGCAGGATTGGGACCTAAATATTCCTGGATATAACGGGCACTTGGAGAGGTTTAAGCTAATTAAGGAGAGCCAACACGGATTTGTAAAAGGCAGATCGTGTTTGACTAGTCTAATTGAATTTTTTGATGAATTTACAGGGATGATTGATGAAGGGAATGCAATGGATGTTGTCTTCATGGATTTTAGGAAGACGTTTGATAAATTACCACATAGAAGGCTGGTTAACAAAATGGAGGCTCCTGGAATAGGTGGGTCAGTGGCAGCTTGGATAAGGAATTGGCTTAAGGACAAAAAACAGCGAGTTGTGGTAAATGGCTGTTTTTCAGACTGGAGGATGGTGGACAGTGGTGTTCCCCAAGGGTCAGTGCTGGGGCCACTGCTTTTTTTGATATATATGAATGACCTGGATATTGGAATACAGAGTAGAATTTCTAAATTTACTGATGACACCAAACTCGGGGGTGTGGCAATGTGAGGATGATAGCAATCGACTGCAACAGGACATAGAAAGGCTAGCAGAATGGGCAGACAAGTGGCAGATGGAATTTACTGCAGAGAAGTGTGAGGTGATGCGTTTTGGCAGAAGGAACAGGGAGAGGCAATATACACTTAATGGCACAGTTTTAAAGAGTGTGCAGGGACAGAGGGACCTGGGAGTTAATGTGCATAGGTCCCTGAAGGTGGCAGGACATATTGAGAGAGTGGTTAACAAAGCATATGGGATCTTGGGCTTCATAAATAGAGGTATTGAGTACAAAAGTAGAGAAGTTATGCTGAACCTTTATAAAGCGCTGGTTAGGCCGCAACTAGAGTATTACATCCAGTTCTGGTCACCACACTTTAGGAAGAATGTGAAGGCCCTTGAGCGGGTGCAGAGGAGATTTACCAGAATGGTTCCAGGGATGGGGGATCTTAGCTACAAGGACAGGTTGGAGAAGCTGGATTTGTTTTCATTAGAGCAAAGGAGGTTAAGGGCTGATTTGATAGAGGTGTCAAAGATTATGACGGGTTTGGATAGGCTAGAGGGGGAAAGGCTGTTCCCACTAGTTGATGGTCCAAGGACTAGGGGAGACAGATTTAAGGTTTTGGGCAAGAGATACAGGGGGTATGTGAGGACAAAAAATTTACGCAGCGAGTGGTGAGGACCTGGAACTCGCTGCCGACAGAAGTGGTGGAAGCGGAGACACTCAATGTTTTCAAGGGGAGACTGGATAGGCACTTGAGGGAAATAAACTTGCAGGGTTACGGGGATCGAGCGGGGGAATGGGACTGACTGGATTGCTCTACAGAGAGCCGGCACGGACTCGATGGGCCAAATGACCTCATTCTGTGCCGTTATGACTATGATTCTATAAGATATGAGAGAGAGGATGTCCTGGAGGGGTCAAGGACAGAATCTATCTGGTTAGAGTTAAGAAATAATAGAGATGCCATTACACTACTAGGTGTATTCTATAGACCACCAACTAGTGGGAAGGATATAGAGGAGCAAATTGGCAGGGAAATTACAGAGAGGTGCAAGAACTACAGAGTAGCTATAATGGGAGACTTCAACTATCCTAATATAGACTGGGATAGTAATAGTGTAAAGGGCAGAGTGGGGGAAGAATTTCTGAAGTGTGTTCAGGAGAACTTTCTTGATCAGTACGTTTCTGGCCCAATGAGGAACAAGGCATTGCTGGATCTGGTTCTGGAGAATGAGATGGGTCAAGTGGAGCAAGTGTCAGGAAGGGAACATTTAGGGAAGAGTGATCATAGTATCATAAGGTTTAGATGAGCTATGGAAAAGCACAAGGAGCAATCTGGAGTAAAAATCCTGAATTGGAGGAGGGCCAGTTTCAGTGGGTTGAGAAGGGATCTGGCCCGGGTAAATTGGAATCAAAGATTGGCAGGTCAAACTGTCCTGGAACAATGGGCTGCCTTTAAAGAGATGGTTCGGGTCCAGTTGATGTACATTCCCACCAGGGGGAAAGGTAGGGCAATCAAAGACACAGCTCCCTGGATGATGAAAGAGATTGGGAGTAAGATGAAGCAGAAAAAGGGGGAGTATGACAGATGTCAGATTGAGAATACAAGCAAGAACCAGGCTGAATATAGAACGTTCAGAGGGGAAGTGAAAAAGGAAATAAGAGGAGCAGAGAGAGAGTATGAGAATGGACTGGCAGCTAACATAAAAGGAAATCCAAAAGTCTTCTATAGTGTATAAATAATAAACGGGTACTAAGAGGAGGGGTGGGGCCGATTAGGGACCAAAAGGAGACCTATGCATGGAGGCAGATGACATGGCTGAGGTACTAAATGAGTACATTGCATCTGTCTTTACCAAGGAAGAAGATGCTGCCAAAGTCACAGTGAAAGAGGAGGTAGTTGAGATACTGAATGGGATAAAAATTGATAAAGTGGAGGTACTAGAAAGGCTGGCTGTACTTAAAGTAGATAAGTCACCAGGACCAGATGGGATGCATCCCAGGATGCTGAAGAAGGTAAGGGTGAAAATTGCAGAGGTACTGGCCATAATATTCCAATCCTCCTTGGATACGGGGGTGGTGCCAGAGGACTGGAGAATTGCAAATGTTACACCCTTGTTCAAAAAAGGGTGTAAGGATAAACCCAGCAACTACAGGCCAGTCAGTTTAACCTCGATGGTGGGGAATCTTTTAGAAATGATAATCCGGGACAAAATTAACAGTCACTTGGACAAGTGTGGATTAATTAAGGAAAGCCAGCATGGATTTGTCAAAGGCAAATTGTGTTTAACTAACTTGATTGAGTTGTTTGATGAGGTAACAGAAACAGTTGATGAGGGTAATGTGGTTGATGTGGTGTACATGGACTTCCAAAAGGCATTTTATAAAGTCCCACATAATAGGCTTGCCAGCAAAGTTGAAGCCCATGGAATAAAATGAACAGTGGCAGCATGGATACAAAATTGGCTAAGTGACAGGAAACAGAGAGTAGTGGTGAACGGTTGTTTTTCGGACTGGAGGAAGGTATACAGTGGTGTTCTCCAGGGGTCAGTTCTAGGACCACTGCTTTTCTTGATATATATTAATGACTTGGACATGGGTGTACAGGGCACAATTTCAAAATTTGCAGATGACACAAAACTTGGAAGTATAGCGAACAGTGAGGAGGATAGTGACAGACTTCAAGAGGACAGAGACAGGCTGGTGGAATGGGCGGACACGTGGCAGATGAAATTTAACGCAGAAAAATGCGAAGTGATACATTTTGGTAGGAAGAACGAGGAGAGGCAATATAAACTAAAGGGTAGAATCCTAAAGGGGGTGCATGAACAGAGAGACCTGGGGGTTTATGTGCACAAATCGTTGAAGGTAGCAGGGCAGGTTGAGAAAGCGGTTAAAAAAGCTGACGGGATCCTGGGCTTTATAAGTAGAGGCATAGAGTACAAAAGCAAGGAAGTTATGATGAACCTTTATAAAACACTGGTTCGGCCACAACTGCAATATTGTGTCCAATTCTGGGCACCGCACTTGAGGAAGGATGTGAAGGTTTAGAGAGGGTGTGGAAAAGATTGCCAAGAATGGTTCCAGGGATGAGGGACTTCAGTTACGTGGATAGAGTGGAGAAGCTGGGGTTGTTCTCCTTGGAGCAGAGAAGGTTGACAGGAGATTTGATAGAGGTGTTCAAAATCATGAGGGGTCGAGACAGAGTAGATAGAGAGAAACTGTTCCCATTGGCGGAAGGGTCGAGAACCAGAGGACACAGATTTAAGGTGATTGGCAGAAGAACCAAAGGTGACATGGGGGGAAAACTTTTTACGCAGTGAGTGGTTAGGATCGGGAATGCACTGCCTGAAAGGGTGGTGGAGGCAGATTCAATCGTGGCTTTCAAAAGGGAATTGGATGAGTACCTGAAGGACAAAAATTTACAGGGCTATGAGGGAAGGGTGGGGGAGTGGGACTAGCTGAAGTGCTCTTGCAGAGAGCCGGCACGGGCTCAACGGGCCCAATGGCCACATTCTGTGCTGTAACCATTCTCTGATTCTACCAACACGTTAAACCTTCATAGAATAATTACCAGTCATTTTTAGACTGGAAACTTAACCCTGCCGTTTCACTTTCAGTCAGGAACAGATCGCAGTTTGACACCAATCTCTGATTTGACAGCACGTTTCCAGCATTCACCGTTGTTCTTCCTGACTCTAAACACAGTTGTAAAGGAGCCTTCTGTTCCGTGCCCAGGAGCTCTGACCCATGGGAGAGAGCGGCTGGGACACATTCCTTACAGGCCTCAAGATTAACCTGCACGGGGACTTTGCTGTCAGTGAAGAGAGACGAGAAAGACCAAAGTGCCATTTGCCCCTCTCAGTGTGGCCCTGAAGGACTGTGTCCAGGCTGTAGTTCTGTTCCCGCCGTACGATCCTCCCCCCAGATTGTCCTTTCTGAGCTCCAGCCAGGTGATGCTAAACACTCAGGTGGGAATGACAAAAATCCACAACAATGTGTTTAAAGCTAAGCTGTTTTATTTGTCATGTATCCAGAATATTAAACTCCAGCCCAGTTACAGGGGTTATTATCATCAGCAGAAACAAACCTCAACTGACAGAATGAACACGATTCAGTCCGGGATGTGATTAACAGCAGCAATAACATCAGAATCCAACCTCTGCAGTCACTTGTGAACTCGCTGGTGTGTCAGCAGGTGGGATGACCGAGTGAATCCCTTCCCACACTCGGAGCAGGTGAACGGCCTCTCCCCAGTGTGAACTCGCTGGTGTTCCAGCAGATCCTTTTTGCTTTTAAATCTCTTCTCACAGTCAGAACATTTAAAAGGTCTCTTAGCAGTGTGAACTCGCTGGTGTATCAGTAGGTGGGATGACTGAGTGAATCCCTTCCCACACTTGGAGCAGGTGAACGGCCTCTCCCCAGTGTGAGTGCGCTGGTGTACAGTGAGGTGAGACGATCGCCTGAACCCAGTCCCGCAGTGAGAGCACCTGAACGGTTTCTCGTCAGTGTGAACACGTTGATGACACGTCAGTTCCCCGGAACATTTAAAGCACTTCCCGCAGTCCGGGCATTTAAAAGGTTTGTCGTCAGTGTGAACTCGCTGGTGCTGCAGCAGGTGGGATGACTGAGTGAATCCCTTCCCACACTCAGAGCAGGTGAATGGCCTCTCTCCGGTGTGAACTCGCTGGTGTGTCAGCAGGGTGGATAAACGCCTGAATCTCTTCCCACACTCGGAGCAGGTGAACGGCCTCTCCCCGGTGTGAACTCGCTGGTGTGTCAGAAGGTGGGATGAACACTTGAATCCCTTCCCACACTCGGAGCAGGTGAACGGCCTCTCCCCGGTGTGAACTCGCTGGTGTGTCAGAAGGTCGGATGACTGAGTGAATCCCTTCCCACACTCGGAGCAGCTGAATGGCCTCTCCCCAGTGTGAACTCGCTGGTGTGTCAGCAGGCTGGATGAACTCCTGAATCTCTTCCCACAATCAGGGCAGGTGAATGTCCTCTCTCCGGTATGAACTCGCTGGTGTTCCAGCAGTTGGGATGAACACTTGAATCCCTTCCCACACTCGGAGCAGGTGAACGGCCTCTCCCCAGTGTGAACTCGCTGGTGTCTCAGCAGGTCGGATGACTGAATGAATCCCTTCCCACACTCGGAGCAGGTGAATAGCCTCTCCCTGGAGTGAACTCGGGAAAATGCTGGAATCCACTGTTAAGGAAGTGGTAACAGGACACTGAGAAAATAATAACATGATTAGGCAGAGTCAACATGGTTTTATAAGGTCAATCGTGTTTAACAAATTTATTATAGTTTTTTGAGGATGTAACTAGCAGGGTAGATAAAGGGGGACCAGTGGATGTAATATATTTGGATTTCCAAAAGGCATTCGATAAGGTGCCACATAAAAGGTTGCTACGCAAGATATGGGCTCATGGGGTTGGGGTAATATATTAGCATGGATAGAGGATTGGTTAACGGGCAGAAATCAGGGAGTGGGGATAAATGGGTCATTTTCCGTTTGGCAGGCTGTAACTAGTGGGGTGCTGCAAGGATCAGTGCTTGGGCCTCAGCTATTTACAATCTATATCAATGACTTTGATGAAGGGACCGAGTGTAATGTATCCAAGTTTGCTGACGATACAAAGCTAGGTGGGACAGTAAGCTGTGAGGAGGACACAAAGGGATATAGACAGGATAAGTGAGTGGGCAATAAGGTGGCAGATGCAGTAAAATGTGAGGAAACGTGAGGTTATTCACTTTGGTCGGAACTATAGAAAAACAGAATATTTTTTATACGGTGAGAAACTATTAAATGTTGGAGTTCAGAGAGATTTAGGTGTCCTCGTACAGGAAACATAAAGATAGCATGAAGGTACAGCAAGTAATTAGGAAGGCAAATGGCATGTTGGCCTTTATTGCAAGGGGGCTGGAGTACAAGAGTGAGGAAGTCTTGCTACAATTGTACAGGGCCTTGGTGAGACCACACCTGGAGCTTTTGTCTCTTTATCTGAGGAAGGACATACATGCCTTAGAGGCGGTGCAACGAAGGTTCACTAGATTAATCCCTGGGATGAGAGGCTTGTCCTATGAGGAGAGATTGTGTAGATTGGGCCGATACTCTCTGGAATTTAGAAGAATGAGAGGTGATCTCATTGAAACATAAGATTCTGAGGGGGGATTGAGAGGTTTTTTCCCCCTGGCTGGAGAGTCGAGAAGTTAGTGCTGTTGGGGAGGGTTTAAATTAATTTGGCAGGGGGATGGGCACCAGGATGTAGCATTAGAAAGGAGAAACAAAGGATTGGGAGAGACAGAGAGCATTATAGTAAGACAGAGTAAGGTAATAGATGGGATCAGACTAAGAGAGAATACAAGAAGGTCTAAGATAGGTTTACAGTGCATGTGTGTAAACGCACGAAGCGTGGTAAATAAGGTTGGTGAGCTGCAGGCGCAGATAGCCACATGGGAATATGATGTCGTGGCTCAAAAAAGGGCAGGATTCGGTCTTAAATATTCCTGGATATAACAGGCACTTGGAGAGGTTTAAGCTAATTAAGGAGAGCCAACACGGATTAGTAAAAGGCAGATCGTGTTTGACTAGTCCAATTGAATTTTTTGATGAAGTTACAGGGAGGATTGATGAAGGGAATGCAATGGAGGTTATCTTCATGGATTTTAGGAAGGCGTTTGACAAAGTACCACACAGAAGGCTGGTTAACAAAATGGTGGCTCATGGAATAGGTGGGTCAGTGGCAGCTTGGATTTGGCTAAAGGACAGAAAACAGCGAGTTGTGGTAAAAGGCGGTTTTTCAGACTGGACGATGGTGGACAGTGGTGTTCTCCAAGGGTCAGTGATGGGGTCACTGCTTTTTTTGATATATATATATATGACGTGGATATTGGAATACAAAGCAGAATTTCTAAATTTGCCGATGACACCAAACTTGGGGGTGTGGCAAACAGTGAGGATGATACCAATCGATTGCAACAGGACATAGAAAGGCTAGCAGAATGGGCAGCAAAGTGGCAGATGGAATTTAATACAGAGAAGTGTGAGGTGATGCATTTTGGCAGAAGGAACAGGGAGAGGCAATATACAATTAATGGCACAGTTTTAAAGAGTGTGCAGCGACAGAGCTCCCTCTACACTGTCCTATCAAACACTCCAAGGGCAGGAACAGAATGGATTAGATACAGAGTGACGCTCCCTCTACACTGTCCCATCAAACACACCCAGGACAGGTACAGCACGGGTTAGATACAGAGTAAAGCTCCCTCTACACTGTCCCATCAAACACTGCCAGCCCATAATGAGCAGGGCTCAGGGAGGTTGGTTGCTAGGCACATAGAAACATAGAAACATAGAATCTAGGAGCAGGAGTAGGCCATTCGGCCCGTCGAGCCTGCTCCGCCATTCAATACGATCATGGCTGATCATCCAAATCCAGTACCCTGTCCCTGCCCCAATCCCCACAGTACACATATCCCACCCTACCCCTGTAACCCCACGTATTTAATTACCCCGAACATATCCCACACACTGCAGTGATGTCATAAAACCGGGCCATTCAGCCCAGCTGGTCGTCTCCTTGTCCCTTTAAAGGTGGAGAGCGGGGACACCCTGTCTCAAAACACACCCCACCTGTTCATACTGAGAATCCCCGGGCAAGGCCCAAGGCCCAGAGTGTGGACACACCCCGGGGGAAAAGAGGAGGAGAGCGGGGACACCCTGTCTCAAAACACACCCCACCTGTTCATACTGAGAATCCCCGGGCAAGGCCCAAGGCCCAGAGTGTGGACACACCCCGGGGGAAAAGAGGAGGAGAGCGGGGACACCCTGTCTCAAAACACACCCCACCTGTTCATACTGAGAATCCCCGGGCAAGGCCCAAGGCCCAGAGTGTGGACACACCCGGGGAGAGAGGAGGAGAGCGGGGACACCCTGTCTCAAAACACACCCCGGGGAAAAGAGGAGGAGAGCGGAGACACCCTGTCTCAAAACACACCCCACCTGCTCATACTGAGAATCCCCGGGCAAGGCCCAAGGCCCAGAGTGTGGACACACCCCGGGGAAAAGAGGAGGAGAGCGGAGACACCCTGTCTCAAAACACACCCCACCTGTTCATACTGAGAATCCCCGGGCAAGGCCCAAGGCCCAGAGTGTGGACACACCCCGGGGAGAGATGGTGCAGTGTGGGGGGTGAGGGAGGAGTCTGCTCATTCTCGGGGGAAGATCAGACAAAGTGCTTTGAGTGGTTGGTCCAGCAGTGAACCTGAAACCAGACCAAAGGGAACAAATGAAGATCCAATGCAAGGGAACAAACCCCGGGACAATGGGGAGAAACCACAACCGGCCCAAAGTTATTCAGTGAGCGAGCATCGCCTGCTTATTGTGAGAGAGCTCCACACTTCCACCATCCTTTGTGTGGAGAAGAGTTTCCAGCTTCTCTCCTGAAGGGCCTGGCTCGGATTTTAAGGTTCTGTCCCCTCGTCCCAGACTCCCCACCAGTGGAAAGAGTTTCTCTCTATCGACCCTCGCAATTGTTCCAAAATCCTCAAAACTTCAATCAAATCAGCCTTAACTTTCTACAATCCATGGAATACAAGCTTCATTTCTGTCAACTCTCAATAGTTTAACCCTTGGAGCCCTGGCAACATGCTGGTGAATCTGCACTGCACTCCTTCCAAGGCCAATCTATTCTTTCTAAGGTGCGGGGCCCAGAACGGTCCACAGTGCTCCAGATGTGGTCTAACCAGGGCTTTGTACAGCTGGAGCAAAACTTCCTAGCCTCTATATTCGAGACCTCTCGTCATAAGCATTAACATTTCATTAGCCTTTTAGTTTATATTTATTTTAAACACTCCCAGGGCAGGTACAGCACGGGTTAGATACAGAGTAAAGCTCTCTCTACACTGTCCCATCAAACACTCCCAGGGCAGGTACAGCACGGGTTAGATACAGAGTAAAGCTCCCTCTACACTGTCCCACCAAACACTCTCAGGGCAGGTACAGCACGGGTTAGATACAGAGTAAATCTCCCTCTACACTGTCCCATCAAACACTCCCAGGGCAGGTACAGCACGGGTTAAATACAGAGTAAAGCTCCCTCGACACTGTCCCAGAAAAGGTACAGCATGGGTTAGATACAGAGTAAAGCTCCCTCGACACTGTCCCATCAAACACTCCCAGGGCAGGTACAGCCTGGGTTAGATACAGAGTAAAGCTCCCTCTACACTGTCCCATCAAACTCTCCCAGGGCAGGTACAGCACGGGTTAGATACAGAGTAAAGCTCCCGCTACACTGCCCCAACAAACACTCCCAGGGTAGGTACAGTACAGGGTTGGAGACAGAGTAAAGCTCCCTCTGCACTGTCCCATCAAGCACTCCCAGGGCAGGTACAGCACGGGTTAGATACAGAGTAAAGCTCCCTCTACACTGTCCCATCAAACACTCTCAGGGAAGGTACAGTACAGGGTTAGATACAGAGTAAAGCTCCCTCTACACTGTCCCATCAAACACTCCCCGGGCAGGAACAGCACGGGTTATATACAGAGTAAAGCCCCCTCTACACTGTACCATCAAACACTCCCAGGGCAGGTACAGCACGGGTTAGATACAGGGTAAAGCTCCCTCTACACTGTCCCATCAAACACTCCCAGGGAAGGTACAGCACAGGTTAGATACAGGGTAAAGCTCCCTCTACACTGTCCCATCAAACACTCCCAGGGCAGGTACAGAACGGGTTAGATACACAGTAAAGCACCCTCTACACGATCCCATCAAAACTCCCAGGGCAGGTACAGCACGGGTTACATACAGAGTAAAGCTCCCTCTACACTGTCCCATCAAATACCCCCAGGGCAGGTACAGAGTAAAGCTCCCTCGACAATGTCCCGTCAAACACTCCCAGGGCAGGTAGAGCACGGTTTAAATAGAGTCAAGCTCCCTTTACACTGCCCAATAAAACACTCCAAGGGGAGGGACCGCACGGGTTAGATACAGAGTAAAGCTCCCTCTACACTGTCCCATCAAACTCTTCCAGGGCAGGTACAGCACGGGTTAGATACACAGTAAAGCCTCCTCTACAGTGTCCCACCAAACACTCCCAGGGCAGGTACAGCACGGGTTAGATACACAGTAAAGCACCCTCTACACTGTCCCATCAAAACTCCCAGGGCAGGTACAGCACGGGTTAGATACAGAGTAAAGCTCCCTCTACACTGTCCCATCAAATACCCCCACGGCAGGTACAGCACAGGTTACATACAGAGTAAAGCTCCCTCGACACTGTCCCGTCAAACACTCCCAGGGCAGGTAGAGCACGGCTTAAATAGAGTCAAGCTCCCTTTACACTGTCCCATCAAACACTCCCAGGGGAGGTACCGCACGGGTTAGATACAGAGTAAAGCTCCCTCGACACTGTCCCATCAAATACTCCCAGGGCAGGCACAGCACGGGTTAGATACAGAGTAAAACTCCATCGACACTATCGCATAAAACACTCCCAGGGCAGGTACAGCACGGGTTAGAGTCAGAGAAAAGCTCCCTTTACACTGTCCCATCAAACAGACCCAGGGCAGGTACAGCACGGGTTAGATACAGAGAAAAGCCCCCACGACACTGTTCCATCAAACACTTCCAGGGCAGGAACAGCATGGGTTAGATACAGAGTAAAGCTCCCTCTACACTGTCCCATCAAACACTTCCAGGGCAGGTACAGCACGGGTTAAATACAGAGTAAAGCTCCCCCTACACTGTCCCATCAAACTCTCCCAGGGCAGGTACAGCACGGGTTAGCTACAGAGTAAAGCTCCCTCTACACTATCCCATCAAAAATTCCCAGGGCAGGTACAGCTCGGTTTAAATACAGAGTAAAGCTCCCTCTGCACTGTCCCATCAAACACTCCCAGGGCAGGTACAGCACAGGTTACATACAGAGTAAAGCTCCCTTCACACTATCCCATCAAACAGTCCCAGGGCAGGTACAGCACGGGTTAGATACAGAGTTAAGCTCCCACTACACTGTCCCATCAAACTCTCCCAGGGCAGGTACAGCACGGGTTAGATACAGATGAAAGATCACTCTATACTGTCCCATCAAACACTCCCAGGGCAGGTACAGCACGGGTTAGACAGAGAGTAAAGCTCCCTCTACACTGTCCCATCAAACACACCCAGGGCAGGTACAGCACGGGTTAGATACAGAGCAAAGCTCCCTCTATACTGTCCCATCAAACACTCCCAGGGCAGGTACAACAGGGGTTAGTTACAGAGTAAAGCTTCCTCTATACTGTCCCATCAAACACTCCCAGGGCTGGTACAGCACGGGTTAAATACAGAGTAAAGCTCTCTCTACACTGTCCCATCAAACACTCCCAGGGCAGGAACAGCACGGGTTAGATACAGAGTAAAGCTCCCTCTACACTGTCCCATCAAACACTTCCAGGGCAGGTACAGCACGGGTTAAATACAGAGTAAAGCTCCCCCTACACTGTCCCATCAAACTCTCCCAGAGCAGGTACAGCACGGGTTAGCAACAGAGTAAAGCTCCCTCTGCACTATCCCATCAAACATTCCCAGGGCAGGTACAGCTCGGTTTAAATACAGAGTAAAGCTCCCTCTGCACTGCCCCATCAAACACTCCCAGGGCAGATACAGTACGGGGTTAGATACAGAGTAAAGCTCCCTCGACAATGTCCCATCAAACACTCCCAGGGCAGGTACAGCACAGGTTAGATACAGAGTAAAGCTCCCTCTAAACTATCCCATCAAACACTCCCAGGGCAGGTACAGCACGTGGTACATACAGATTAAAGCTCCCTCTACACTGTCCCATCAAACACTTCCAGGGCAGGAACAGCATGGGTTAGATACAGAGTAAAGCTCCCTCGACACTGTCCCATCAAACACTCCCAGGGCTGGTAGAGCACGGGTTAGATACAGAGTAAAGCTCCTTCTACACTGTCCCATCAAATACTCCCAGGGTAGGTACAGCACGGGTTAGATACAGATGAAAGATCACTCTATACTGTCCCACCAAACACTCCCAGGGTAGGTACAGCATGGCTTAAATACAGAGTAAAGCTCCCTCTACACTGCCACATCAAACACTCCCAGGGCAGGTACAGCACGGGTTAGATACAGAGTAAAGCTCCCTCTACACTGTCCCATCAAACACTCCCAGGGCAGGTACAGCACGGGTTAGATACAGAGTAAAGCTCCCTCTACACTGTCCCATCAAACACTCCCAGGGCAGGTACAGCACGGGTTAGATACAGAGTTAAGCTCCCACTACACTGTCCCATCAAACACTCCCAGGGCAGGTACAGCACGGGTTAGATACAGAGTAAAGCTCCCTCTACACTGTCCCATCAAACACTCCCAGGGCAGGTACAGCACGGGTTAGATACAGAGTAAAGCTCCCTCTACACTGTCCCATCAAACACTCCCAGGGCAGGTACAGCACGGGTTAGACACAGAGTAAAGCTCCCTCTACACTGTCCCATCAAACACTCCCAGGGCAGGTACAGCACGGGTTAGATACAGAGTAAAGCTCCCTCTACACTGTCCCATCAAACACTCCCAGGGCAGGTACAGCACTGGTTAAATACAGAGTAAAGCTCCCTCTACACTGTCCCATCAAACACTCCCAGGGCAGGTACAGCACGGGTTAGATACAGAGTAAAGCTCCCTCTACACTGTCCCATCAAACACTCCCAGGGCAGGTACAGCACGGGTTAGATACAGAGTAAAGCTCCCTCTACACTGTCCCATCAAACACTCCCAGGGCAGGTACAGCACGGGTTAGATACAGAGTAAAGCTCCCTCTACACTGTCCCATCAAACACTCCCAGGGCAGGTACAGCACGGGTTAGATACAGAGTAAAGCTCCCTCTACACTGTCCCACCAAACACTCTCAGGGCAGGTACAGCACGGGTTAGATACAGAGTAAATCTCCCTCTACACTGTCCCATCAAACACTCCCAGGGCAGGTACAGCACGGGTTAAATACAGAGTAAAGCTCCCTCGACACTGTCCCAGAAAAGGTACAGCCTGGGTTAGATACAGAGTAAAGCTCCCTCTACACTGTCCCATCAAACTCTCCCAGGGCAGGTACAGCACGGGTTAGATACAGAGTAAAGCTCCCGCTACACTGCCCCAACAAACACTCCCAGGGTAGGTACAGTACAGGGTTGGAGACAGAGTAAAGCTCCCTCTGCACTGTCCCATCAAGCACTCCCAGGGCAGGTACAGCACGGGTTAGATACAGAGTAAAGCTCCCTCTACACTGTCCCATCAAACACTCTCAGGGAAGGTACAGTACAGGGTTAGATACAGAGTAAAGCTCCCTCTACACTGTCCCATCAAACACTCCCCGGGCAGGAACAGCACGGGTTAGATACAGAGTAAAGCTCCCTCTACACTGTCCCATCAAACACTCCCAGGGCAGGTACAGCACGGGTTAGATACAGAGTAAAGCTCCCTCTACACTGTCCCATCAAACACTCCCAGGGCAGGTACAGCACGGGTTAGATACAGAGTAAAGCTCCCTCTACACTGTCCCATCAAACACTCCCAGGGCAGGTACAGCACGGGTTAGATACAGAGTAAAGCTCCCTCTACACTGTCCCATCAAACACTCCCAGGGCAGGTACAGCACGGGTTAGATACAGAGTAAAGCTCCCTCTACACTGTCCCATCAAACACTCCCAGGGCAGGTACAGCACGGGTTAGATACAGAGTAAAGCTCCCTCTACACTGTCCCATCAAACACTCCCAGGGCAGGTACAGCACGGGTTAGATACAGAGTAAAGCTCCCTCTACACTGTCCCATCAAACACTCCCAGGGCAGGTACAGCACGGGTTAGATACAGAGTAAAGCTCCCTCTACACTGTCCCATCAAACACTCCAGGGCAGGTACCGCACGGGTTAGATACAGAGTAAAGCTCCCTCTACACTGTCCCATCAAACTCTTCCAGGGCATGTACAGCACGGGTTAGATACACAGTAAAGCCTCCTCTACAGTGTCCCACCAAACACTCCCAGGGCAGGTACAGCACGGGTTAGATACACAGTAAAGCACCCTCTACACTGTCCCATCAAAACTCCCAGGGCAGGTACAGCACGGGTTAGATACAGAGTAAAGCTCCCTCGACACTGTCCCGTCAAACACTCCCAGGGCAGGTAGAGCACGGCTTAAATAGAGTCAAGCTCCCTTTACACTGTCCCATCAAACACTCCCAGGGGAGGTACCGCACGGGTTAGATACAGAGTAAAGCTCCCTCGACACTGTCCCATCAAATACTCCCAGGGCAGGCACAGCACGGGTTAGATACAGAGTAAAACTCCATCGACACTATCGCATAAAACACTCCCAGGGCAGGTACAGCACGGGTTAGAGTCAGAGAAAAGCTCCCTTTACACTGTCCCATCAAACACTCCCAGGGCAGGTACAGCACGGGTTAGATACAGAGTAAAGCTCCCTCTACACTGTCCCATCAAACACTCCCAGGGCAGGTACAGCACGGGTTAGATACAGAGTAAAGCTCCCTCGACACTGTCCCATCAAACACTCCCAGGGCAGGTACAGCACGGGTTAGATACAGAGTAAAGCTCCCTCTACACTGTCCCATCAAACACTCCCAGGGCAGGTACAGCACGGGTTAGATACAGAGTAAAGCTCCCTCTACACTGTCCATCAAACACTCCAGGGCAGGTACAGCATGGGTTAGATACAGAGTAAAGCTCCCTCTACACTGTCCCATCAAACACTCCAGGGCAGGTACAGCACGGGTTAGATACAGAGTAAAGCTCCCTCTACACTGTCCCATCAAACACTCCCAGGGCAGGTACAGCACGGGTTAGATACAGAGTAAAGCTCCCTCTACACTGTCCCATCAAAAACTCCCAGGGCAGGTACAGCACGGTTAGATACAGAGTAAAGCTCCCTCTGCACTGTCCCATCAAACACTCCCAGGGCAGGTACAGCACAGGTTAGATACAGAGTAAAGCTCCCTCTACACTGTCCCATCAAACAGTCCCAGGGCAGGTACAGCACGGGTTAGATACAGAGTAAAGCTCCCTCTACACTGTCCCATCAAACACTCCCAGGGCAGGTACAGCACGGGTTAGATACAGAGTAAAGCTCCCTCTATACTGTCCCATCAAACACTCCCAGGGCAGGTACAGCACGGGTTAGATACAGAGTAAAGCTCCCTCTACACTGTCCCATCAAACACTCCCAGGGCAGGTACAGCACGGGTTAGATACAGAGTAAAGCTCCCTCTATACTGTCCCATCAAACACTCCCAGGGCAGGTACAGACAGGGGTTAGATACAGAGTAAAGCTCCTCTACACTGTCCCATCAAACACTCCCAGGGCAGGTACAGCACGGGTTAGATACAGAGTAAAGCTCCCTCTACACTGTCCCATCAAACACTCCCAGGGCAGGTACAGCACGGGTTAGATACAGAGTAAAGCTCCCTCTACACTGTCCCATCAAACACTCCAGGGCAGGTACAGCACGGGTTAGATACAGAGTAAAGCTCCCTCTACACTGTCCCATCAAACACTCCCAGGGCAGGTACAGCACGGGTTAGATACAGAGTAAAGCTCCCTCTGCACTGTCCCATCAAACACTCCCAGGGCAGGTACAGCACGGGTTAGATACAGAGTAAAGCTCCCTCTGCACTGTCCCATCAAACACTCCCAGGGCAGGTACAGCACGGGTTAGATACAGAGTAAAGCTCCCTCTACACTGTCCCATCAAACACTCCCAGGGCAGGTACAGCACGGGTTAGATACAGAGTAAAGCTCCCTCTACACTGTCCCATCAAACACTCCCAGGGCAGGTACAGCACGGGTTAGATACAGAGTAAAGCTCCCTCTACACTGTCCCATCAAACACTCCAGGGCAGGTACAGCACGGGTTAGATACAGAGTAAAGCTCCCTCTACACTGTCCCATCAAACACTCCCAGGGCAGGTACAGCACGGGTTAGATACAGAGTAAAGCTCCCTCTACACTGTCCCATCAAACACTCCCAGGGCAGGTACAGCACGGGTTAGATACAGAGTAAAGCTCCCTCTACACTGTCCCATCAAACACTCCCAGGGCAGGTACAGCACGGGTTAGATACAGAGTAAAGCTCCCTCTACACTGTCCCATCAAACACTCCCAGGGCAGGTACAGCACGGGTTAGATACAGAGTAAAGCTCCCTCTACACTGTCCCATCAAACACTCCCAGGGCAGGTACAGCACGGGTTAGATACAGAGTAAAGCTCCCTCTACACTGTCCCATCAAACACTCCCAGGGCAGGTACAGCACGGGTTAGATACAGAGTAAAGCTCCCTCTACACTGTCCCATCAAACACTCCCAGGGCAGGTACAGCACGGGTTAGATACAGAGTAAAGCTCCCTCTACACTGTCCCATCAAACACTCCCAGGGCAGGTACAGCACGGGTTAGATACAGAGTAAAGATCACTCTATACTGTCCCATCAAACACTCCCAGGGCAGGTACAGCACGGGTTAGATACAGAGTAAAGCTCCCTCTACACTGTCCCATCAAACACTCCCAGGGCAGGTACAGCACGGGTTAGACACAGAGTAAAGCTCCCTCTACACTGTCCCATCAAACAGCCCAAAGTCGGATACAGCACGGGTTAGATACAGAGTAAAGCTCCCTCTGCACTGTCCCATCAAACACTCCCAGGGCAGGTACAGCACAGGTTAGATACAGAGTAAAGCTCCCTCTGCACTGTCCCATCAAAAACTCCCAGGGCAGGTACAGCACAGGTTAGATACAGAGTAAAGCTCCCTCTACACTGTCCCATCAAACACTCCCAGGGCAAGTACAGCACGGGTTAGATACAGAGTAAAGCTCCCTCTACACTGTCCCATCAAACACTCCCAGGGCAGGTACAGCACAGGTTAGATACAGAGTAAAGCTCCCTCTACACTGTCCCATCAAACACTCCCAGGGCAGGTACAGCACGGGTTAGATACAGAGTAAAGCTCCCACTACACTGTCCCATCAAACACTCCCAGGGCAGGTACAGCAGGGTTAGATACAGAGTAAAGCTCCCTCTACACTGTCCCATCAAACACTCCCAGGGCAGGTACAGCACGGGTTAGATACAGAGTAAAGCTCCCTCTACACTGTCCCATCAAACACTCCCAGGGCAGGTACAGCACGGGTTACATACAGAGTAAAGCTCCCTCTGCACTGTCCCATCAAACACTCCCAGGGCAGGTACAGCACGGGTTAGATACAGAGTAAAGCTCCCTCTACACTGTCCCATCAAACACTCCCAGGGCAGGTACAGCACGGGTTAGATACAGAGTAAAGCTCCCTCTACACTGTCCCATCAAACACTCCCAGGGCAGGTACAGCACGGGTTAGATACAGAGTAAAGCTCCCTCTACACTGTCCCATCAATCACTCCCAGGACAGGTACAGCACGGGTTAGATTCAGAGTAAAGCTCCCTCTGCACTGTCCCCTCAAACACTCCCAGGGCAGTTACAGCACGGGTTAGATACAGAGTAAAGCTCCCTCTACATTGTCCCACCAAACACTCCCAGGGTAGGTACAGCACGGATTTGATAGAGATTAAAGCTCCCACAACACTGTCCCATCAAACACTCACAGGGCAGGTACAAGATGGGGTAGATACAGAGTAAAGCTCCCTCTACACTGTCCCGTCAAACACACCTTGGGCAGGTACAACACAGGTTAGATACAGAGTAAAGCTCCCTCTATACTGTCCCATCAAACCACTCCCAGGACAGGTACAGCAAGGGTTAGATACAGAGTAAAGCTCACTCGACACAGTCCCCATCAAACACTCCCAGGGCAGGTACAGCACGGGTTAGATACAGAGTAAAGCTCCCTCTACACTGTCCCATCAATCACTCCCAGGGCAGGTGCAGCACGGGTTAGATACAGAGTAAAGCTCCCTCTAAACTGTCACATCAAACACTCCCAGGGCAGGTACAGCACAGGTTAGACACAGAGTAAAGCTCCCTCTATACTGTCCCATCAAAAACTCCCAGGGCAGGTACAGCACAGGTTAGATACAGAGTAAAGCTCCCTCGACACTGTCCCATCAAACACTCCCAGGGCAAGAACAGCACGGGTTAGATACAGAGTAAAGCTCCCTCGACACTGTTCCATCAAACAGCCCAAAGTCGGATACAGCACAGGTTACATACAGAGTAAAGCTCGCTCTGCACTGTCCCATCAAACACTCACAGGACAGGTACAGCACGTGTTAGATACACAGTAAAGATCCCTCTACATTGTTCCACCAAACACTCCCAGGGTAGGTACAGCACGGGATAGATACAGAGTAAACTCGCTCGAGACTGTCCCATCAAACACTCCCCGGGCAGGTACAGCACGGGATAGATGCAGAGTAAAGCTCCCTTTACACGGTCCGATCAAACACTCCCAGGGCAGGTACAGCACGGGTTAGATGAAGAGTAAAGCTCCCTCTGCACTGTCCCATCAATCACTCCCAGGGCAGTTACAGCACGGGTTAGAAACAGAGTAAAGCTCCCTCTACATTGTCCCACCAAACACTCCCAGGGTAGGTACAGCACGGATTTGATAGAGATTAAAGCTCCCACAACACTGTCCCATCAAACACTCACAGGGCAGGTACAAGACGGGGTAGATACAGAGTAAAGCTCCCTCTACACTGTCCCATCAAACACTCCTTGGGCAGGTACAACACAGGTTAGATACAGAGTAAAGCTCCCTCTATACTGTCCCATCAAACACTCCCAGGACAGGTACAGCAAGGGTTAGATACAGAGTAAAGCTCACTCGACACAGTCCCCATCAAACACTCCCAGGGCAGGTACAGCACGGGTTAGATACAGAGTAAAGCTCCCTCTACACTGTCCCATCAATCACTCCCAGGGCAGGTGCAGCACGGGTTAGATTCAGAGTAAAGCTCCCTCTACACTGTCCCATCAAACACTCCCAGGGCAGTACAGCAGGGGTTAGTTACAGAGTAAAGCTCCCTCTACACTGTCTTGTCAAACACTCCCAGGGCAAGTACAGCACGGGTTAGATACAGAGTAAAGCTCCCTCTGCACTGTCCCATCAAACCACTCCCAGGGCAGGAACAGCAGGGGTTAGTTACAGAGTAAAGCTCCCTCTGCACTGTCCCATCAAACCACTCCCAGGGCAGGTACAGCACGGGTTAGATACAGAGTAAAGCTCCCTCTAAACTGTCACATCAAACACTCCCAGGGCAGGTACAGCACAGGTTAGACACAGAGTAAAGCTCCCTCTATACTGTCCCATCAAACACTCCCAGGGCAAGTACAGCACGGGTTAGATACAGAGTAAAGCTCCCTCTACACTGTCCCATCAAACACTCCCAGGGCAAGGACAGCACGGGTTAGATACAGAGTAAAGCTCCCTCTGCACTGTCCCATCAAACCACTCCCAGGGCAGGTACAGCACGGGTTAGATACAGAGTAAAGCTCCCTCTAAACTGTCACATCAAACACTCCCAGGGCAGGTACAGCACAGGTTAGACACAGAGTAAAGCTCCCTCTACACTGTCCCATCAAACACTCCCAGGGCAGGTACAGCACGGGTTAGATACAGAGTAAAGCTCCCTCTACACTGTTTCATCAAACACTCCCAGGGCAGGTACAGCACGGGTTAGATACAGAGTAAAGCTCCCTCGACACTGTCTCATCAAACACTCCCAGGTCAGGTACAGCACGGGTTAGATACAAAGTAAAGCTCCCTCTGCACTGTCCCATCAAACACTCCCAGGGAAGGTACAGTACGGGGTTAGATACAGAGTAAAGCTCCCTCTACACTGTCCCATCAAACACTCCAAGGGCAGGTACAGCACAGGTTACATACAGAGTAAAGCTCCCTCTATACCGTCTCATCAAACACTCCCTGGGCTGGTAGAGCACGGGTTAGATACAGAGTAAAGCTCCTTCTACACTGTCCCATCAAACACTCCCAGGGTAGGTACAGCACGGGTTACATACAGAGTAAAGCTCGCTCTGCACTGTCCCATCAAACACTCACAGGACAGGTACAGCACGTGTTAGATACACAGTAAAGATCCCTCTACATTGTTCCACCAAACACTCCCAGGGTAGGTACAGCACGGGATAGATACAGAGTAAACTCGCTCGAGACTGTCCCATCAAACACTCCCCGGGCAGGTACAGCACGGGATAGATAAGAGTAAAGCTCCCTGTACACTGTCCGATCAAACACTCCCAGGGCAGGTACAGCACGGGTTAGATGAAGAGTAAAGCTCCCTCTGCACTGTCCCATCAATCACTCCCAGGACAGGTACAGCACGGGTTAGATTCAGAGTAAAGCTCCCTCTGCACTGTCCCCTCAAACACTCCCAGGGCAGTTACAGCACGGGTTAGATACAGAGTAAAGCTCCCTCTACACTGTCCCATCAAACACTCCCAGGGCAGGTACAGCACGGGTTAGATACAGAGTAAAGCTCCCTCTACACTGTCCCATCAAACACTCCAGGGCAGGTACAGCACGGGTTAGATACAGAGTAAAGCTCCCTCTACACTGTCCCATCAAACACTCCCAGGGCAGGTACAGCACGGGTTAGATACAGAGTAAAGCTCCCTCTACACTGTCCCATCAAACACTCCCAGGGCAGGTACAGCACGGGTTAGATACAGAGTAAAGCTCACTCTACACTGTCCCATCAAACACTCCCAGGGCAGGTACAGCACAGGTTAGATACAGAGTAAAGCTCCCTCTACACTGTCCCATCAATCACTCCCAGGGCAGGTACAGCACGGGTTAGATACAGAGTAAAGCTCCCTCTACACTGTCCCATCAAACACTCCCAGGGCAGGTACAGCACGGGTTAGATACAGAGTAAAGCTCCCTCTACACTGTCCCATCAAACACTCCCAGGGCAGGTACAGCACGGGTTAGATACAGAGTAAAGCTCCCTCTACACTGTCACATCAAACACTCCCAGGGCAGGTACAGCACGGGTTAGATACAGAGTAAAGCTCCCTCTATACTGTCCCATCAAAAACTCCCAGGGCAGGTACAGCACAGGTTAGATACAGAGTAAAGCTCCCTCTACACTGTCCCATCAAACACTCCCAGGGCAAGTACAGCACGGGTTAGATACAGAGTAAAGCTCCCTCTACACTGTCCCATCAAACACTCCCAGGGCAGGTGCAGCACGGGTTAGATACAGAGTAAAGCTCCCTCTACACTGTTTCATCAAACACTCCCAGGGCAAGTACAGCACGGGTTAGATACAGAGTAAAGCTCCCTCTACACTGTTTCATCAAACACTCCCAGGGCAGGTACAGCACGGGTTCGATACAGAGTAAAGCTCCCTCGACACTGTCTCATCAAACACTCCCAGGGCAGGTACAGCACGGGTTAGATACAGAGTAAAGCTCCCTCTGCACTGTCCCATCAAACACTCCCAGGGCAGGTACAGCACGGGTTAGATACAGAGTAAAGCTCCCTCTACACTGTCCATCAAACACTCCCAGGGCAAGTACAGCACGGGTTAGATACAGAGTAAAGCTCCTCTACACTGTCCCATCAAACACTCCCAGGGCAGGTACAGCACTGGTTAGATACACAGTAAAGCTCCCTCTACCTGTCTCATCAAACACTCCCAGGGCAAGGTACAGCACGGGTTAGATACAGAGTAAAGCTCCCTCTGCACTGTCCCATCAAACACTCCCAGGGCAGGTACAGCACGGGTTAGATACAGAGTAAAGCTCCCTCTATACTGTCCATCAAACACTCCCAGGGCAGGTACAGCACGGGTTAGATGCAGAGTAAAGCTCCCTCTGCACTGTCCCATCAATCACTCCCAGGACAGGTACAGCACGGGTTAGATTCAGAGTAAAGCTCCCTCTGCACTGTCCCCTCAAACACTCCCAGGGCAGTTACAGCACGGGTTAGATACAGAGTAAAGCTCCCTCTGCACTGTCCCACCAAACACTCCCAGGGTAGGTACAGCACGGATTAGATAGAGATTAAAGCTCCCTCTACACTGTCCCATCAAACACTCACAGGGCAGGTACAACACAGGTTAGATACAGAGTAAAGCTCCCTCTATACTGTCCCATCAAACACTCCCAGGACAGGTACAGCAAGGGTTAGATACAGAGTAAAGCTCACTCGACACAGTCCCCATCAAACACTCCCAGGGCAGGTACAGCACGGGTTAGATACAGAGTAAAGCTCCCTCTACACTGTCCCATCAAACACTCCCAGGGCAGGTGCAGCACGGGTTAGATTCAGAGTAAAGCTCCCTCTACACTGTCCCATCAAACACTCCCAGGGCAGGTACAGCAGGGTTAGATACAGAGTAAAGCTCCCTCTACACTGTCCTGTCAAACACTCCCAGGGCAGGTACAGCACGGGTTAGATACAGAGTAAAGCTCCCTCTACACTGTCCCATCAAACACTCCCAGGGCAGGAACAGCAGGGGTTAGTTACAGAGTAAAGCTCCCTCTACACTGTCCCATCAAACACTCCCAGGGCAGGTACATCACGGGTTAAATACAGAGTAAAGCTCACTCTGCACTGTCCCTTCAAACACTCCCAGGGCAGGTACAGCACGGGTTAAATACAGAGTAAATCTCCCTCTACACTGTCACATCAAACACTCCCAGGGCAGGTACAGCACAGGTTAGACACAGAGTAAAGCTCCCTCTATACTGTCCCATCAAAAACTCCCAGGGCAGGTACAGCACAGGTTAGATACAGAGTAAAGCTCCCTCTACACTGTCCCATCAAACACTCCCAGGGCAAGTACAGCACGGGTTAGATACAGAGTAAAGCTCCCTCTGCACTGTCCCATCAAACCACTCCCAGGGCAGGTACAGCACGGGTTAGATACAGAGTAAAGCTCCCTCTACACTGTCACATCAAACACTCCCAGGGCAGGTACAGCACAGGTTAGATACAGAGTAAAGCTCCCTCTATACTGTCCCATCAAAAACTCCCAGGGCAGGTACAGCACAGGTTAGATACAGAGTAAAGCTCCCTCTACACTGTCCCATCAAACACTCCCAGGGCAAGTACAGCACGGGTTAGATACAAAGTAAAGCTCCCTCTGCACTGTCCCATCAAACACTCCCAGGGAAGGTACAGTACGGGGTTAGATACAGAGTAAAGCTCCCTCTGCACTGTCCCATCAAACACTCCCAGGGCAGGTACAGCACAGGTTACATACAGAGTAAAGCTCCCTCTATACCGTCTCATCAAACACTCCCAGGGCAGGTACAGCACGGGTTAGATACAGAGTAAAGCTCCCTCTACATTGTCCCACCAAACACTCCCAGGGTAGGTACAGCACGGATTTGATAGAGATTAAAGCTCCCACAACACTGTCCCATCAAACACTCACAGGGCAGGTACAAGACGGGGTAGATACAGAGTAAAGCTCCCTCTACACTGTCCCATCAAACACTCCTTGGGCAGGTACAACACAGGTTAGATACAGAGTAAAGCTCCCTCTATACTGTCCCATCAAACACTCCCAGGACAGGTACAGCAAGTGTTAGATACAGAGTAAAGCTCACTCGACACAGTCCCCATCAAACACTCCCAGGGCAGGTACAGCACGGGTTAGATACAGAGTAAAGCTCCCTCTACACTGTCCCATCAATCACTCCCAGGGCAGGTGCAGCACGGGTTAGATTCAGAGTAAAGCTCCCTCTACACTGTCCCATCAAACACTCCCAGGGCAGTACAGCAGGGGTTAGTTACAGAGTAAAGCTCCCTCTGCACTGTCCTGTCAAACACTCCCAGGGCAAGTACAGCACGGGTTAGATACAGAGTAAAGCTCCCTCTACACTGTCCCATCAAACACTCCCAGGGCAGGAACAGCAGGGGTTAGTTACAGTGTAAAGCTCCCTCGACACTGTCCCATCAAACACTCCCAGGGCAGGTACATCACGGGTTAAATACAGAGTAAAGCTCACTCTGCACTGTCCCTTCAAACACTCCCAGGGCAGGTACATCACGGGTTAAATACAGAGTAAAGCTCCCTCTACACTGTCACATCAAACACTCCCAGGGCAGGTACAGCACAGGTTAGACACAGAGTAAAGCTCCCTCTATACTGTCCCATCAAAAACTCCCAGGGCAGGTACAGCACAGGTTAGATACAGAGTAAAGCTCCCTCTACACTGTCCCATCAAACACTCCCAGGGCAAGTACAGCACGGGTTAGATACAGAGTAAAGCTCCCTCTGCACTGTCCCATCAAACACTCCCAGGGCAGGTACAGCACGGGTTAGATACAGAGTAAAGCTCCCTCTACACTGTTCCATCAAACACTCCCAGGGCAGGTACAGCACGGGTTAGATACAGAGTAAAGCTCCCTCGACACTGTCTCATCAAACACTCCCAGGTCAGGTACAGCACGGGTTAGATACAAAGTAAAGCTCCCTCTGCACTGTCCCATCAAACACTCCCAGGGCAGGTACAGCACGGGTTAGATACAGAGTAAAGCTCCCTCTACACTGTCCCATCAAACACTCCCAGGGCAAGTACAGCACGGGTTAGATACAGAGTAAAGCTCCCTCTATACCGTCTCATCAAACACTCCCAGGGCAGGTACAGCACGGGTTAGATACAGAGTAAAGCTCCCTCTACACTGTCCATCAAACACTCCCAGGGCAGGTACAGCACGGGTTAGATACAGAGTAAAGCTCCCTCTACACTGTTTCATCAAACACTCCCAGGGCAGGTACAGCACGGGTTCGATACAGAGTAAAGCTCCCTCGACACTGTCTCATCAAACACTCCCAGGTCAGGTACAGCACGGGTTAGATACAAAGTAAAGCTCCCTCTGCACTGTCCCCATCAAACTCTCCCAGGGCAAGTACAGCACGGGTTAGATACACAGTAAAGCTCCCTCTATACCGTCTCATCAAACACTCCCAGGGCAAGTACAGCACGGGTTAGATACAGAGTAAAGCTCCTTCTACACTGTCCCATCAAACACTCCCAGGGCAGGAACAGCACTGGTTAGATACACAGTAAAGCTCCCTCTATACCGTCTCATCAAACACTCCCAGGGCAAGTACAGCACGGGTTACATACAGAGTAAAGCTCCCTCTGCACTGTCCCATCAAACACTCCCAGGGAAGGTACAGTACGGGGTTAGATACAGAGTAAAGCTCCCTCTATACCGTCTCATCAAACACTCCCAGGGTAGGTACAGCACGGGTTCGATGCAGAGTAAAGCTCCCTCTGCACTGTCCCATCAATCACTCCCAAGACAGGTACAGCACGGGTTAGATTCAGAGTAAAGCTCCCTCTGCACTGTCCCCTCAAACACTCCCAGGGCAGTTACAGCACGGGTTAGATACAGAGTAAAGCTCCCTCTACATTGTCCCACCAAACACTCCCAGGGTAGGTACAGCACGGATTTGATAGAGATTAAAGCTCCCACAACACTGTCCCATCAAACACTCACAGGGCAGGTACAACACAGGTTAGATACAGAGTAAAGCTCCCTCTATACTGTCCCATCAAACACTCCCAGGACAGGTACAGCAAGGGTTAGATACAGAGTAAAGCTCACTCGACACAGTCCCCATCAAACACTCCCAGGGCAGGTACAGCACGGGTTAGATACAGAGTAAAGCTCCCTCTACACTGTCCCATCAATCACTCCCAGGGCAGGTGCAGCACGGGTTAGATTCAGAGTAAAGCTCCCTCTACACTGTCCCATCAAACACTCCCAGGGCAGTACAGCAGGGGTTAGTTACAGAGTAAAGCTCCCTCTACACTGTCCTGTCAAACACTCCCACGGCAAGTACAGCACGGGTTAGATACAGAGCAAAGCTCCCTCTACACTGTCCCATCAAACACTCCCAGGGCGGGAACAGCAGGGGTTAGTTACAGAGTAAAGCTCCCTCTACACTGTCCCATCAAACACTCCCAGGGCAGGTACATCACGGGTTA